>CM053770.1:26350493-26373978 GCA_028658325.1 Potorous gilbertii | reverse complement strand
CACACACACACACACACACACACACACACGCATACGCACGCACTCACAGAGACAGAGAGCACAGAGTGAATTGAGTAGGAAGGGATCATACCTTAAAAAAATGAAGTTAAGCGGTTAGAAAGAAATGTATTGGGATGTGAGAGGGAGAAATGGAATGGGGTAAATTATCTCTCACAGAAGAGGCAGGCAGGAGACTTTTCAGTGGAGGGGAAAAGATGGGAGGTGAGAAAAAAACATGAAGTTTACTGTTATCGCATTTGACCAAGGAAGGAATAAAATACACACTCATTTTGGTATGAAAACCTATCTTACAATACAGGAAAGTGGGGGAGATGGGGATAAGCAGGGTGGGGAGATGATGGAAGGGAGGGCAATGGGAGCAGGGAGCAATTTAAAGTCAACCCTTGGGGAGGGACAGGATCAAAAGAGAATAGAGGCAATGGGAGGCAGGATAGGAGGGAGGGAAATATAGTCAATCTTACACAACACGACTATTATGGAAGTCATTTGCAAAACTATACAGATATGGCCTATATTGATTTGCCTGCCTTCCCAAGGAAATAGATGGGGAGGGTGGGGAGAAGTTGGAACTCAAAGTCTAAGGAACAACCTTTGAGTATTGTTTTTGCTACTAGGAAATGAGAAATACATGTAATGGGGAATAGAAAGTTATCTGGCCCTACAGGATAAAAGAGAAGATGGGGTAAGGGAAGGGAGGGATGATAGAACAGAGAGTAGATTGGTGAAATGGGTAATTGGAATGATCAGTGTATTGGGGAGGGGGAAGGGGACAAATGGGGAGAAAATTTGGAACCCAAAATTTTGTGAAAATGAATGTAAAAAGTTAAATAAATAAATTTATTTAATAAAAAAAGACTCCTCTGGTCTTTTGTCTAAGTTAATTTTGTTATTTTTATAAT
This sequence comes from Potorous gilbertii, assembly GCA_028658325.1. Classification (NCBI taxonomy): domain Eukaryota; kingdom Metazoa; phylum Chordata; class Mammalia; order Diprotodontia; family Potoroidae; genus Potorous; species Potorous gilbertii. The sequence continues at coordinate 26,373,058 of CM053770.1, read as the reverse complement.
CAATAAATTACAATTCATTATTAATTTCAATGATTTTCTTCATAATTTTATAAAGTTAATTTAAAAGAGTATATTTCCTTTTCTTTATTTTTTTTAAATATTGGAATACTTCATAAATTTGCATATAATCTTCATATACCCCATGAATCTTCTCTGTCATTCTGTTTTTCAAAATAGGTTCTATCTAAATGAGCATCTGTGTTTGACTTTTAAATTCCTTCACAATCTGACCCCTTTTTAATCTCCAGTTTTGTTTTAGCCTTTACCCCCCACACATAATTTATGACCCAGCAATATTGGTCTTTTTACTCTTTCTCATACATCATAATCAATCCCCCAATTCCATGTCTTCTTACTGGTTGTGCCCCATGCCTAGAACGTATGCCCTCCTAGCTTCTTTCCAGAGCAAAAAAAATTCCACCTTCTATAGCAAGTTCTATTTCATGCCCACTGTTGGTGCATACCCTATGGAATTTCCTGCCATTTACATTGTGTGTGTGTGTGTGTGTGTGTGTGTGTGTGTAGACAATATCTCTGAGAAGTCAAATTGTATATGAACCTGTAGCTAATAAATGCTGGAATTTGGTTTCAAATACAGAGTATTAAAAACAATAACAGTGCCGTTAAAGGACCTGAATCAGCCATTTGGTAGTGGCAAGACTTTAAACAAGTTGTTTAATGGAGGATCAGAATGGCACATTATTTGTGAAACTTTTGTGTAATCTATAAAGTGCTATAATCTATAAATAGTATGGACGCTTTCTATCATAAAATTATCTATATATATGTATATATTTATATGAAAACAATAGCCCTAGTCCTTAAGAAGCTGACATTCAAATGGGAGAGACAACATGTAAAAACTGTACAATTTTGCATTTTGTTTCCCCAATGTGAATGTAAGTTCCTTGAGGGCAGGGATTATGATTTTTCCTTTATTTTTGTTATCCACTTGTCAGAGTGTCAGACATAAGATATAAACAAATGCTTATTGACTGATGATTAAAATTTTTTGGAAAATTTTTTACTGGGAGAAAGGAATTGAAAAAATGAGGGACAGAGCGGGGGAGAGAGAGAGAGAGAGAGAGAGAGAGAGAGAGAGAGAGAGAGAGAGAGAGAGAGAGAGAGAGAGTTATGCTGTTTGTGTTCACATTAGTAAAGCATTTGAATAAGAAAAAAGGATGATGGTGAAGTAATTGGTAAAAAATTCATCTATTGTGAGTCAAATATAGATCTTTGGAAATGTCTGGGTGATTGAATTAGTATTTGACATATGATCATTTTAATTTGAGTAGACAAGGACACTGATTACTTTGCAGTTGGTTATAAAATTTTAATACTTGTAGTTTTAACTGACACACTCATATTAAATAATGTAATTAATCCATAGGACACTATTTAAAATACCATAGATAGATGATAGATGGAAAGACATAAAATAAAGATAAGTTCTGACTATTGAGAAGTAAAAAATAAAAGTGCACTCTATTATCTTTGGATTTTTTGCCCAACACATAATGACATAAGAAAATATTTTTTCTTAAAAATATCATTTCTGATAGGCCACATATGTCCTTTACTACCTTGGCAAACATCTGCAAACCACCAAACCTTCTTGTTTTTCAGACCCCACAACAATCCTTAAGGAGAAAATTCATTGTGGAGGAGACACCCACCAAGACCACCAGCATTAATTGCTGACCAACTGTCACCCAACAGAAATATGCCCAGGAGGCCTCAGAGTGGCACACCCCCATATGCCAGCAAGGTCCTTCTTTCAGACCATATTTCTCAGCTATCATGCAAGGAATCAAATTCTGTGGAAGACAGGATAGCCATCTTTATCAGCTGCCATCCAACTACCACATTCAAGGTAGGGAAGCCAGGCTTACTGAACCAGAAAGGCACCCTGAGGGAAAGATGGTAAGTAGCATGTTGTTCAAGTCAGATCACCACTACTTTAACCATCATCTCCCTTTAGGCCTTGATGGTGGCAACTTGGGACCCTGAACCTGAGAACCTTTGGAACAGCAATGCTATGTCAAGTGCCCACAGCAGTTTAAATAATATTGGAGGCACAGAAGAGGAAAAGTGTTCTTGACACCTGAAGCCTTGGCACGGTTAAATTGTTCATTAATTTTTAATGGTTTATCAGCAGAAATGACATTAAAGAAGAGGTATGGACAGTTAGGTGGCATAGCAGACAGAGTCACAGACCCAAAGTCAGGGAGTATCATCTTCCTGAGTTCAATCTGGTCTCAGACACTGTGTGACCTTAGACAATCACATAACCTTGTTTGCTTCATTTCCTCTTTTCATCTATAAAGTGATCTGAAGAAGGAAACGGCAACACATCACACCATTACAGCATCTTTGCCAAAACAATCCCAAATGACGTCAGGAAGAGTTGAACACAACTCTAAAAGACTGAACAACAATCACAGCAATGATGGGCCCTTTCTACCTGATTTGCAGCCTAAAGCTTTCATATGTACAGTCTCCCCATTCAATTGTGAGCTCTTTGAAAACAAGGACTGTCTTATTATTCTATATGTATTCTCAGCACTTAGCACAGTGAGCAGCATACAGTAAGCATGTGTTCCTTTGTTCCTTCCTTCCTCCCTTCATTCCTTCCTTCCTCTCTCTCCTCCTTTCTTTCCTTCCTCTCTGTCCTTTTGCTCCTCTCCCTCTATCCACATAGTGATTCATACCTTTACCTGTGGGTTCTCTGCCTAAAGGAACATAAATTTTGGTCACTGAAACCTCACAAAATATCTTGGAGTTCATGGGTTGGATTTCTTTATTAAAGACCATGTCTTAAACCCAAATCACTCTGGCTCCCATTGGTTGGCCAACAATGGGTCTCAGCTCAGGCACCATGTGATCATTGTTTGGGTTCTGACAGCTCAGAGGGAGTGTAAACAGCAATTGTCTCTGTTTTGGTCAGAAACCATGAGAGTTCTTCCCCTCCCAGATTGATTTTATTTATTAATTTTTTTGACTAGATAAAAGAGATCATTCTTAGCTTCATTTTTACGTAACCTGGAGTGGGCATTACCTCAGACAAACTGAGAGCTGGAAAAGACCTTAGACTAAAACAGTCAAGGTCTCCCACTGTACCCAGGTCATCTCCAGTTATCTTGAGCTGTATCTTGCCACTGGACCCAGATGGTTTCAGAAGAGAAAGTGAGACTAGTGACTCTCTCCTTCCCTTAAATCCAATTCATTTGTCAGTCATGACATCTCCTTCCTGATATCCTTGGTTGTCTTTGAGAATGAAGGACAAAAATAACCTGTAAGTAGTAGTAGTTGTCCCACTGGACCTAATTGGCCAATTCTAGTTTGGTGACACAACTCCTTCCTTCCTTCCTCCCTTGCCTCCTTCCATCTTCTACTATCCATGCCACAAATGATTGACAAAAACTTCAAACAAAAATCTGAAGTGTTTCAAACTGACAGGAAGTTTAAAACCCAAGGGATGTCACATAAAACATTTAAATTGGGATTTAATGGGAGATCGAGGCAGAGTTACACAAAACGCAATAGAAATGGAAGTGAGCATCTGGAATATGACATTCGCAAAGTGAATGACAAAAAACATCTGTAGCCATTCTGTAGAGGCTTGGATTTGCACCTGGCATGAGCTAGAGATGGTTAATAATGATGAAAACAAAAATTGGAGCCGAAAATAAAGATTTAAAAAATTGACAGACTGTGTCGAGTGTATCTATTATTTTTTGATTTTGAAAAAAAATTGAGAAAGTTATAAACTAGGGCTCAGGAGCAGAAAAAAGGCAGTCAGTACATCACAGCTTCGAAAAGAACTTACCATAGGCTGGGCAAAGAGTGTTAAGAGCAGAGCTGTGTCTAGAATGGAATGATCCTGATTTCCCTGGGTCTACTGTTCTCATTACTCTACAGTCACATGTGCTACTGGGGTCATGGTGAGCATGGTCATGTTATGGTAAATACTCCATCATATTATTGCACCTGTGCCATTCTTTGTACTCCAACGGTCTGTCACCACTCAAATTTGGGTCTTCATTACTTTATGTCCATACTATTATACCAAGAATCTCCTACCCACTCTTTCCACTCTTCTCTGCCAAATATGTCTTCCTGGTGCACATAAATACTCATGACACTCCACTACTCAGAAAAACCTTCAGTGGCTCCCAGGTCCATTGAATAAGGCCCAAACTCCCTAACTTGCTATTCCCAGGACAAGAGATTTTAGAGTTCAAAAGAATGAATAAGAGAAAAAACTTGGAGAACAAGAGAGGTACTGGATGAGAAGGCATGGCAGGGCAGTCTGCATCATTGAAGGACAGTACATTGATAACATAAATCAGTTCACTGGCACTGGAGTCACTTTCCCATCCTTCACTCACACTGGCCTTTGAGTCCCCAGACCAAGAGGATTACTAGACCTCTTAGCATCTAGGGATAACCCTGAGGGATTGAGGGTGGTTTCCTTTCACTTTGCTGGTGCTACATCTTGAGAACTAGGCAGTACACTGGATAGAGCACCAGACCTTGAGTCAGGAAGACTCATCTTTGTGAGTTACAAATCTGGTCTCAGACGCTAACCATATGACCCTAGACAACCCAGGACACTGTTTGCCTCAGTTTCCTCATTTGTAAAATGAGCTGTAGAAGAAATGGGAATTCACTCCCGTATCTTTGCCAAGAAAACCCCAGATAGAGTCACAAAGAGTTGAACATGCCTGAAAAATGGTTCAACAAGTGCTATAGTTCACAAGCTCACACTGATGCACTTCCCTGCCATGATTATCAGCAGCATTCTGTCAACCAGATATTCACTTTTAGAAAGAGATATTTACTATGTTGTTATCATTGGTATAAAGTGTGACATACTTTTCAACAAGTACATATAGAGGTCAGATAAAATCCCCTGCAGCTTAGCATGTGTACCAAAGAAGTAGCAAAACTCTGTGTGGTCCCTTCCACTTTAGTCCCAAAGGTATTCCTTCTGCTTAAGATGTATTTTCTTTTCCTTTTTCTGCTATGCTCTTTGTAGAAGCTTGAATCTTGGTCCATTCTCTCCTTGTCTCCTGATACACACGATACTGACAGTCAAGAGTCTCAAGGAAATGGCTGGGGCATCAATAAAAAGACTAAATTCTCTGACCTTTTGAATTGCACAAGATCCTCCTCCAACCTTGGTGGTGGCTGAGGGGTGAGGCAGAAGATCTCTTTCCCCTTCATCCCTTCCCCCTCTTTTCCCCTGCCTTCCCCATGCAATCCATCTCTTTGCTACCAGGTGCTCAAATCTCTGATTCCAACCAATTCCCTTTTCAGATATATGCCTCAGAAGTTGTGAATAAGTTTCTTAATCAATCTGAGCAGATTTCCTATCATACTTAGGAGGGTGAAGAGATTTTGTTCACTCCTAGTAAGAAAACTATTACCTGTGTCATGCATCAAGGCTAAGGGGAGGTAGGGTTAAAGTGGAGTGATTTCAGTTATGCTTTTACAAATAAATATTAATACAGCACCATGATTTGGCATATTTGAATAGTCTTTAGTAATATTTGTCTCCATCTTCTCTACTTGATTATAAGCTCCTTGAAGGCATGGACAATGTATCATAAAATTCTACATCTCTGTTACCTAGCAAAGTGCCTTGTAATAGGCATTTCATAAATATTTGTTTCTGTTACTTTGGGCAAAGGAAGCACAAAACATAACCCTTGCCTTACAAGAGTTGACAACCTCATTTATTCTCCCACACTTAAACTCTTCATCCAGAGCTTCAAGTGAATCGTTTTCTTCCTACTGGTTGACTCTTTGGACATCAACACACCTAATTATATATTTGCAAATTCAGTTCTAGTGAGATGATGCATACTACCATATTCACCAACTGACAAGCATATGGAATAGAAAGTCAATCAAGGCATGCTCCCTTCTGATGTTAAAATAACTGAATCACTGCCCACAGCAGACATTAACCCACTTTCTCAGTTCACTCTCCTCTTGTCCCTTCACAAATGGTTTCTAGCCACTGGAAATAAAATGAAATATTGTAAATATGATTTCATTTTAATGTTGTTTTTCATCATTTCCCCAGTTAATCTCTAAGTTCCTCAATAATCTTTAGTCTTGAGAGCAAGCATCACGTTTTCTTTCTTTTTTTTTCTGGCACAGAATCTCAGGCCTGGTAAGAACTCAGCGAGCATTTGTCCAAGGAATAAACAAGTATCTCCTTTTAAGTTGTAATTACCATCAGAACAACACTCCTTTGCATTTATGTAGGAAAATTGTGGAATTTCTTCCAAGGTAGTGGACCAAATCTACCTAAGAAGTATTCATTTATTTGGCAACAAACATGTATAACTATACTTGGAGCCAGATCACCTGAAAGGAAACAGGGAAAAGTTGTAGAGAATATCCCCACCATGGGTACACTTGCACTAGGAAAGGGTGATATATTCCCCCACATATACTGCGAAAGGATTGTGAGGGGCCTGATCTATATCTTGCTGATAGACCCAGACTGTTCTGGAAGAGTATCGAATTGACTTGCAAGTCATGACTTCACCTCCCTGATGTCATGGTCCTCTCAGAGAACAAAGGCCAAGCAACATCAATGAGGGTAATCCCGCATTGGTGTCTGTGCCCTGATTCAAAGCCCTGATCCAAAGCCCTGATCACACATTACTAGTTATGGGACTTGGAAAGGTCACATGATTTAGAATTAATGAACTGGATTTAAATTTTGACTGTCTTCCTTCACTAACTTGGAACTTCAGTAAGCCACTTCACTTTTGGGTATCTCAGTTTTGCCCTTTGAAAAAATGATAGTAGAGGTTGAAGCAGCCAACTCCGAAGTTCCTTTTTGAATTTAAATACTATGATCCCATAAACCTTTGGTGTAACTACTTTGCTGAAATCTTTGGAAAGCCTGACTTGTGTAATTGTGCCGAAAAGTCCATGATTGTTTTCTGAAATATTGAGAAACCACATCCTAGGTTACATCAACAAGAAAAATATAGCAGAGGAAGTAAGACCTATGAAGACAACTCCACAGAGACCAAATCTCATTGGACTAGGAACATTCCATTAGCTCAGCCTCGAACTGCTTATGGGCAGTATGGGGCTTTCCTATATATTTGCCACTTTCCCACTGACTTGTTTCAGAAGGTTCAATCTACCTATGCCTTTCTCTGTCAGTTTGTTACTAGGGTCTGCATTCCTATTCATACCTCAAAAAACATGACATTTGTTAAACAATGGATCACTTTTGTTGCCCTTTTCAAGAAAATCCTTAGACTTCCTAAGGATAAAAATGCAGCTATCAGAATCCTATTCACGGCAGTACAGCTTGGCAAGTGAAATTCATTTCAGTCTTGATCGCAGTGAAGGAATGCCCTCTGAAATTCCATCATATAAACCGTTGTGCTCAGTTTATTTCCTCATCACCTGAGAATCACAAAGTGAAGTGACATAAATTCCCAGTAATTACATTTACTTTTAATCTATGCCCCCACAGGCAGAATCATAGAATTAAAGCTGGAATTGACCTAAGCAATCATGTAGCCCAATCTCATATTTTACAATTGGGGAAATTGAGGATGAGAATTAAGTGGACTGCCCAAGATCAAACTTTAAAATTATCATGTTGCTTTTCCAGTGGCCTAGGAATTAAAATATCAGATGGAAAAAAAAATCAAGCTTTCAATTTGCTAATCAGTGTCTTTATTTTTTTTCAGGGTTTGGGGCAAGGGAAGTGACTCAAAGCTATGGAAAATGACATGAGACCTCAGGGAGCGGGGGCAAGGATAGAAAATAATAATTCTATCACCTTCAAATGGATGCAGTCAGAAATGTTTAAGTGTGTATCATTTCTTTTCACCCCAAGTCTCTGAATGAATGACTTCTCAGGGTCTGTTGGTAACCCTCAGGCCATTTTTTTGCCAGATGCTAATATTCCCAAGCAGAAGTGCTGCACTATTGTGAAGAAATATGTCTATTGAAACTCCAATCACCCTGAATCTGATACCATCACATAAGGATATCCTCATAACTCTGTGCCCTCCCTGCTCATCTGTACTACAAGGTGGCAAAGACACTTGGCCTCCCTTCCCCATGAAAGCTCAGGTCAAGGCCCCCCTACTTTGATGTGGGCTCTGTGTCTGAATGTTGGGAAAAAGTCATTCATTTTAGTCATGGAACCTCAGTGTGGAGGAAGAGGTTAAATGGCATTCAACACCCGGAAGGTCTTCTTCTACAGGGGCAGAGATCATAAGAAGGGAAGCACATCTCCTAATGAAGTATGTTTAATGGTGCTAATGCAGTGGAACCAACAATGTCTCAGCCTAAAGTCACACCAGGATCAAATTTAGCACAGGCTGGACATTTTTACTTCACCTACTCTAATGATGATGGATGGGTAGAAAGAAGCTAAGCACTCTCCTCTTCCTTGGAAAGGTTTGAAGTTCACCCAGGGGAAGAAACTAGAGAAAGAACATGGGACTGCACTAAGGATAATTAGAAGATCTGACATTTGACTGGACTATCTTCCAGATTAGACAAATCACAACACTGGGTCAGCATTGCAGCCCCTGGTAGCTCCCCAGAAGAGTCAAATTAAGAAGGGTCTCCAGTAAGACATAATCACCAAACAAGGTACTTGACCCTGAGGAGTAAATATTAGAAAGACATAAATGAACTAGAAAAGAATATGAAAAGTACATGATGGAGGAAGTATGTATGAGAAAGGATAGAGATGTGGAATTGTAAGACCTGGGTCCAGATCCTGACTTTTCTACTTAACCTACCTCTTTGCCCTTGGTTAACTCATTGTATTTCTCTGGATGTCAGTTTCATCATCTGTAACATGAGGCAGTTGGTCTAAATGACCTTTAAAGGAGGAGTATTTTAAACTTAGCTCATACTAGCAAATTGTTAAACTCTCAGAGTGAGCATTTACACTTCCAAAATAAGCAAAGTGATTAATTAAACACCATTTGATTTATTATTTTGTTAATTATCAATAAAGTGGTGAAGAAAATGTTAATAACACCAATTAAAATTAAAGGTATGTCCTGCTATCCTTTTTTTCGGGAGCCTTTCTTAAACATTTCCCAGGATTCTTATGTTCTAAGGCCTCTTCCACCCCTAAAGTTGTGATCCTAAGTGAAACATGTTCCTTGTTTATGTGTCTTCATCTGTAGCACCTAGTGCAGTCCCTTGGGTGTAGTAGATGTTTAAGAAATTCTGTTAAAGAATTTATTAATGGATGGATTAATGCATCCATTAACAGTGGATGATTGGACTGATTAATTTATCCTAAAATCCTTTGTAGTACAGATGGATCATTCCCTTCTCATACTCAGGGACGTGGAGACAGGGAGACTTGTTGAATATACATGAGTGCAGGTCCTGCCTCCAAAGAAATTCTAACTTCTGTTTTTAATTGTGAGAAGTTCCACATCATTTTGTCTAAATTAGATCAGAATCACAAACCCCCCAGCATCTCTTAGTGACTCAAGGTGTGGCCATTGATGTGGATGTCTTCTGAGTACAAATATAGGTACTCTTTCATTTCCTTACATATGACAAAGTTGAGGTATACCACAGAAAGCAGCAAATTGAGCCTCAAGTGTGTATATAACCTCTTGTACCTTATTATATGAATAAATATTCCAAAAGAACTTACTTATTTCTCAAGGAGAGTGGAAGCAGAGGCCAGATCTGTGATTTTGTTGCTAGTAGACTCCATCCACTGGAACCAGATGATCTCCCGAGTTGGAGGAAAAAGATGATCTCATCATTTCTAAACTCCCTTCCATGTTACTAACTCAACACTTGATTACCACTCCTTCCTTCAGCCTCCTCTTCTTTGGAGGGCTGGAGGGCAGGGTACCACACTCCTCACAATGTATTCCATTATAGATGTCAGAAACTGAATGTAACTCATTCTACTTTTCATCTACTGTTCTTACTGGTGTCAATTCCATGAAGCAGAATGCCTCTCTTAGGATAAGCTCATCACGTTTTACTGAACCAGGTATTCCCTGGTGTCCCATCCCCTCATTCCTGCCTCCTTTGGTATATTATTTCCCTCTTTAGATTGTAAATTCTGTGGGGACAGAGGCTATATTTCTTTTCATTAACTGTATTCCTAGCACTTAGCATAGGACCTGATGAGGAGTGATTAATAAATGTTGATTGGATTGGATTGAATTGGTCAGTTAGTCACTCAAGTATTTATTAAATATTCACTATGTGTCAGGTATTGTGCTAAGTGCTAAGCATAAAAATACAAATAGAAAGAAAAGTAGTTTCTGCTCTTTGTCTGAAGGATGAAGTCAACACGTAAAAGGAAGCTGGAAAGGGGGAGGGTAGAAAGTATCTTGTTTGTGGACATGATAGAGAAGTCCAGATTTGGTCTTGGAAACTTCCTATGAGAAAACTGCTTCAACCAATGCAAACCTACACTCATGAAAATTGTTGAGTTTTTTCCTGTAGGATAGAGAAGTTCAATGACTTTTCTAGGGTCACTTAGAATCTGCTAAAGGATATTCTCAAAAACCAGGTCTTCCTGACACTGAGTCCAACCCTCGACCCACTTCCTGAATACTGCTTCTCTGTGATTTGCATATCATTCTACGAGATTGTATGAGAAGCTTCATCCATATGTTGGAGTGTTTTGTCTTCAAGGATGTGAAGCTTGACCTTGGCCTAATAAACAAAGGATAACTATTGATTGAACATGTAGGCTATGTGATAAAGGTTCTATGCATATAATAGAATTAAACAAGTATCCAAATTTGTTCAAGGTGATAAATATATGCAGGTATACATCTTAATGTGTACACACTGAGTACCATATTACTTTTGAAGAACTTGTCAGACCCCTTTTGTTCTCTCAGTGCTTGCCGCACCTTGGTATAGAGACAGAATATCCTTGATCCTATTAGAAATATGAAAGAACTGAAGAGAAACTAAGGGGTAAGTGATCCCCCAACGTCATATATTTGTTGTCAGAATCTACCTTCCATGTCCTTGTCTTAAGTTCTTTTAATTCAATATGAATGTGCCTCTTTCTAGATCATCTCTCTTCTATTTCCTTACTGGAGTTTCCTCCCTTTCAGATCTAGACTTCTTGACAAAGCAGTACACAATAGCTGCCTCCACTTCCTCTCCTCTCCCTCTCTTCTAAACCATCTGCATGGCCTCATCATTCAGCCAAAAGAGCTTTCTCCAAAGTCACCACCGATTTTGTAAATGCCAAATTGAAAATTGAATGGCCTTTTTCTCAATCCTCATTTTCTGCAGGACTTGACACACTTAATTATTCTTCTCCTGCTCTAGGTTTTGGTGAAATGCTAAGGGTTTCTGTTTCTACCTTTATATCTTTCCTGTAATCTCCTTGTATGCCTTTTTGTACTATGTACAGGCTCTCATAACTTCATGCCTAGACCATTGCAAAGCTAATTGCTTTCCCTGTCCGAAATCTTTTTACATTCTGGTCCTTCCTCCCCTAACCTGCCAAAAGGATTTCCTGAAGTCCTACCATGTCTCAACATGGCCACTGTTTAGTAAATGTCCATGGCTCTTTATTACCTCCAGGAACAAATATAAACTCCTTTGTCTGATCCTTTGCTGCCTTTCTAGTCGTCTGCCCCTTCACTCCTCTCCTTATACTTTGAGTAACTTAAAGAAGCTTACTCATTGAACGGATATATCTCACTCAAAGTGAGAATGTGATAAGACCTTAGCCTGAAAGTGCCAAGGAATGACATTGCATCCTGGGCCATCTCCAGTCATCCTGATGAATATCAGGCCACTGGACCCAGATGACTCAGGAGAAGAAAGTGAGGTTGGTGACCTTGCACAGCCTTAACTCACTCAAATCAAAGTTAACTGCAAGTCATGTCCTCATCTTGATGTCACGGTCCTCTTTGAGAATGAAGTACAAACACAACAACAGCTATTATATTATTCAGTGACATCTGCCTTCTTGCTGCCCCTCATCCAGACACTCCAATCTCCTCTCTCCATACCTGGAGTTCATGAGGGACTAAATATTTTGCATGCTTGGAATCCTTCAAGTTTCAACTCAAATTCTACCTCCTTCAAGAGGCCTTTCCTGGTCTCCTTCCCTCTCCCTCTTGATGAGTGCTTTCCCTCTGAGACAACCCATCATTCAGTCTGTATATATCTTGCCTGAACATTTTCTACATGTTGTCTTCCCTATTAGAATGTGAGCTCCTTGGAAGTAGACACTAAGTTGGTGCCTTTCTTTGTCTCCTCAGCACTTAGCACACTATCTGGCAAATAGTAAATAATAACTGCTCATTGACTGTCTAATTATGGTGCCTATAATTCCTAGTCTTTGAGTCTTTGTAGATGAGTTCATTTTTGAAATGCAAATATGCTACCCACAAGAATGAGGAAAGTGTGAATTTTGAAATGAAGGGAACAGTCCCTCCACAAAATTTCATGGAAGCTTAGAAAAGTTACTTCTCAAGTCTGGTCCTTATTTGCTTCATCTGCATAATGAGGAGGTGTACTTGGTGACCTTTAAAGTCTAACTCTAATATTTGATGATTCTCTTTTAGGAGGACTACATTCTCACTGCTGTCACTACCTCTAAGCTGGATGGGGATGGAAATCATAGAGCACATTATCCCAGCATCCTTTGAGGCTACTTGGCTGTTTGGCCTCATATGAAATGATGCCTGTGAATGTTTTTTAAAAAAAAATGAGCAAGCTGAGGGGATTTGCAGCTGCTTGTTGCCTGGGAATGGAAATAATAATGGAAACATAACTTTTGTGGGTGGCCGGTCCATTCTTCCCTTTAATAGAGATGATGCCTTGGAAACCATGGACAATGTAGTGGGTGGCTAGGGGGAATGGAGGAAGTGCTGCCCTCTGGGTATTTCTTTGCCAATAAGAGAGAATCAGAATCAGCAAGGTTGATTGATGAATGCCCAAAACCCCCAGGCAGGAAGCTGCATAGTTCAGAGAATTGAGATGTGAATTTATATCTTCCTGATATTTTTTTTCTTTTTCCTGATTTTCTACATGGAAATACCCATGTTTTGCTTTCGCGCTGGATAAAAAAATGATTATTCAGCTTTTTATATTCAACCATATGGTTGTTAGACATGAAATGGAGGCAAAATTGAGGGCTCTAGTTAGTTCAGACTTTAAGCGTAGAATAAATTGCAGAGTAAGTTGGAGATCCCCAAACTCCTTTCTAGTTAGTCTAGTCAATAAGTCCATTTTATTCAAAGTTGGGTTTTAAGGACTAAGATGATTATGTTCATCCTTTGAAGAAGACCATCACATCAGAGAAATGATGACATGATGTGCACCTGACTTTGTTTTGAGTGAGGGAGGACTCTGTAAGGTCACCAGCCTCATTTCTCCTTCTGAGCCATCTGTGTCTTGTGACCAGATATTCATCATGATGACTGGAGATGGCAATGAGAGACCTTAGCCTAATTTAGCCAAAGGTCTTTTCAGGTACTCACTTAAAGTGAGGTAATGCCCATTCAGTGAATAGACCTCTTTAAAAAGTAGTCAGGGGATGGTCCCTTTAATAGAAAAGAAAAAATAAATAGATAAATCATTCTGGGAGGAGCAGGAGCCTCCAGGTTGTGGTTTAGAAGAGAAACTGTTACTACTGACAGTCACTCTAAACCAGGAGGGTCCAAAAACAACTACTGAGTGGAGGTTGGGCAGGGACCCATTGTTGACTAAAGATTAAGTTAGTTGACATCACCATAATAAAGTGAAGTTTCAGTGTGTTTTACTGTGGCTGATCAGACCAATGCGAGTTCAGAATGCTCTGCTACAGGTTGGGCACAAATAGTCCATATGAATTACTGGGGTAAATACTCCAAATTCACACATCTTATGTTTACTTTGTGCTGTCTCAGTTCTACTTTGCTCATAGAGCACAGCACCCTTTCTGATGTGGGCACACCATGCTGAGCAGTCCTATGCCAATCACTCATGTTGCACAGTCAAATCCAAAGTTCTTGAGAGTGTCCTGCCTGCCCCATGTGAATTCTCCATAAAAAAATCATTTTGGCAAGCATATATTTTGCACTTGAACAATGTGGCCAGCCCATCAGAGTTGCACTCTCTGAAGCATAATTTGAATGCTTGGTATTTCAGCTCAAGTAAGGACTTCAATGTATGGAACCTTATCCTTCTGGGAGATCCTCAGAATCTTCCTAAGATAGTTCAAATGGAAATGATTCAGTTTCCTGGTATGGCACTGGTAGACTGTCCATGTTTCACAGGCATACAACAATGAGTTTTATTTTTTATTTTTTCCTTTACTGTTTATTTATTTTAGTTTTCCAACATTTATTTCCACAAAATTTTGAGTTCCAAAATTTCTCCCTATATTTCCCTTCCCCCCACCCCATAACGCCTTGCATTTTGATTGCCCCTTCCCTCAATATGCTCTCCCTTATATCACACCCCTCCCTTCCCTTACTCCCTTCTTCTCTCTTTTCTTGTAGGGCAAGATAGGTTTCTATACACCATTACCTGTATTCTTATTTCCCAGTTGTATGCAAAAACAATTCTCACATTCATTCCTAATACTTTGAATTCCAACTTCTCTCCCTCCCCACCATTTTTTCCCCGAAGTATTATACTGAGTTTTGCTGGGTAGGCATAAAACAGCAAGGTCAACACAACAGCTCTGTAGACCTTCAGTCTATCTTCAGTCTGGTAGTCAATCTAATACCTCTTCTCTCCCAAACTTTTTATCAGAGCCTCCTAAACACTGAGCCACCTCTGGCAATATGTGCATCAACCTCATTTTCAATGTGTACAAACTTGGAAAGTACACTACCAAGGTAAGTGAACTCATCCACAGCTTTCAAAACTTCTCTATTTGTTGTAAGTGATGGTTTCACATATGGATGGTGTGGTGGCGGCTTATGGAGCCCCTGTGTTTTCTTGGTGTTAATTATTAGACCAAAATTAGCACAGGCAGCAGAGAATTGATCCATACTTTGTTGCATCTCAACTTCAGAGGCTGCATTGGGTGCACAATTTTCTGCAAACAAAAAATCATGCACCAACACTCCTTACACTTTGGTCTTGGCTGATAACCTTTTCAAATTGAAGAACTTGCCATCAGTATGATGGTTGACCTTGATTCCATGTTCATTCTCATTGAAAGCATTTGACAACATGGTTGAAAACTTTATGCTGAAAAGCATGGGAGCAAGCACACAGCCCTGTTTCACTCCATTAGTGACTGGGAAGGCACAAGAGCATTGTTTACTATCTAAAACCTGGGCAAACATCATGAAAGTGACATACTATGCTGATGAACTCCTCCAGGCAGCCAAATTTTGACATAATTTTCCATAAGCCCTTATGACTAACAGTGTCAAAGGCCTTGGTCATTTCTACAAATGTTGTGTACAGACCTCCATTCTGCTCCTGGCATTTCTCCTGGAGTTGTAAGGCAGCAAACAGCATATCGACTCTTCCTCTGCCCTTCTACAGTCACACTGGCTCTCAAGTAAATGACCATCTTCCAAGGAAGGATCAGTCTATTGAAGAGGACTCTAGCAAGAATTTTGTCAACAAAGACTAAGAGAGAGACACTCCCTATGGTTTTCGCAGGACAATATATTCCCTTTACCTTTATAGAGATAGACAATGGAAGCATCCTTGAACTCCTGGAGGAATAATTTCCTCTTGCCATATAACCTGGAAAATATCAGTCAGCTTTTGTACAAGCAATGGTGCCCCGATCTACAAAAGGGAAGAGAATATTGGACTTTGATTTAGAAAACCTGGACTTGATGGGTGGTGCAAATACTAGCTAGACATTTGCCATGTCAAATCACTTAAAGTCTCAGTTTCATATTCCTTATTTCTAATGGGACAAATTACTTAACCTCCATGGACTTTGATTTCCTCAAATGTAAAATGAGGATTGGACTAGATGACTTTGGTCATCTAGTCCCTTATTGCTCCAAATATATGAGCTTATGTGTGAACAATAAACAGTTACTCAAACCTTTCCCCTCTCTACTTTAATCCTTCCTCCATATCTAAATCCTGCTCCTTTTTTAAAGTGTCATTCATGTTTTTCCTTTCATTTTTAATATTGTAGCAAACATTTTCTGGTATATACCTGCACTATTCAACCCTTCTTTATGAAAAAAACAGTTTTATCAAGGAAAAAAATCAGTTAAAAACTGATAGAGCAACTGTGTTTTGTACTTTTCTACTGAGAACAAAGAAATGTGCTTCCTAATCCCTTCTCCAGAACTGAGATTGGTCATCACAAAATATCAGAGTTCACCTGTTGAACTGTTTTTGTGAATGAAATTTTCATTTACAATATTATGTGCTGTTTTATGTGTGTATGTATCTATACAATACACACACATATACATACACATACATATATTTGTATATGTACTCATACATACACACACACACACACACACATATTGTTCCTCTGGTTCAACTTCTAAATAAGTAGAAAAATATCAATATATTTTTCAATATTTATCTGAATTAATTGTATTTATCATTCTTTATCATATAATCCTTTTATATTAATTTATCATTATTTATTAAGTCATTGTTTAATCAAAGGCACACACTTTATTCATAGACTCATGGAACTGTCATGTTTTTATTATGTCAAAAATATTAGAATAAAGATTTTTGGTACATACGGGGTATTCTTTCAATGAAATCTTTGGGATTCGTGACAAGTAGAGTGATTACCAGGTACAAGATGGGGAGAGTATAATAACTTTTCATGCAGAAGGATAAATTGTATTTCAAACAACTGGATTGAGCCACTGTTTCACCAAGAGTACACGAATGTTTCTATCTTCCTGTAGTCCTTTCAACATTGGCTATTTTGACCTTTGATAATTTTTCTTCAATTTTTGGTATGTGCATTGCTTATTTTGCATTGCCTTTTATTACTTAGATTTTCTATTACTCCAGTTGATCAATATTCTATATAATCACAAGTTCCAGGTTTTATCTGAGATCTTACTCATTCTTCAGTGCCTCATCCAAGATCTACCTTCCGCATTAAGCCTCCGCTTTCCCATCTCCCCCATAGCAATCTTTCTTAAATTTATCCAACAACATACACAATTAATTTGGTGCTAACCTCACTCTGTGTTGTTTTATTATTTATGGCCCATTTTTGACTGTCTTGTCTCCCCAGAAAGACTGAAAGTTCCTTGATGGCAAAAGCCTTACTTTGTATTTTTTTTAAATTCCTTACAGCATATAGCTTAGAGCTATGGACGTATGAAGTCCCAGAGTCCCATAGTTTTGAGTCCATCTAATTTAAGTTAAATTCGAAGAACAAAAATCTCCCTTCCTTCCTTCCTCCCTTCCTCCCTCGTTCCCTTCTTTCCTTCCTTTTTGAAAATAAAATTACCATATTTTCTCAGAACCAAACATTAGGAATGACACAGAGTCAAAAATCTCAGAATTAGAAGAGGCCTCCTAGGCCAGTCTGTGCTATGACAAGAACCCTCTTTTTACTTTCTCCCAAAAGTAGCCATCTAGTCTTAGTTTGAACGTCTCAAGTAAAGGGAGTGAGCACATTCATCGCCTCCAAACGTAAATCATTCCTCTTTTTAATAACTAATTGTTAGAAAGTTGTTATTGTTGTTTTTCCGTTTGATGAGCCTCTCTACAATTTGTACCCATTTTTTGCCAGTTCTTCATTTGGGGCTAAGTTGCTTGTTCATTAAGTTTGTCTTCCTCTTAGAAAGTGTAAGCTCCTTGAGGGCAAAGACTGTCTTTGTGTTTGTTTGTCTTTGCACCCCCAACTCTTAGCCTGGTGCCCGACATACAGAAGGTGCTTAGTAAATATTTATTCATTGATGGATTCAAAGTTTCTGCTTTCTTTGTCTCATTTATTTTTTATTTTCTCCAAGCCCTTTTCCAGACACTCTTTTTGCCCGACCTAATATTTTGAATGACATTCAATTGTACTCTTCAGTAGATATATAGGACGGATTAATTGACTGAGATAATGTAGATACAGTGCTATATCTATATTGCTATATATAATTATATTATATATGTATATAAATCATAAATATATATAAAACTGTATAAATTTTAGCCATCATATCACCATGATCATCATCTTAGAATTGAATCTTTTTTAGACTCATTTCATTTTGTGGTGCAGTACAGTGAAGATCAGTGGACTGGGAGTCAAGAGTCTTGGGTTCCAGTTAGAGTTCTGCCACTGTCAGCATGGATTTGAGTAACTCACCTTTTACTGCTAAGCCTAGATTCCCTCAAATGTAAAATGAGGAGATTTGACAAGATAAACTCTGGGGTGTCTTCTAGATCTAAAAGTATATAATTCTATGACTCTGTTATGTCAAAGTCAAAGATAGACTCTCATCTTAAACCATGTTCTGCTCTCACAAATAATATTAAGATTAGAACGGAGTGAAAAGTAAGCAGTATTAACTAGTGAATACTAGTGCATTCTTCACTCTCTTTATGCAGGGACAGTGCAGTTGTAAAATCGTCATTGAGTTCCCAGCTCTTTGTTAAAGCAGGTAAAGGTTCTGATTGAAAATTTTTTGTTGGTTTCATATTTAGAGAGGAAAAAGTATTTCTTTTTCTTGTGGTTAATAAACCGAACAATTTCAAAATCAATTCTCTCATTCCCCACAGGGAAACAATCCCTGTAATTAGAGTTACTTCTGTCACTCCTACTTCTTGTTAGTGCATCATTTCAACCAAAAATTCAGATGAGAGTAATCCTCTAGGTCCTTTAATGAGTTTCTTGAATTATCTGAGACCACGATAATTCTCTGGGTTTAAATAACTGAAATAGTGATGGACCTTGGTCTTTTTCTCAGATTTAGGTATAATTAATTTCTCCACTGCCTACACACAACTTGTTCTATGGAGAATTACACATTTCTGACCTTGGTTCAGACATTATCTCCTTTGCATAAATTGAATAAGAAAGTTATCCACTTAGGGACTACCTTCACCCCAATTGAGGTTGGTTGGGATATTCCAACTTGGAAAACTTTCTAAAAACACGTAGATGGGAACTTTGAAAATATTACCTCTTGAATCACTGTTTTGGAAGTAGAACTTCATTGCTCAGAAAATCTTTCATGAAGAAATATAAATGTGAGCTATTTAAAGACAAAATATTAGTGAGTCACTCAATGTGGGAGCTCTCTCCTCTAGTGCAGACAGCAACTCCTCTGTGACTTACTAGATCGATTTCAGCCAGAAGAGGTAAAAAGATAAATATGGGTTACTTAGTTGCTAAGTATCAAGGACAAGGCATAGGTGTATGCTTGAGCCAGTTTCAGCTGACTCACAAAAAGCTGGTTATTAAATTTTTAGGATAAGCATTTACACTTTGGAAACTACATAGGATACACATTAATATTTTATTTATTGTGCCTAGACTTGAGAAAGTGATAGAGAAAATGTTAAAAATGTAGATTAAAAGTGTGTCCTGTATAAAAATTTTTGGAGAGCCAGTTGTTAAACTCTTATTAGCACACCCTTGAGTTAGAACTCCAGTCTTACTGACTCAAAGAATAGCATTTTCTACAGTAAAATATGTTGCCTTTGTAAGTAATTATATAATTTGGGGCAGCTAAGTGGTGCAGTAGATGGAGTACCAGTTCAGGGGTCAGGAGAACCTGAGTTCAAATCTCACCTCAGACACTTGACCCTCATCTGTTGTGTGACCCTGGGCAACCCCAATTACCTCATTCTGGGTCATCTCCAGTCATTCTGACGAATATCTGGTCACTGGATTCAGATGCTCTGGAGGAGAAGTGAGGCTGGTGACCTGCACAGCCTTCCCTTACTCAGAACAAAGTCAAGTGCAAGTCATGTTATCATTTCTCTGACAGCATGGTCTTCTTCAGCAATGAAAGATGAATACACACAATTGTATAATTTAGAATCTATACTTTTCAGTTTGGGAAAGAATTTCCCTTCGAAAAATGAAGCATAAGACTAGGTAAACAGTATAGGGAAATATTAACATTCAATTATATGCTTAAATTTTACAGATTCATTTTACAAATTTTTATGCTGTTTAAAAGAGTTTTACCTTCAATTAGAGTGCTGACTTAAGGTGGAATGAGTGTCTCATTTATGGCCTTGTCTTCCAAACAACTTATTTCTCTTGTAAGTGGAACAGTATTTAAAAATAAATTAATTGATAGAACTAAACATTAAACACAGCCTTATTAAAATTATTTGAATAAAACACTATTTTTTCTTCTTTTCCACATCTCTTTAACTATTGCCAATCACTCCCAAATCAGATGATTACTCCTATCCTTATAGTTAGGGTCATAGATTTAGGACTGGAAAAGGCCTTAATGGACAACTAATTTGCGTCCATTGCTTTATAGAATGGAAAGTGAGGTTCTAGGCAATGGAGTGTTTTGCCCAGAGATTCAAAGTCAAGTCCTCTCATTCCATATCTGACATTCTTCTCATTGTATCATAGCTATAGACCATTTCTTTGTAAGTTAAGTTCCTAGGAGAGTTTGTTGTTCTTGACCCCAATAGCTGAAGATAAACTTGATGTCAACAGCCATTTTGACTTTCAAGGAACCAGAGATTAATCTCTACCACCGTGAGGTTGACCCATAATCTACTTAATGTTCATTAAACTAATAACAACCTAGGACTCTTTAGATTTCTATGCAAGCTTCCATCTTTTGACTTCCACTAAATCCCTTGTATATTTTTTTCTCTACACAATGAATAAAAATGGAAGGTTATATCCAGACAGTTGGCCTCTGTGATCCTCTGTGATGGTAAAGAACCATGACATCATATCTTATCAGTAAAAGTCAATTTTCTGATTTCTTTATGGAGAAAAGACAAACTTTCCTTGTCCTAACACATTTTCTAATCCATCTACGAACAGAGGCACAGAATCACAGGGTTGGAGATGGAAGGAAGCATAGAATGATCTAGTTCATATCCTTCATTTTAGAGAGGAGGAGACTAAGGCCCAGATTGAATTGTGACTCATTCAAGATCATAGAGGTCAAGAGGAAGAGTTAAGGTTCAAATTCAGCTGCTTTATCTCCACACATAGTGTTTTTTCCATAATGCCATGTGAAAACTGAAAGTACCAACTTACTTTTACTGACATGTACCTTCTTCAAACTATCTTTTTTATAGACAAGTTTAGAAAGAAGATGTATCTTTCACTAAAGAACATACTTTTTTTTAATGGTGACTTTTTTCTTAATCCCATGAAAGCATTGATGTTGTTTCATTGTTCAGCTTAGGACTTCAAGAAGAATTTAATACACTGAAGATTCACAATACAAAGAGAATTCTTTTTTATATTTTTAAGTTGATTTTAATTTTTGAACCAAATTTCATCTTTTCTCTCTCCTCACCCTCCCATTGAAACAGAAAGAAAAAAAAACCTTTTAACAAATATGTATAGTAATACAAGACATATATGTATATAGATTAGTAAGTACATAAATAGGTAGGTAGATGGATGGATAGGTGGGTGGGTGGGTGGGTAGATGGATGGATGGATGGATAAATAGATAGATAGATAGATAGATAGATAAATAAATAAAGAAATTTCAAAATATCTTGCTGAGGCCATACATGATATATATGGCCCCAGATGGTCCCATGTGGATATGACTTTGTATTAACCATGTCCAAAAAATGCATATCTCTATCTCTATCTTACATCTGTCATCACTCTGTCAGGATATAGGGAATGTTTATACTCATGAGTCCTCTGGAATGGTGCTTGATCATTTTATTGATTACAGTTCTAAAGACTTCTAAAAGCAAATATTTTTTCATCCTTCCATTCACTTCATTCTGCATCAGTCCAGCCAAGTTTTCCCACATTTCTCTACAACCATCCCCTTCATCATGTCTCATGATAAAATGGTATGTCATTACTCTCACATATAATAATTTGTTTAGTCATTTCCAAACAAATGATTTGTTTCTAGTCCTTTGCCAAAACAGAAAAAGCTACTATAAACATTTTGTGTGTATGACACCTTTTGATCCTTCTTTAATCTGTTTAGTGTTTAGGTTAGCAATGGTGTAATTGGGTCACAGTGAATTCGTGGGGGCAGAGTTTTGAACTGCTTTCCAGAATGACTGGACACATCTCCACCTGCAGTGCATTAGTGATTTGCCCCAGGGAATATTTCCCATTTTTTTGGTCTACATTTCTAAGGGCATGAGATAGAAGCTCAAAATTGCTTTAATATGCATTTCTTTGATTACTAGTGAATCGCAACACTTTTGATCTATCGATCTCTTGAATTTCTTCCTCTGAAAACTGTTATTTGATAACCTTTTATCACATATAAAATGGGAAATGCTCTTCACTTTTATAAATTTAAATGTGTTTCCTAAAAATCTTGGAAATAGATATTTTTTTAATATAAATTTATTTATTTAACTTTTTACATTCATTTTCACAAAATTTTGGGTTCCAAAATTTTCTCCCCATTTGTCACCTCCCCCCACCCCAGTACACTGAGTATTCT
>CM053770.1:26323376-26349993 GCA_028658325.1 Potorous gilbertii | reverse complement strand
ACAATTAGATATAGTTGTATGAGTTAGATGCATGGAGAACACTAAACTTGCCTCCTTAGTCAAATTTTTATTATACTTCAATTTAATTTCCATTCTAAGCCAGAGAAGATGGAAAATATCTAAGTTTAAGTCAGAGATATATCTATAACAGAGAACTTTGTTCTTTGCCCACACACAGAGGTGAAAAACAAGCTACTTACTCTTAATCCGGGTACAAATTTCCTAGCTTTTTTTTTTAGTTAAGTATGATGATAAATAAAGAGCTCACGAAGCTTCATATTAATTATTAGGTCAAAATTAGCACAAGCAGCAGAGAATGGATCTATGCTTTGTTGCTCCTCAGCCTCAGAAGTTTCATTGAGACACAATCATCAATGAACAAAAAGTCAAACACCATCTCTCCCTCACTTTAGTATTGGCTTGTAGCTTTTTCAAATTATAAGTATTTGAAAGGTAATTAAGTGAGGGGGGAAAGAATTAGGCTTGTTCTACTTGGCTCCAAATGACATTACTAGGAACAATGTGAGAAAATTGCAGTCTAATTTAGGCTTGATTATAGGGGAAACAACAAGATTTCATGTCAATTAGAGCTTTCCAAAACTTTAATGGAGCTAAAGACTGTTTTACTAAGTTTGAAGTCAACTTTTCTCCCCGCAAAGGTTGCTGGTACCATGGTCCTTCTGTATTTTCCTAAAAATTACTCTAGATTGGAAATGCCAACCACATCTGCCTCTATCACTACTCCCGTTTTTGTCACCATCTGACCCTTTCAATGACCTTAAGGCTTCAGAATGACCCCACAAAAGCTAAAGACCCATAACATAGGACAGAAGACTGTTTTCCATGGGAAATCTTCAAGGGAAGATTGAATCATGATTTATTCTATTTGTTGTAAAGGTGCTTCTTTTTAAATTTTTAGCATTATTTAAAATTTTGAGTTCCAAATTCTATCTTTTCCTCTCTCCCTCCTCTCCCCCTTCCTGAGACAGTAAGCAATCAGATATGGATATATGTTTACAATTATGTGCAATATTTCCATATTAGTCATTTTATATAAGAAAACTTAAACAAAAGAAAAATTTTAAATTTAAATGGCATGCTTCAGTCTGTATTCAAACAATATCAGTTCTTTTTCTAGAGGGTGATAGAATGCTTCATCAATGTACATCATTTCTTGGATTGTTGTATTTCTGAGAATAGCTAAGGCATTCACATTTATTCGTCAAATAATATTGCTGTTACTGTGTACAACATTCTCCTGGTTCTGTTCATTTTATTATTCATCAGTTCATGTAAGTCTTCCCAGGGTTTTCTAAAATAATCCTGCTTGTCATTTATTATAGCACAACAATATTCCATTACAATCATATACCACATTTGTTTAACCATTCCCCAATTTATGGACATCCCTTTGATTTCCAATTCTTAGCCAGCACAGAAAAAGAACTACTATATTTTTTTTTTACAAATAAGTTTTTTTCCCTTTTTAGAATGTCTTTGGGATAGAGACCTAATAGTGGAATTGGTGGATCAAAGGGTATGCACAATTTTATAGCCCTTTGGACATAGTTCCTAATGGCTCTCCAAAATAGTTGGATTAGTTCACAACCTCACCAACCATATATTAGTGCCACAGTTTTCCTAACATCCCCTCCAACATTCAACATTTGTAAATCAATTCTTGATAAGATATGTGTGGACCCCAGTAGTCTCTGAAGCCTGTCAAACTATGGAATACTGAGATTCAGGAACATGTTCTTCAATCTTAGCTGATTCATCCCTATATCACGTTGTAAAGTCCAATATCTTCCTACCTCTCACTCTATGGTATCCTTCCACTATTAATATTATTCTGGTAGTGCTCTTCTTGCTTCTCTGCTTCTTTCTTCTCCTTTTTTCTCACATGTCCCACTCCATATTTCTCACCTTTTCTCCTCCCTATCCTAGATTATGGGTATCTAATTTTTGTAAGGTAATTCTGAAACCTTAAGGTCATTGAAAGGGTCAGATGGTGACAATTTTGAACAGGAGTAGTGATAGGGGCAGGTGTGGTTGACATTTCAATCTAGAGTAATTTTTAGGGAAATACAGAAGGACCATGGCATCAACAACCTTTTGGGGGAGAAAAGTTGACTTCAAAATTAGTAAACCATTGTCTGTTTGGAACTGTTTATGTAACAGCTCTTTCCAAGTATAAAAAATTAAATATTTTAGAACTGATTTCTCTATTTTTATAATTCCAAATAAAAAATCAGCACCTGTCACAAAGCTTTGACCACAAAAGTGCATAATAAATAAATTCTCATTGAATTGAAATGTCTTTAGGAATTCCTCAAACCAATAAGCCAGGAAATGGCATTTGGTAAATAGTTTTATGCAGGTCTTCATCTCTAACTTGTACTATGTTTGTTAAGAAAAATACGTGCTTCCAGAGATGAATTTGCCCATTCTGAAAAGTGGTGCAGTGTTTACAGTCATAGGTCACTAATGGCCCAGATTATAGACAATTTTGATAATTGAAGAGTGGCAGTGGGTTCTACACAATGAGGTGAAACCAGGGCCTGAAAGTTAGAAGCAAGTTTCACATCAGTAACTTTTATCCTGATAGTTAAAGGGGAAGGCTTTCATTATAATCACTAGTCTATCTGGCAATTCTTCCAGGAAGAGGTGGAAAGTGGATTTCTCAGCCTGTTTCAGCTCCTACCACCTCTTAAATCAGGTTCTGCCAGTTCATTGGCACAAAAACATTAAAGGCTTACTTATTTTGGGTCCAACCTAAGAAAAGAACTGACCTTCCAGACCCCCTCATGGCAATAGATGCCTATGTACAGATGATCAGTTATTTGACTGATCAATCAGAAAATAGGAAAAGGAAAATTGCAATTTAACAAATGACAAATATGTATTGAGTGGTAGAGAAGCATAGAGATTGAAATGTTCAACCTGGAAAGACCCAGGATCCAATTCTACCTCAGATATTGGCTAGTTGAGTCTTGATAGAAGTGGTAACAAAAATCACTTTAGCACACAACTCACAGAATTGAGATTGAAACGAGGCAATGTGAAGTCTCCTGCTGATGCCATGTATTCAGTATGTGCTATGATACTGGACTAAGAGGGAGTCGGCAAAGATCAGCAATGACCCAGTCACTCAATATATATGCAATGATATTTTACCATTATATACTGGTAACTAATCCATTTCATATTCAATGTCAAGCATCAGTCTGGTTCACACAGGGGCCACTTGAACAAGAATTCTAAAATGGTTAGATCATCATTGTCAAAACCGTAGGCAAGAAGCCCCAAATCTGGAACTCCAGAAGCCAGGACTTTTAGCAGTTGGTCTATTCCCTCAAATGATAACATCACATATGTTTCAAGTATGGCAAGAGCCATATGCTTTCCTGTGTAATTGCAGGTTTAAATAGCAATCAAGTCATACAGGTGGGCATGCTATAATTCAGTTTCCCATTTTATGCCTGTGACTCTCCATGGCTTAGGTGACAAAGCCAATGTGGCTCCCAGGGCCAGAAACATTGCAATTCCTAACTCCATGCTTTGTTACATGTGTTGTTATTCATGTTGCTGTGCAATTGTATTCAGTTATGTCTGACTCTTCATGACTCCATGGTCTATAGTACTCCACGTCTTTCTGTCTTCCTCTGGTATCTGAAGTTTGTCCAAGCTTATGTTTGATGCTTGCATGACTTCCATGAAATATCCTTCTCATCCTCTGCTATCCCTTTTTCTTTTTGTCTTCAAACTTTTCCCAACATCAGGGTTTTTTACAATGAGTTATATCTCTCATTATGTGGCCAAAATACTTAAGCTTCAGGTTGAGTATTTGACCTTCCAGTGAAGAGTCCGAATTGATTTCTTTAAGTATTAATCAATTTGATCTTCTTATTGTCTGGGCGACTCTCAAAAGTCTTTCCCAGTGCCACAATTCTGAAGTCTCAATTCTCTAGCACTTCTCTTTCTTTATAGTCCAATTCTCAACGGCTACATAGTCCTACTCAAAAAGCAAAACAAAATGTAGTTTTGATTATAAAAACTTTGTTGGCAAGGTGATGCCTCTGCTTTTGAATTTTCTGTCCACCTTTGCCATAGCTTCCTTTCCAAGGAACAATCATTTCTTTTCATTTCATGGCTGTAATAATTATCTACAGTGATCTTTGAACACAAGAATATAAAATGTGACACTGCTTTCATTTCTTCTCCCTCTATTTTCCAGCAAGTGATGTGACCAGATAGCAAGATCTTAGTTTGTTTTTTTCTCTAATGTTAAGATTCAAGCCAGCTTTTCCACTCACCTTTTTCACCCTCACTAAAAGACTTCTTCATTCTTCTCCACTTTGAGGGGCAAAGTCAAGATGATGGAATAGAAAGATACACATACTATAGGTCTTCCCCCACAGCCCATAAAGTACTGTAAAGAATGACTCTCAACAAATTCTAGAGGAGCAGAAGCCACAAAATGACAAAGTGGAAGAGACTTCCAGTCCAGAGTGACCTAGAAGGCCATGGGAAATGTCTGCCACACCAAAGGCAGAGTGGAGTCCAGCCCAGCCTTGGCTGCATTGAGCAAGCAGGAGGACCAGAGCTGGCCTTGGGGGTGGAATTCCCAGAAACAGCAGCAGTAGTTCACAGATCCCTCAACCCACATATGCCGAAGGTCAGTGAGAGGGTTTTTCAGCTGTCCAAGAAGAGAGCAGGGTCCCCCCATAGTTCTGGATCCAGGGAGCTGTAGCAGAGGCCACAATAGGCAGCAGCTCCCACTGCAGGCAGAAGCTGACATCCACTGTTGGAGGTTTCTTAGTAGAACCCCTGGGGGAATTGAGCAGTAGATCTAAACCTCAGCCCTGAGTGACTATCCCTGCCCCTACCTAAAGCCCCTGGTGGAACTGAGCAGCTGATCTGAATCTCAGCCCCTAGTGGTGGCAGGGTGGAACTGAAGGCAAGGGTAGTTGTGGAGAGGAAATTCTACTACTCACAGATTCTGGGCACAAAAGTTTCTGGTTGCTGCCAGATGAGTAGGCAGGCATGATTGTGCCACTTTGGAGGAAATGAGATCTTACAGATCCCCAGAGTATACCCTACTCTTGATAAATGACCCAAAAGTCAAGTAACTGGTTGGGAAAATGCCCAAAAGAAGGGGAAAAAATAAGACTATTGAAGGTTGCTTTCTTGGTGAACAAATTTGGATGAGGAAGAAAAATGCTTACTATCATGGAAAGATATAAAAGTCAAAGCTTCTGTATCTCAAACATCCAAAATAAATATTCAATCATCACAGGCCATGAAACAGCTCAAAAAGGATTTTGAAAATCAAGTAAGAGAAGTGGAGGAAAAATTGGGAAGAG
Source organism: Potorous gilbertii (assembly GCA_028658325.1). Classification (NCBI taxonomy): domain Eukaryota; kingdom Metazoa; phylum Chordata; class Mammalia; order Diprotodontia; family Potoroidae; genus Potorous; species Potorous gilbertii. The sequence continues at coordinate 26,344,627 of CM053770.1, read as the reverse complement.
AAATGAGAGAAATTCATGAAAAGTGAATCAACAGCTTGCTAAAAGGAGACACAAAAAATGCTGAAGAAAATAACATATTTAAAAATAGGGTAACTCAATTGGCAAAAGAGGTTCAAAAAGCTAATGAGGAGAAGAATGCATTAAAAAGCAGAATTAACCAAATGGAAAAGGAGGCTCAAAAGTTCACTGAAGAAAATAGTTCTCTAAAAATTAGAATGGAACAGATGGAAGCAAATGACTTTATGAGAAACCAAGAAGTCACAAAACAAAATGAACAGATTGAAAAACTGGAACATAATGTGAAATATCTCATTGGAAAAATGATTGACCTGGAAAATAGATCCAGGAGATACAATTTTAAAATTATGGGACTACTTGAAAGCTATGATCAAAAAAAGAGCCTAGACATTATCTTTCTTGAAATCATCAAGAAAAACTGCCCTAATATTCTAGAACCAGAGGGCAAAATAAATATTGAAAGAATCCACCAATCACCTCCTACAAGAGATCCAATAAGAGAAACTCCTAGGAATATTGTGTGTTTGTCCTTTGTTGCCAGAGATGAACATGCCATCAGAGAAATGATGACATGAGTAAGGGAGGGCTGTGCAGGTCACCAGACTTAATTCTCCTCCAGAGCCATTGGAATATCATGACTAGATATTCATCAGGGTGACTGGAGATGACCCAGGATGAGGCAATGGGGGTTAAGTGACTTGCCCAAGGTCACACAGCCAATGAGTGTCAAGTGTCTGAGGTGAGATTTGAACTCAGTTCCTTCTGACTCCTGCACTGGTGCTCTATCCACTGCACCACCTACCTGCCCCAAGGAATATTGTAGCCATATTCCAGAGTTACCAGGTCAAGGAGAAAATGTTGCAAGTAGTTAGAAAGAAACAGTTCGAGTATTGTGGAAGTACAATGAGGATAACATTAGATCTAGCATCTTCTACCTTAAGGGATCGAAGGGTATGGAATATGATATTCCAGAAGTCAAAGAAACCGGGACTAAAACCAAGAGTCACCTACCCAGCAAAACTGAGTATAATACTTCAGGGGAAAAGCTGGTCTTTCAATGAAATAAGAGGACTTTCAAGCATTCTTGATGAAAAAGACCTGAGCTGAAAAGAAAATTTGACTTTCAAACACAAGAATAAAAAAAAGCATGAAAAGGTAAACTGGAAAGAGAAGTCATAAGGGACTTACTAAAGTTGAACTGTTTACATTGTTATATGGAAAGATAATATTTGTAACTCCTGAAACTTTTCAGTATCTAGGTAGTTGGTGGGATCACACACACACACACACACACACACACATGTGCAGACACACACAAGGATATAGAGCACAGAGTCAATTGAATAGGATGGGATTATATCTGAAAAAAATGAAGTTAAACGGTGAGAGAGAAATGTATGGAGAGGAGAGAGGGAGAAATGGAATGGGGCAAATTATCTCTCATAAAAGAGGCAGGTAGGAGACGTTTTAGTGGATGGAAAAGGAAGGGAGCTGAGAGAAAATCATGAAGTTTACTCTGAGCACACTCGATTAAAGGAAGGAATAAAATGCTCACTCATTTTGGTACAAAAACTTATCTTACAATACAGGAAAGTGAGGGAGAAGTGGATAAGCAGGATAGGGGGGATGATGGAAGGGAGAGCAATGGGAGGAGGGAGAAATTTGAAATCAATACTCAACGAGGGACAGCATCAAAAGAGAGAGTAGAAGCAATGTGGGGCAGGATAGGATGGAGGGAAATATAATTAGTCTTACACAACACGACTATTATGGAAGACATTTGCAAAACTACACATATGGCCTGTATTGAATTGCCTGCCTTCTCAAAGGAAATGGGTGGGGAAGGAGGGATGGGGAGAATTTGGAACTCAAAGCTTTAGGAACGACTGTCAAGTGGTGTTCTTGTTCCTAGGAAATAAGTAATACAGGTAATGGGGAATAGAAACTTATCTGGCCCTACAGGACAAAAGAGAAGATGGGGACAAAGGAAGGGAGTGATGATAGAAGAGGGGGCAGATTGGTGATAGGGGAAATTAGAATGTTTGGTGTATTGAGGTGAGAGGAGGGGACAAATGTGGAGAAAATTTGGAACCCAAAATTTTGTGAAAATGAATGTAAAAAATTAAATAAATAAATTTAACAATAAAAAATTATAATATATTATTTCTATTCGATCAATATATATTATATATATATATATTTTCTATGTGTATTTCCATACAATTATTTCCAAAAGAAATAAAATCAGATTTAAATAATTGGAGAAAGTTTAATTGCTCATGGGTAGGCCAAGACAATATCGTCAAATTGACAACTATAATTGTAAATTATCCGTTTATTCAGTGCCATCCCAACAAAATTACCAAAAAATTATTTTATTCAGGTAGAAAAAAATAACAATGAATATTCATTTGCAATAACAAAAAGTCAATATATGAAAGGAATTAATGAAGAACATGTGAGGAAAGGGGATCTGTATAATAGTCAATTATTAAAACTAATTGATATTGGCTAAGAAACAGAAGTATGAATCAATAGAATTGATAGGTATACAATACAGAATAGTAAATTATTATAGTAAATGTGTTTGATAAACACAAAAATCTCAGGTTTGGGGATGAGAATTCAATATGTGGATTAAAAAATTGCTTGGAAAACTGAGAAGCAATATGACAAAAAATAAATATAGATAAATATCTTGTACCATTTCCCAAGAAAAGGTCAAAATAGTTATATGACGGATATCTAAAAGGAGATATCACAAGTAGATTAGAGGAGTATAGAGCATATTATCTCTAAGATTTATTGATAGGGAAACAATTTATGACTAAACAAGAGACAGAGAGCATTGTAGGATAAAAAATGGCTAATTTTTATTACATTAAATTAAAAAGGTTTTATATAGACAAAACCAATGTAGCCAAGATTAGAAGGAAATCAGAATATTAGGGAAGTTTTTTAATAACTAGTTTTTCAGATCAAAGCCTTATATTCCAAATCTGTAGAACTCTGAGCCAAATTCATAAGAATATAAGTCATTCCTCAATTGATAAGTGGTCAAAGGATATAAGCAGGCAGTTTTGGGGAAAAGAAATCAAAGCTACATAGGATCTTGTGGAAATACTATAAATAGTTATTGATTAAAGCACATTAAATCAAATAAGGTGTCATCTGACACCTATCAGATTGGCTAAAATGATAGGGGGAAATGACAAATGTTAAAGAGGATGTAGAAAAATTGGGACACTAATACTATCTTGGCATAATTGTGAACTGATCAACCATTCTGGAGATCAATCTGTAATTATACCCAAGGAGTCATAAAATTGTTTGTACGCCTCAACTCAGCCATATGACTATTAGGTCCGTTTCCCAAGGTAGTCAGGAAAAAAAATAAAGGAACGTATATGTTCTAAAATATTGATAACAGCTCTTTTGAGGTAGCAAAGAATTGAAACTGGAATATATGCACATCCAATGAGGAACAGCTAAACAAGTGGTGGTATATGATTGTGATGTGCAATAAGAAATGAAAAACAAGTTGGTTTTAGAAAAGCATGGAAAGGCTTGCATGAACTAATGTGTAGTAATATGATCAGTCAAGAGAACGTTGTAAACTATAACAGTAATATTGTTTGAATAGTACCTATGAATGACTAAGATATTTTGAGTAATACAATCATTTGAATCAGCTACAATTGCTGTCGAACAGCAATTGAGCTGCAGTATCCATGCTATGGCCTTACACTTTGATCATATTTTCTATTGATGAGGATACTTGTTAATATATCTAGCATCTAGAACTAGCTTACTGACCACCCAGGTCCATGACTTACCCCAATATTTTTAGACCTATTATCAAATTAAAAAGAGAAAAGGAAACCAAAAGTCCATATCTTTTTAACCCACTCAAAATTAATGCTGATGTTCCTGACTCAACTGATAAAGAGTGAGGAATCTTTGTGGAAAACTTCTTAAGGTAGGAGAGAAAGGCTAATTCAGGCACCAGTAGAACTAAGAGGGTAACATTCTCTGATACAAGTCATCATCACATTGCACAGAAAGATCAGTCCTGGACAACATCCATGATTGTTTATAATTTTGTTTTATTACTTATTGCAATACTTGGGAAGGATAAAATAAATTTAAGGCAAATTGATGTTTTCTTAACTCTGTTGTTTGACACTAACAGAGAAACAAAACAGATGTATGAATTTTGGATTCTCAGTTCAGACTCTGTTTTCTTCCATTGGTCAATTACAAGGAAAAAAAAAGATATATCATGAGGGAAAATGCTTTTAAAATCTTTGTATGTAAAGACAATTTTAGTATTCACTTCTTTAAAATTTTGAGGTCTAAATTCTCTCCCTCTTTACCTCCTCACTCTTCCCTGAGACAGTGAACGGTTTGATGTTACATATGTGCAATCACATGAAACATATTTCAATATTAATTGTATTGTGAAAGAAGGCATGAAAAAAGAAACCATTAAAAATGTGACAAGTGAAAAAAAAATGAAATACAGGACTTTCAAGCATTCTTGATGAAAAGGCCAGAGCTGAAAAGAAAATCTGACCTTCAAATGCAAGAAACAAGAGAAGCATGGAAAGATAAACAGGAAAGAGAAATCATAAGAGACTTACTAAAATTGAACTGTTTACATTCCTACATGGAAAGATAATATTTGTAAGTCTTCAAACTTTTCTCAGTATCTGGGTAGTTGGTGGGTTTATACACATACACACACACACACACACACATACATATATATATATAGAGAGAGAGAGACAGACAGAGAGACAGACACAGAGACAGACGCTGAGACAGATACAGAGAGAGAAAGATCACTGGGTGAGCTGAACAGAAGGAGCATATCTTAAAAAAATAAAATTAAGGGGTGAGAGGGGAATATATTGGGAGGAGAAAGGGAGAAATGGAATGGGGCAAATTATCTCTCATAAAAGAGGCAAGAAAAAGCCTTTTCAATGGAGGGAAAAAGCAGGGAGGTGAGAGGGAAAAAGTGAAACTTACTCTCATCACATTTGGCTCAAGGAAGAGTAACATGCACACTCAATTTGGTATGAAAACCTATCTTATAATACAACAAAGTAGAGAAGAAGGTGATAAGCAGGGTGGGGAGGATGATGGAAGGGAGGGCAAATGGGAGGAGGGAAAAACTAGGAGACAGAGTAGAAGAAATGGTGGGGCAGGATAGGATGGGAGGAAATATAGTTAGTCTTACACAACTTTACTATTAAGGAAGTCATTTTCAAAACTTCACATATATATCCTGTTGAATTGCTTGCCTTCTCAGTGGGGATGGGTGGGGAGGGAGGAAGAAAGAGAAGTTGGAACTCAAAGTTTTAGGAACAAATGTTGAGTATTGTTCCTACATACAACTGAGAAGTAAGAAATACAGGTAATAGGGTATAGGAATTTATCTTGCTGTACAGGACAAAAGGGAAGATGGGGATAAGGGAAGAGAGGGATGTTAGAAGGGAGGGCAGACAAGTGGAAGGCATAATCAGAATGCTCCTACTTTTGGGGTGGGGTAGGGAAGAGATGGAGAGAAAATTTGGAACTCAAAATTTTGTGGAAACGAATGTTAAAAACTTTAAATATATAAATAATTTTTTTAAAAAAAGAAAGTCATCTGAGGCACTGAAATGTTCTAAGTTATTTGCCCAGGCCAACATAGCCAATTTATGTTAGAAGTATGATTTAAACTATTTCTATGTATATGCTAGAAGTAGCTCTTTCTGGCTTTCAGGTTCATTTCTATATTAACAGCCTCTTTGGGTAGTTCATATCTCTCCAAATATGTCTTACTTTATTTCTGAGAAGTGTTTTATACTTGGAGTCATATAAGTACTGAATGTGTTTTGAACGAAGGACTCCTAAACACTTTTAAAATTCTGTAGTTATTCTGAATGTGATTTCTTTGTTTAGACTTTTCCTACTGGGTTTCGTTGATGACATACAGAAAGGCTAAAGATTTTTATGGGTTTATTTTGTATCTGTTACTTTACTGCAGTTATTAATGGCTTATTTTTTTCTCCTTCATAATTATGAATTTGACAAACATCAACAAACATGAACTTCCTAAAATTCCCTAAAAGAATTTCCAGAAGAGCAGGCTGGTTTTCAAAAAGAGGCAGGAGAAATAGAGACCAACTTGTCAATATTTGCTGAATTATGGAAAAAGAAAGGAAATTCCAGGAAAAAAATACAAAGCAAAAGCAATCTACCTAAAATTCCCTAAAAAAAAATTCTTCACCCCTTTCGGTCGTCAGAGTGGTATCATCCGCATATTTGAGATTGTTGATATTTCTTCCAGGGACCTTAATTGTAGTTTTTGTTTCATCCAATCTGACTCATTACATGATATAACATGCATATCAATTTAAAAATGTGACAGTCTACCAATTTAGAGGCTTACTGTACTTCTTTTCCAATCTTAAACCAATCAGTTTTTCTATATTCTGGGATAAATATTTGCTTCTTGGTCCATATACAGGTTGAAGTCAAAGAAGATCATCTGGTACTCCCATCTCTTTGAGAGTGTCAGTCACATTTTGTTTTGATCCAAGAAGTCAAAGACTTTCATGTAGTCAATGAAATAGAAGTAGATTGGTTTTTTCTGGAATTCTCTTGCTTTTTCTATAATCCAGCAAATATTGACTAGTTGTTCTCTAGTTCTTCTTCCTCTTTGAAAACCAGCCTGATCTGGTGATTCTTGGTTTACTTATTTCTGAAGCCTAGTTTGCAGAATTTTAAGCATAACCTCACTGGCATGTGAAATGAGTTCAATTGCTCAATCTGATCCACAGTCAGCTCCAGGTATTGTTTTAACAAACTATATAGAGTTCCTCCACCTTTGGCAGCAAAGTATATAATCAATCTGATTTCTGTATTGACCATCTGGTGACACCTATGTGTAGGGCTGTTGAAAGTGTTTGCTATGACTAATGAGTTCTCTTGACAAAACTCTATTAAATTCTGCCCTGCTTAATTTTGTACTCTAAGGTCATACTTTACTGCTATTCCAATTATGTTTTGATTTCCTTTTTGCCTTTTTTTGGTGTTATTTCTAAAAGTAAATTGTTTTTGCTTTGCATTTTTTTCTAGAATTCCCTTTCTTTTTCCATAATTCAGCAAATGTTGACCAGTTGGTCTCAGTTCTCCTTCCTCTTTTTGAAAACCAGTCTTCTCTTCTGGAAATTCTTGGTTTGTACATTTGTAATAGAACTGATCAACTTTGGCCTTTTTGGCATAGTGGTTAAACATAGACTTGGGATTACTGTGATACTGAACTCTTTGCCTTGGATTTGAACACATATTCTGTCATTTTTGAGGTTATGCCCCAATACTGCTGTCCTCATGCTTTTATTGGCTATGAAAGATACATTATTTCTTCTAGGAGATTCTTGCCCACAAAAGTATATGTAGTGATCATCTGAGTTAAATTCTCCTGTTCCCATCCATTTAAGTTCACTGATACCTAAGATGCTGATGTTTAATCTTTCTATCTCCTCTTTGACCACATTCAGCTTTTCCTGATTCATTGTCTAATGTTCCAGGTTACTACTCAATATCAATTTTTACGGCACTGTACTTTCTTTTGGTCACCAGACATAACCACAGTTGATTTTGATTTTAGCTTTGATTCAGTTGATTTATTAATACTGAAGCTATTTGTAATTGTCCTCTGCTCTTCCCTAGTAGTGTGTGGGACACCTTCCAACCTGAGGGGTTCATCTTTTGTTGTTATATCTTCTGTGTGTGTGTCTTTCTGTCTCTGTCTCTTTCTGTCTCTCTGGCCCTGTTTGTCTCCTTGTCTCTCTGTCTTTCTGTGGGTGTGTCTCTCTCTGTCTCACATACAAACACACACACACACACACACAATGATGCTCCTCTTTTTTTAGTTTGTACAACCCATTCTCATGATATTGACTCAAGGGCACAAGACCCCTCACCATCCTGTTTTCCTCTAAACCTGCTCTGGTTCATCACTGTAATTCTTCCAACATGGTGCTCAGAACCTAATACAACACTTCAGGTGTGGTCTGGTAAAGGAGGACTATTTTCAGACTATAACACCCCTGTTCCTGAAGCTCTGCTTCTGAATAAAGCCCAAGATTATGTTAGGCTTGATTTGACTGCCTTAGCACACTTGTTGACTCATTTTGGACTTGTATGTCCCAATGATCTTTTACAGAAAAACTGCAATCCAAACTTGCTTCCATGATCTTTGTTCTTACATAGCTGATTTTTTTGGTACCCAAATGTAAGAAATTATATTTAAACTCATTTGATTTCTAGCAACAACATTAGCTAGCATGTATATAGCTCTTTAAAGCCATTAGAACACTGTGAAGCAGGTGCCATATTTTCCCAATTTTTTGTATAATGACAGTGAGTCTAAGAAAATTCACGTGACTTGTTCAAGGATAGCTAGAAATCTGATGTGGCATTTGCGCTGTGATCTTCTGGCCTCCAAATCCCCTCTATCCACTACATCACCCATCTACCTATGTTAGATTTAGGCTCAGGTCTATGCTATCATGATCCATTTGTGTGTTGACTCTGCCATGCTTTTTGGTAGCTGTCTGTCCTAGCTTCGTTTCATCTGGAAATATAATGAAATCTATGCCTTTATCCAAGATATTGATAAAAACATCAAACCACACTGGGCCCGGCATAAATCCTCAGGTTACTTCAATGCAGACTCCTTGGTACATTGGTTCTGAACCATTAATGACAGCTTTTGGAGCCTGGTCATCAAATCAATTTTGAATCCAATGAATCACATTCCTGTCTAACCCTTATATCTCCATGTTATCCACAAGAATGGTCAATCTTCATCTTTATTCCTTTCCTGGGTAATAATTATATCCTTTTCCCTAATTGTTGTATTCCAAACCTCTTCCCAGGTCCTCTCTTCTTCTCTCTCTACACCAGTTGTCAAACATGTGAATTCCCCATGGGCCCCAAGGAGCCCCAACACTTCTACCTAGTGTGCCCCAAACCAGATTAAAATATCATGGAGAAATACTTAATAAAACAAGTTTTAAAACTACAGGAAATATTAAAATGAAATTTTCTAAGTCAATATGCAACTCAGGGATCCTTGTGGGTGATGTAATGTTCTAGATTTCTATTCAAGTTTGCCACCACTTTCTATATATTGTTTCTTAGTGATGGTTATCCTATGTACTTGAAACACACCCCCTTTTTGCCTCTCCCTCAAAGACCTCCTCTCTTACCTTAAGATGCAGTTCAGGCACCATCTTTTGCACAAAACCTTTCTTTACTGCTACTCTCCCTGTCCCCCAAACTGAAAACTTTCTTTCTCCCTAGCAACTTTGTATTTGATTAGTTTTATATGTTAATATTTATTAATGCCACAATCATCCTCCATATATTTTAATACATATTTATTGTTTTCTCATTCCTTAGAATGTAAGCTCATTTCAGGTAAGGATTTTTCACTCTTTGTACTTGTATTCCCATCACTAACACAGTGCCTTGCACTTAGTAGGTGCTTTATATATACTGTTGATTCTAGTCGTCAGGAGCATCTCATCTGAATCACAGTGTCACTGTGATTTGTCAAACCATCTTGGATTAACTGTAGGCAGAAAAACTATTCTTCATGTCTATTTTTCTTTCATATCAGGTAGTAGCCTTGAGAAAGTAATCAGTCATCTACATCAGGGGTTCCCCATCACTGCAGAGGAATTGCTGATCAATAAACTGCCTCTTCTTAGGTAATGGTGCAGCTGTAAAATAAAGAAATAAAATAAAAATGAATAAAACTTAAGACCAAGGCTGCACCAGGGATGCTAGATGAAAACCAAAAGACTCATATATTATTTTCCTAGGACACTATTCAATGTAATCCAGCAATTTGATGGTGACTGACAGACTATTATAAATGCCTTTTTCACCTTCTAGTTCTTGCCCCTCTCTTTCAGGAGTCTGTTAGACAATTTTCCAGACACACACCCAGGATCTTCCTTCCTGAAGGAAACAAAATTAACCTTGGAAATAGAGATGGGCACAGGGTATCACAGCTCAGGTTGAAGAGAAAGAATGACAGACCTAGAGAGAAACTTGCCTTTGATTCAGAGCAGTCACCCTTCATCAAAGCCAGTCTTTATTTGCCAATTATGAGGGAAAGATGAAAAACTATCTTGGCATTTTTAGAGAGTGGAATAGAAAGACTTTAACAATATCAATTGCATTGGGAGTAATGAAGTGAGACTGCCCACCCCATTACTTCCAACTCTGACTCTTTCCTGGTATCTCTGTTCCCCAGTTATGTAGTTCATTGGCTCACACATCCTATATTTGCAACTTGAGAATACAGTGAACTTCTGTCTTCTCTCCTACCTCATCCCCCTCCCATGACCAACCTCCGACACATACTACACCTAGCCCATACAAATATAGAAGAATGAATATATTAACAACTGATTTCCAAATGACATGAAAGGAGAAATGCCAAAATTCAATACTAATCTTAATTCCATAAATACCTAGCTTTGTAACCCTGGATAAATCACTTAAACCCTGATGTTTCTTAGCTTCTTCATTTATAAAATAACAGTGTTCAACTAGGTGATTTCTAAGGTTAATTCTAGCTATAAAATTTTGTGATTCAAATAAATTTTAAACTCATCAATGCTATGAAATCAGAAACTCTTAGTTTAATCTGTCTACCTATCTGCTATGATTCTTATTGCGGAAATAAGTGACCATGAGAAAGGTTAGAGTTGGGGCCTCTAATTTTTGGAATAGTATTAAAATATGGCTGGCAGATCACTCATTGTGTTTTAATTACTACTCTACATAAAATCCCACAAATATAGGAACTTCAAATTTGCTATTTCACAGTTCCATAGGTTTAGAGCTGAAACAGACTTCAGAGGACATCTGGTCCAACGCCCCATTTTACAGATGAGGAAACAGACAAGGTGGGTTAAGTGATTTGCCCCAAAATATCTAGTAGTAAGCTGTAGGGAAAAAATCCAAGTTTAGGGCTTCTGATTTAAACACCAAAATTATTTTCCATTATAATATGCTATAAACCAAAACATGTTTTAAAATATAAAAAAAGGATTAGATAAAGATCTCTTGATTTTCCCCCTTATTGTTATAGAAAAAGAATGAATTAGACCTTGACTAATTCTATCATAGATTCAAACCCTAGATCTGATGATTGCTGCTTCTGAATTTATGTTAATTTGTCTGGGACTCAGTTTTCTTGTCTGTAAAGTGAAATGTTTGGGATAAATGATCTCAACATTCCTCTAATTCTACATAGTTTATCTAAGTGGATATTATAATGTCAGAGTTGGAAACATATTTCCAAAACACCATATGGAAAGTTATTTATCCTTTGGTTTCATTGTCCTCGAGTCCACACTCGAATTAGAATCTGCATCTCTAAAATGAGGGGGATGAATTTGGCTATTGGTATACCTCCTTCTAGATCTAAATTTAAAAAGCTTATGATCTTAGGAAAGGAGAGAATTATTGACATCTTTGCTTGGAAATTCATTGATAAAGAATACCTATAACATTTCTTTCAGGGATGGTTGAGAGAACATGAGTAAATTGCCTAAGTTTGAACTTCAAATTTGGAAATGATTTCATCCAAGATTGTCTATGGCTATTTCCAAGTGAACTTTCTTTTCAGTAGAAGTTAGAATTATATATTCATAGAAAGCTGTATGTAAGAGTGTTTCTTTTGTCCTACGATTGTTGAGAACCCTAGTACAGAAAGAGGTCAAATGAAACAAATATTGTGAATTACAAGCCTATGTTGAAATAAGCATGATTTATTACATAAATAAGAGTACCTTAAGGCTCTCATATGCTTAGGGACTCATTTTACATCTTCCAGACATCCTTGAATGTAAGACTCTATATAATAGATAACCTATGGGACATTTTCTCCTCATTCCTCTGAGCCCACCCCATAGACTAGATCTATGAGTCTATGTCTTTAGGGACCTTTTGGTGAGCAAACTTCATTTTCCAGTATAAGGTGGCTCTACAACTCACAGTCTTAGAGAAGTATCTGGGGAACTGAAAAGTTAATTGACTTCCTAAACATTCTACATGTAAGTGATTGCATTTGAACCCTGGTTTCCCTGAATCCAAATCCAGTTCTCTATACATTACATCAATTTGCCTCTCATTACATGTCATGTAATGAGTCATTAAAATGAGTCATGTCTTTCATGTAACAAAAGGAAGGATAACTGGAGGAAAATGGAGTCCTTAGCGAGGATCCAAAGAATATTGAGAGACTTAAAATAAATATTCAGCACCTCGGAGAGACCTTTTTTTATGGAGAATTTGTGGAAAAGCTTGGAAGTGAATCATTCAGGATGAGACACAGAGATGTTGTGAATACTTCCACTAGAAGATTCCCTGTGTTGATTAGATCAAGGAGCCAGTGAAATGTTCATGTTTCACTATTTCAAAATATTGAGTGAGCCAGACATCACATATAGAATCAGGAAAACTTTAATGCAGCAATTCCAAAAACAAAGAGCAGAATGCAAAGAGAATTTGTTTTTCTCGTTGGGAGAGTATGATCCTCCTAGATATTGACTTTTAGAAATTTGAAACTGTTGGGTATATTTTCTTGTAGTGAAAGGAAAGGGAAGGGACTAATCAAGTCTAACTTTACATATGAGAAAATGGAGAAACTTAGTGACTTTCCCAATATCACAACTGAAGTATGATGAAGAGCTAAGATTTGAAGCTAAATCTTCTTACTTAAACTCCAGCATTCTTTCTCCAGCATCACATATTCAGACTAAGACAGAGAGCCATAGTCATTCTGGAAAATGTCTAGTTCATAATTTATGCTACTCTGAAAACACGCCCAACCCATTAAGAGACAACATTCTCTTAAAGAGAAAAATGCAATTCTATTCATTTGAAATTCAAATGCTAGCTGTATTTCTGTAAGTTTTAAGCCTCTCCAATAGATATCAAGTGTCTATAGTCAAAAGATATATTTTTCTACTCTGTGCTTCTTTGTCTTTCTCTTGTCTCTCCTCTACTTCTCTTCTTCCTCCTGCATCTTCTTTCCTTCAGTTTCTTTACAATCCCCTCTTACTCAAAAGACTATTTGGAACACTCCTAGAATTCAAATTTTTAAAAACCTGAAAACTGAACATAAGGAAGAGTCCCCCTCTCCTACTTCCTAACCCTTATTGCCTTGTAAATTCCCTTTGACAAATCCCACTAGGAATCTTTCTCCCCCATGTGCAACCATCATACTCATTAAAAAAAAAAGATACTCTTTGCTGATGAAGGCAGGATCAAGTATTGATGTACCTCACTGAGGACTAGGTCACACTGGAATTTTCCAACACCTGGTCCATCAATCAAAACCATCACAGAAATAGTTTGATTTAGCTTGGATCTAGCTAAAAACTATTCATCAAAAAAAGCTTTGGAAATGAGAGGGCTGTGACTATATATCATAAATAAAAGAGAAGTAAACTCATAAACAGAGGCATAAGCTATTTAGTGTTTGCTACCTAGGAGGGATATGCTTTGGGAGATGAGATAAAGGAAAATGAGTGAGGGCCAGATCATCTGGACTGTGTGCTATTTTTTTTATCTGTATCTGAGGTACAGATAGCATTCAGAAAACTAAGAATCTCTAGAGATATACAGAGAGTCTTAGAGCTAGAAGGACCCTTAAAGATCATATAATCCAACACCCATGGCTATAACTAGGGTAGAGTGACCAGCTCTTTGTTCCAAGGTGCTCATATAGGGGGAGGGGGCTATGCTTCATTTGGGATAGGAGGAATAGGGGATATTTCCTCCCCACCACAATTCAGCAAACACCCTTTCCACATCATGAGATCTTCCCTTGTCTAGACTATGTAGCACAACCCTATTCCTATAACTCTTTCTGGATCACCCTTCCCAAGTTCCTGTCACTGTGGCACCATCACTGCTCCCCTCATGCTAGTTCAATGCTACTAAATGTCATGAGACATAAAAAAAGACAGAATTTTTTCATCGGGACTTAATCCAGGCCATTTTGACTCTAAGGCAATTCTTCCCCTTCTTCTGTCATGTTGCCCTTCATAATATATCATATAAAATCACATCATATCACCATGTCATGACACGATGCAATATATCATACCACATCATAACACAATGCATCACATAGTACAACATAACATGATGTAGCATAACAACACAGAATAATGTAAGTAATCACAGCACAATATAATGTAACATAACATCATCATAACACAACATGACTAGCATTCATAAACTTTAAGGCTTCAAAATTTTTCCCATGTGAAGGCTGCTCATTTTATTTTCACAACAGCTATGAGGGAGATACTATTGTCATCCCCATTTTACACGTGAAACTGAGATTAAGGAAGGCTAAATGCTCAATATCACACAACTAATAAATGCCAGATGCAAGATTTCCCTTCTTAACACCATGTCCAACATTCAATTCATTGTGTCACTTTCATGATCAACTTTTGTTGGTGTTTTAACAAGCAACTGATTTGCCTTTCATTGCAAGAAAAATCAGGCTTTAATGATGGAAAAGACTGTAGACAAGAATACAAGACAGGGTCTTCTTATAAATCACATCACTATCTACCTATGAAGTAAATTAGACAATTTATTTATTTCTCTGAGTATGAGATTTATCTATTGTTGTTTACTCCTTAGTAACCTCTAAACATTCTCCCAAAAATGTTATCATCTGTTAATTTTGTTCCCCTGGTCATTGAACTCAGGGAGATTTCCACTGCTCTGAGTGAATGAATGGAAGAGTATATCTATGCCTTTATGTATGAATCGAGTACCTACATTATTGGGTGCGGTGTATGATGGAAAGTATTCACTTCTTTCCTCCTTCCCCTGACTTGGAATGCTTTCTTCCCATCTCTCAGAATATCTAGTTTTCTTCAAGGCACAACTTAAATTCCATCTCTTTCACGATCCCTTCTGATGCTAGTCTATTCCCCCTTCTCACCTCTCATCACCTCACGTCTCTTTTGTCTTTATCTAAATATGTACATTCTTCTCCTCTGACTACACCATAAAATTCTTGAGGGTCCTAACTATTATTACTTTTGCCTTTGTATTCTTAGTACTTAGTACAATATCTGTCAGAGAGAAGAAAATGAATGTGTTTCTGATAAAGTCACCTGGTTGATTGCTGATTGGGGAACACATCACTGGGGGCTCACTACTATACTTTGATGGAGTCCTTACCCTTGAGTAGTATAAGGTCTCTTAAATATTTTAAATTTTAACGGAGAGCTATCCATGACAGTAAATACAGAAAATAAGTGTAATCAGAAGTGAGAAGATGGAACAAATATCTTAGAAAATTAACATTTTCAAGATTATTAAGAATGTAGTGATAGTGATTTTAAAAAGACTAACACATTTCTCTTTTTTATAGCAAAGGGTTAAGGAAACCTTCATTTCAAGTCAATCATTTTATATTATTTAAAGATACAAATGTAAATGAGTATAGTAAGATAAGCCATCTGATGTGGATAAAATTTACTTTTTTACATGAACTCTAAACAATAATATACCTTTTTTTCCTGAATCAAAATAATCAGATGGTTATTTCCCAATCTAGACATTTATACAAAGATAACTTCTAGTCCTGTTGGCCTTGAGCCCCCAATTATGTATTCCCAATACAAAATCAGTAATATCTCCAACAGTTTTTTTCTTTTTTTTTAAATAAAGAGATGTTTAGACAATATTTAAATAGGACCTTTGATAGAAAACATTTCTCCCAAAATCTGGATCACATTCTGCCACAAATACACATAGCACCCATGAGGAAAGAGGGGTCACATATAAGATAAAAGGGTTGTGAGGCACTTCAACAGAGAACACCTATGACAGAGGGAACTCCCACTCCTTACCTCCTAATGTCCTTTTCTTCTTTCATGGAATGTTTACAAAATTCTCCTTGGGTATTGCTCTATTGCCAGGCTACCCAAGTCAGTGACTTTCTGGAGACCTCAACTGTCATTTCTCCCCATCATGAAGGACTATGTTTTGTAAAGTTGAGCTCTCCTCAAGTCACTTATTCCCCACTATAAGTTCTATTTCCTTTTGTTGCTCTTTCTTGGCCTTTCTAGCTCCAGCTGCTAGTGGGACCTCTGAGGGAGTCTCTCTATCTCCTAAACTCACAAGGTTGACTGGAAATTCAAGGTTTTGAACTCCTTGTTCACAGAATATTTGATCACTTAAGATAAGGAGAGAAAAAGCAGAGACAGAACTGATCATGTGTCCACAGCTACTATGACAAAGTGAGAAAAAGGACTGCCTCTCCTCTACATTCACTAGTCACCCTCAAGATCAGCCTTAAGTAGTGTTGCCTCCTAAAAATTACAAACCAAAAATAACAATAAAAAGTCAAATAAAAGATAGCATCATAATAGACCAACTCTTTTGTCTACCTACTTAATTCAGCTCAGCAATCTTTTTTTTTTCCTGGCTCTGGAAAGAATTAGAAATATTTCCTTCACCACAAACCTCTCAGGTACACATGGATGAAAACCTGATTTCCAAAAGTTTCTGTGTGATTTTCTCAGGCTATTGCAAGATAGGCAGTATCTACAAATATTCGAAGAACTCCCCTCACCCTCATAGGCCAGTTCACTCATGTGAAAAAAGGCCTCATACGCAGGGATCACATAATTGAGGTCTTTCTCTAGGCATATTCCAGTTCCCATGAGAAGGCCTAAGATTGGGAAAACCGGGAAAGGTAAATAGTTGCTTTTACTTTGTTATTAAAACTGAGATATTTAGAGTAAGAAATCTTCTGGGGATTTTTTTAAAGAAAAGCAAGAAAATTAATGGGCTTTTACATTTCTTTTCTCTTAAACATTGGCACAGACACACACATATTCAAATCAGAGAAAATCTTTCATTTGGAAGAGTGTTAGTGACCAGGCTGTTATATAGACAGTTGTTTAATCGTACACAGGAGAATGAATATTAAAAAAAAAAAAAATATATATATATATATATATATATATATATATATATATATATATATATACACTCAGTGAACTGGAATAATTCTCCCCTCCCACTTTTCTCAGAGTTCTAAGAAAAGATTATAAGGACCATTTCAGAACCAAGTGCTTTACATTCCTTTATTTTGAACATCTAAGTGGAAACCTGATTTCATACTCATTTGTATGAGGGCTGGAGTCAGGGTGGTGGTGGTATATCTATTTCCTTTCCCTGTCCTTGTATTTAAATTTATTTAGGTCTGAGAGAGGGTGAGAATGTGAAAATTCTGTTTCTAAAGTTAGCTTCCTTAGTCTAATTCAGACTTAACAGGGGAAGAACTAAATTATGACATTAATACTTTGGAAATCAGCAAAAAATGTAGGCAATAAAAGGAAGATGTGATTGGCAGTGGTGACTAGAAAGCCATAAGGCTCTGAAGTGCCAAGGTGGGCAAAGGCTAGTTAGAACAGGAGGGTCTATTATTAGTCAATTTCTAGCTATTCAATGTCCAAAAAGCACCTAATAGATCTTTATCTTGTGTATGTTTAGAGCCAATTAGGGGCTTGTGTTTGGGTAATAATCTGATTTTTTAGAAAATTTCTGTTATGTCAAAATCAGGAAGAAAGTTCTCAACCTCACCAAGACATCCCCAGAACTACTTGTCACAGCAACAAGTAGAAATAAAGTAGGATGTCCATAGAGTAGGGCATGCATGAAGAAATTACTACACATGATTGAAATGGAATATTATTCTAATGTGGCATGATAAATCTGGGTACATATGGTCAGATTTATAAGGACTAAGCTAAGGGGAAGTATGCAGAACCAAGAACACAATATTTTTATTGAAGGTCATTCATTTAATGTCCAACTCTACACGAGCCCATTTAGGGTTTTCTTGGCAAAGATACTAGAGTAGTTTGTCATTTCCTTCCCCAGCCCATTTTTACAGATGAGGAAACTAAGGTCAACAGGATTAAGCGACTTGTCATGGGTCACACAACTAGTACATATTTAAGACCATATTTGAACTTAGGTCTTCCTGTCTCCAGGGCCAGCCCTCTATCCCCTCCCTCCAGCTGCCCTGGAAAACAATATAGGCAACAGGTATAGAAATGTAAATAAATGTCGTTGGATATGGTGCTGATACTGCTCAAAGCTTGTGCAAATGGAAAGAACAAAGAAATTCCTACTGAAGTGAGTACTGTAATTATTATACCAAACTTGTCACTGAAGGAAATCTAAGAAAATAAACCTCTTTTCCTGCATTCACAGGTGGGAGTGAGGGGAGGCTTCTCTGTTTGAATACTTGATATATCATCAGACTGCACCGATTCGTTAGTTAGCTTGATGAAACAGATTTTTTTTTAATTCTTTAGATTGCTCTCTGGATGAGACAGTGGGTAGGGATGTATTTGGAAGTGAAAGCAACAATAAAAAAAAGAAAGCAATTATCTTCAGAAAAAAAGGAAATGCTAGTAGGAGTTGATGTGAGTTTCTTGATTATATTCTAAGAGCATCTCTAAATCAGCTCCTGCAAGAGAAAGATGATTTGGGGTTCCATCTCCTATGCTAAATTCAACACGTATATTTTGTGTCTACAATGTACCAGGAACTAGGCTTTGCCCTGGGAATACAAAAATAAAGTAAAATAGTATTTATCCTCAAGAAGCTTAAATCTATCAGAGAGAAACAATGTATCTACAAATATAGAAATAGAAATTTTATTTTTCAAAATACATAGTGATTTATGGAGATGGGAGTGAGTCCTGAGACTCATAGTTTCCAATGGCCAACCAGAAGTAGAACTGACCTTCCTGATTTTATTAGAGATCTCTTACTTCCCTTTTGACTGAGAAACTGGACCATGTATGAGAGCTGATAGTATATGTAGGGTTAGTATATGTAAAATGGAGCTCTTCATAGCCTCCAACCACATAAAAGGAAACAAGTGATAGGAGGATTATGGATTCCAATGCAATTGTCACTGCAGGATGAGGATGATAAAGCAATAAAAACCTTGGCTGTCTTACTTGCAAATGTTTTGTTCTCAGAACAGGGAGGGAGAAAAATGGAATACTCTTTCACATCAGAGATTAAAGAATGATCAACCACAGAACGTTTGCTATTACTCTATACCTTCCAGCTCCTTTTCCTCAGATGTTTCCACCTTCCTTTGTTTCTATCTCTTGTTAGAAACTGCTTGTGCTTAGTTCACCCACAGCCTCCCAATCAAATGAGCTGCTTTTTCTTTAAACCTAGCTAAATTTCTGGGGAAGTGTGGTGTATTGGATAGACCACAGAATCAAGGAACTTAATGTTCAGTCTTCTCTCCAATGCTTTACCTTGATAAAGCCAGTCCTACTATCTCAGTCTTAGTTCCATCTATAAAATGAAAATAGCGTACTACATCACCTCTAAGGTCATTGCTACCCCCAAATTATGGTCCTTTACATGAGAATGGCTGGTATACAATGGACAATAGCCAGAAAAGAATGATACATTTTTACCCCTTCGATGGTGGTACCACACTTTAAAAAAATAGTTTTGTGTGCCTTCAAATTAACAGAGCAGCTGCTATTTCAAAATTAAATACTTTTTCTTTCCATCTCTAAAGCCAGAATCCTTTCTAGAGTTCTTTACTCATGTTCCTGTTGCTTGTGTCTTTTGCCATCCCCCTAAAATTAACTGTCATTTGTTTATTAAATATTTACTCACGTATATTTTAATTTCTCCAATAGAAGGCATAGAAGATTCTTGAGAGAAAGGGTAGTTTCATTCATTGTATTTATATACCTGGCCCATGAGACAGAGTCTGACACATATTTGGTGCTTAATAAATGCTTGATGATTGATTTGACTGATTTAAGAAACTCAAGAAACTGACAGAATATGTCATTTTATACTATCACAACACAGTTAATGGGCATTTTAACCCTTGAAAAGGAGACCCACGTAACTGGACAACAGCTAATTAGTAGAGTTCCTGATAAATAGTGAAGACTCAATAAATGCATATGTTTAATGAGTAACCTGGAAGATGACATTTTAATACATTAGATCATTCAAATACCTTTAATACATTAGTCAGTGGACACTGATAATACTAACAAAAGCTAACATTTATGTAACATTTCCTTTGTGCTAGGCATTTAAAAACTGTTATTTCATTGGATCATCATAGCAACTCTGGCAGGTAGAGACAATCATCATGACGTTTTACAACTGAATAGACTGAAGGAAACAGGGTGAGTGACTTCCCAAGGATCACATAGCTAATAAGTGT
Source organism: Potorous gilbertii (assembly GCA_028658325.1). Classification (NCBI taxonomy): domain Eukaryota; kingdom Metazoa; phylum Chordata; class Mammalia; order Diprotodontia; family Potoroidae; genus Potorous; species Potorous gilbertii. The sequence continues at coordinate 26,324,256 of CM053770.1, read as the reverse complement.
CTGAGATCAGATTTTAAATCAGGCCTTCCCGACTTCAAAACTATCCACTTTGTTCTCTTACTGACTTTAATGTTACTCAGTAGGATGGCAGTAAATACAAACTATGTTGATTTTCACTAACATGATACTAAATATTAATGACCATTTTCTTATCTGTAAAACACAGATTTGTACCAAATGGATTAGCTCTGAAGTTTCATCTAGGTCTGAAATATGAAAGTGATTCAGAATTGACTTTGACTAAGTGAAATACAGAATGGTTTTGAATTTCTCCAAGCCAATATTAAGATTCTTAATGAAGATACAGTAGCATTCAGTTTGATAAATTCAGATTTTTTTGAGTACCTCCAATTGCTTGGGGATTTGGGTGTTTTCTTTTGCAATCTGGCTAATATAGAAATGTGTTTTGCGTCACTGTGCACATTTAGTCTATATCAATCTGCTTGCCCTCTCAGGGGAAAGTGGCTATTGAGAGGGAAGGAGGGCTTGAATTTGGGACGCAAGACTTAAAATCAATTGAACGTTAAAAATTATTTTTATTTGTAATTGGAAAAACATTAAAAAGATAATATGTTCCATTTTGTACATATAGAATTTAAGACATGTAAGTGACATCTAGTTTGAGAAATCCAATTGAAGATATGAGACCAGAAGTTAGAAGTTAAATTGTTGCTATTATGTTTGTTCTTTGTTTTCTTTTTTTTAATTTTTATTTCTTTATTTGTTTGGTTATTTATTTATTTATTTATATTATTAAATTTATTTATTTAACTTTTTACATTCATTTTCACAAAATTTTGAGTTCCAAAATTTTCTCCCCATTTGTCCCCTCCCGCCACCCCAGTACACTGAGCATTCTAATTTCCCCTATCACCAATCT
>CM053770.1:26302909-26316809 GCA_028658325.1 Potorous gilbertii | reverse complement strand
TCTTTGTGGTGGACAAGTTCTGGAAATTGAAGGGATGGATGCCCATCAACTGGAGAATGGCTGAATAAGTTGTGGTATGTGAATGTAATGGAATACTATTGTGCTATAAGAAATGATGACCAGGAAGATTTCAGAGATGCCTCAAAGGACTTATGTGAACTAATGCTGAGTCAAAGGAATAGAACCAGGAGAAGCTTGTGCACAGTAACAACCACAGTGTGCAAAGAATTTTTCTGGTAGACTTCACCCTTCACAGCAAAGCAAGGACCTAAAAAATTCCCAATGAACTCCTGAGACAAAATATCATCCACATCCAGAGAAAGTGTTAGGTTTTGTTTTGTTTTTCATGGTTTCTCCCATTCATTTTAATTCTTCTATGCAACATAACTGAAGTGAAAATGTATTTAATAAGAATGTATGTGTAGAACCTATATATAAGATTTCGTGCCATTGGGGGAGGGAGTGGGATGTGAGGATGGAAGGAGGGGGGAGGGAGGGAAAGAAAATCTAAGATATATTGAAGTGATTGTAGAAAACTGAAAACAAATTAATTTTAAAAAATAACTTCCTAAGATTATTGAGGAGATAAAATGAGACAATATTTGTAAAATGCTTAGCATGTTACCTGACACATAGTAAGTTTTTTATTATTATTAATTACCTGTAGTTCTTCACAGTCCCTTCTAGCTCCAAATATGGACTTCCCTGTTTCTAATAACACCAGCATCCTTCACTGAAATTAACCTCTACTTGTTTTTTCCTTGCTTGGAAAACAGTAGATGATTGACTCATGAGATACAGTGATGAACATGATTTGGAGTTAAAGCATCTGGGTTTGAATCTCACTTCATCTAACTATCTATCTGACCCTAGGTACATCATTTTTCATCCATGAGCTTGAGTTTCCTCATCACAAAAATGAAAATATGATTTCTAACATACCTTACATCTGTAAACCTATGAGCTTATGAACAAACCTGTTGAGTTGAAATGAACTGAAGCCTTTTAAGTTGGAAGGCTCTCTAAGAAATTGCCCTCTATTGGTCTGGAATCCAAAGTCACCTCCGCATCTTAATGAGCCGTCAGAGGTGGACTTTGCTGAACAGTAAAGAGTGAACCCAAGTTATACATTTTAACTAAGTCAAGAACCCTGGTTTTCTTCACTTTTCAGCTCAGCAAATACCATCAAATCATTTCATTTGAATCATAGAGATCATGCCTAAAGTCTTACTAAGAGGTTCTTATGAACTTGTGTTTCATAAAAAAAATATAAATGGATTTCAACATAATGGATTTCCTTTATAATCCTAATGCTTTTATTTTATGAATTGAAAAATATTTCAACCCTTTCTGAAAAGGGGTCTCCAAGCTACACTAGACTTTGGCCAAAGGATCTAGTACATAAAAAAGGTTAGGAATCCCTGGATATCTTCCTTGGAGTGGAAAACAGAAACCGGACAGGATGGGAAGCCTCCTTTCCAAAAATCCTTCAGGAATTCCAAATAATTATACATTCCATTTCACCTAACTCAAATTCATAAGGTTGGATGGCATTCTGATGTCACTGGCCAGATCTGCTCCTGTCTTGAGTATGGACAACATTTCTATCTCATACCTGCCATAATTCACTATTGGTCCCTTGGAGGGATCAGTAACTTTATAAAGTCTGCTCTGCCTGTTATATACTTGTATCCAAGCAACCTGCACACTTTCAATAAATATATAGTTTTCCAAATACCTTCATACACTGAGGATTGCTCTCAGACTTTTTTGTTTGAATGAGCAACACTTGCTGCTCTCATTTTACTGTCTGAAATAAAAAAAAACATACATACTTCCTTCTTCTTTGAAAATTATTAGAGACAGTCTTCAGTTCTCAGGAAATGGGGAAACGCTGTTGGCTGGAATTCTCCAGAATTTGTAGAGAAGCAATATCAAGAATAAGATATTGGTTTGAATGACCTGTATAAGATCGATAGTTTCCTAATAAATACATTTTCTTTGTCATAATAATTATAAAAGAAATTATTTTAAGCATCAAAAAAGATGATGTATTTTTGTCTCCAAATATGTCATCCATTTTTTTCTTTTATAGTTACATAGTTAATAGTTGTCACTAATTGCAGACTTAAATGATAAATCCATAGGAATCTCAACTTCTAATAGAATCATTGATTCAAAATTGGAAAAGACCTCTGAAGTCACAGCACCATAGAACTAGGATTGGAAGAGGCTTTGGATGACATCTTGTCCAACCTACTCATTTTATAAATGAATAAAAGGACACGTAGAGAGATTTAATGACTTGTCCCAAGTCATATAATGGCAAATGAAGAAATTCAGCCTAAATCCTCTCTTCTTGTAACATGAGCTGGCCATGTTGTTTGAATGGCAAACATAAGTTTGCCAAAAACACTTTTTTATGGAGAGCTCACATAGGGCAAATGTTCACATAGTGGTCAGAAGAACTGATAAAAGGACACTTTCAATGTCTCTCTGAAGAACTCTGGAACTTATTGGGTGAGTCAGGAGACACTGGCACACAACTGCTTGGTGGTATGGCATGCCCATATCAGAGGAGGAGCTATGCTCTCTTTGAGCAAAGCAGAGTTGAAATAGCTCAAAGGAAACACAGGATGCTCAAATTTGGAGTATTCATCTCAAATGGTCACGTGGAATATTTGTGTCCAACCTGTGGTAGAGCATTCCAAGCTCATATTGGTCTGATCAGCCACAGTGGGACACATTGAAACTTGACTCTAGCACAGTGATACCATTTTGATCCTCCTTGAGGACAACGAACAGCAACCAGCCAACATGCTCTTCCTGTTATCTAGTCCACTGGTATCAAACTCAAATAAAACAGATTCCAGCTGCCCACATATTGATTTAGAGAAGTACAAATTTATATTATATATTTTTATTGTATTTTTATTTATTTTGTTAAACATTTCCTATTTAAATTTTAATCTGATTCTGGTGGGCTCTGAATTTGACACCTATCATCTAGGCTAATGCTTTCCCTGAATCACTATTTACCTCTTTTGACATATGATCATCCATATAGTTTGGTAGGCAGCACAGTGCAATGGAATGATTATTAGGTTAGAAGCTGGAAGAATTGGCTTCAGATTCCAGTTCTATCAATTACTGCCTGTATGATTTACCTGGGGAAACCAGTCAATGTATCTGGGTCCTAGATATCTCAATTATTAAATGAGGGTGGGGGAGGGTTTGAAATAAATGTTTCTAAGGTCTCTTGTGGCTTCAAGTCTATGGGAAGCTCATTACCACATGAAGCAATCTGTTCAACTCCTTGAAACCATTCAGTATATATACAACTGTTCTCTATAACTAGCATTTATATAGCATTTTAAGGTTTGTGAAATATTTAGTAAATATTATCTTTTCACATTCATAACTACCCTTGGAGGTAGATATTAGTATCGTCCCCCTTTCGCAGCTGAAGCACTTAGGCAGATGGAGGGTAAATCATTTGCAAAGGGTCACATAGCTAATGAATGTGACGTCAGATTTGAACTCAAGTATTCCTGATTCAAGGTCCAGATCCTTATAAAATGTGTTACTTAGCTGCCTATATAATAGCCCTGTCAGTGATATTTGATTTACATCTTCTCTGCTTTTCTCTGAATCTGTTTCCTTATATGTGCAGTGAGAGAGCTGGGCTAGATAACTTCTGAGGTCCCTTTTAGCACTGAGTCTATGTTATTTACGTTCTACACCAGGGAGGATTGTAATCTTCAACTTCTATACCGCCACCAAACACAGCCACTTATCCTAAGTAATCTGTGCCTATATTTTTCTTGAAATCCTCTACTGGAGACCCATTCAGTTCCATGGGGGTATCTTTCTGATTAGACACTTTAAAGAATGACTCTGTTCAAATCCTTCATAAAATATGCTATAGAAAATTGAACACAAATATAGATAGATCCTGTAGTCGATGAATACTGAACACCTTCCAAACTCTCCCCACCTCCTTTTCCCTCTGATTGGAGGGCTGGAGAGTGGAGCCCTAAACCTTGCCCAAAGGTTTCCTTCGTAGAGGGTGGGGCTTGACTTTTCTCACCTCCTATTTTCCATCTGTAACTTTGCTTGGTTTGAACTCCTTGGAAATTGATGACCACTGGTGTCCTCCTCTCTACTTTCTACATAGTCTATGAAAAGGCGAAGAGGTCAGAGACAGCATTGGATTTTAAACTCATCAAACAGATCCTTCTGGCTAGAAATTAGTTTATGAGGGGGCAGGGGGAATGACCTGGGCACTTCTGCCACCATCGCCTCCAAAGGGAGTGGCCAGAATGTCAACCGAGGCCACCAGCGTGGAATCCCCAGCCTTCCCCTCCCAAGGAAGTCCCGAGACCCCAGGCCCATCACTGCTGCCCAAACCTCCCACCCCCGGGGGCCGCAGGTTGGGACGCTGCCTAGGACCTCAAGCCACTGAGTCAGAGTAGCCAATATGTGAAGCTGAACGTGGGGGGCTCGCTCCACTACATCTCGGGGCAGACCCTGACCAAGAAGGACACCTTGCTCAAAGCTATGTTCAGTGGCTTCATGGAGATGCTCACACTCAGAAGGTTAGATGCTGATTGACGGGAGGGGCAGTCATTTTGGGACAATCCTGAGCCACCTTCAGGATGGGTCAGTGGCTCTTCTGGAGGGCCCTCAGGAGCTGGGTGAGCTGTTGGGTGAAGCACGATACTACCTGGTTCATGGCCTCACTGCAGATTGACAGTTGACTCTAGAGCAAGAGAGCCTTTCCCCAATCTGCCTTATTCCTAGGTGACATCTCCACGGGAAGGGCAGAAGTTTGTAGCTATCACCTCTAAGCCAGTGGTGAAACTACTGCACTGTCAAAGTAACAAAAATATTTCTACACCAGCAGGTGGACAACCTACTAAAAAACAGTGAGCTGTTCAACAAGCTGGCATTATGTTACCACAGGTGGCTGCTCTTTCTCAGTAATGTACTGGGGGATGAAATCTGCTGCTGGTATTTTTATGGACAGGGCCAAAAGATTGCCGAAGTCTGCTGTACCTCCATCGTCTGTGTCTCAGAGGAGAACAAACCAAGGTATGAGTCCCAGAGGCAAGGATTTTTGAAGAAATATTAAACATCCTGATCTATGAGACACCCTGGGGCCCTGATCCTGCTCTCCTAGAGGCCACAGGGGATGCTGGGAGGAGAGAAGATGAAGATGGACACGAGCATCTGAGCCAAAGGATTCATGGCAGAAGACACATTATTCATGATGAGAGACCCCATGGCCAGGACCGACCTTTCGCCCACTTTGCCCTTGAACTAGTTCTCCTCTTACTGTTACCATCACCTTAATGCTTCCATTCTCTCCCTTCCCATGACTTCTGCTTTGGCTTTGTTGGCCAAGTCATGCGGTTTCCTCTCTCCACTGAGTATTTCATATTTATGGAACAGTACATTGAGTCTCCTTTATCCTTCTCATTCCTCCAACCCTATCAGCAACATGGCACATTCCAAGGCACATACTACAATACTTCCCAAAATGTCATATTTGTTATTTTCCCTTCCTCCAAAATGCTTGGGTGCAATGTTCTCTCACTGACTCTACCTTTTCCCTACCTCTAGTTCTTATGTTCCCCTGTCTTTTCATCCATCATACATGCATGTTTCAGATTTTTGGTTCTGCCCATGTTTTCACTTCCTCTTAGTATGGATTGTGTACTAAAGTTTTTCATGACCTTAACCATCCGCTACATTCCAAACCTATTCCTTTGCCCCTGGAAATTTTACAGCCACTTCACCTACTATCCTGTCCTTGGCCCTTTTCCCTTCTTAAATTGGTACTGAAGTGACCTATGGTCTTCCCAGCCTGGCCTCCCCATTTACTTGTGTCTTTTTTTTTTTATTAAATTATTGAAATAAAGTTGAATTGCAAGGATAGACTTGGTTCCTGGGCGGGGGTGGGGGTGGGGAAGGAAAGAAAAAAGAGTGTATGTAAGAGATAAGCCTAGAAAAACAACCAAGATTCAGATTGGAAAGAGTTTTAAATACCAAGGTGCAGTGTTTATATTTTATTTGAGAGACAATAAAAAGACCCTTAAGATTCTTGACCAGGGAAGTGGAATGGTTGGACCTGTGTTTGATATTTCTATTAGTCGTTGAACCTTACTTGCAAGCCTTGGTCTATACCAATAACTGTGACCCAGTGGGACATTTAGCATCTGTAAAAATCACAGAGTATTTTCATAATGGAAGGAATTTTTTTCCATACCTAGTGATACACCACCTTCTCCACAGACAGACTATATTTCACATGTAACCCCTATCCCAAAGCCCACTGCTATAGAAAAATCTTCTTACTGTGGAGATGAATTCCCTTTTATGTGTGAGGGCAGGGTAGAGTTGGCAAGAGAAAAGAACTTCAGTTCTCATCTTTGTCATCTTTCAGTTCAGTCTTTTGGGAATTCCTCAAGTGAGAGGTGCTTTCATTGGAAACTCTTCAAGTTTACAATTCAAGACTCTAGCTCTGACCTTCTTGTCTTTTCATAGATTTTGTGAAAGTGGGGAGGACACCAGTGGTCATCTGTTTCCATGCAGTTCAAACCAGAGGTACAGATGGAAAACAGAAACTGAGAAAAGTCAGCTCCAACTTTTCAAGTCTTCAAGACTCTTCAGGCCAGCTTCCTTTGAATTCTCCTTTCCCTCACCTTTGGACCACTCCTGCCCTTTGGAACTGGTGAACCTTCTTTGATCATGAAGTCACTATGGATGATGCTGGCTTCTAGCTTACAGAGAGAAAATGAAAGAGGACAACCCGACTTCAGGTTTCTGGAAAAACAAAACAAAACAAAATTCTGGGAAGACGTAAGAGGAGCTGGCGGTCACTGTTACGTCCCTATTCTTAGCTTGCTATGCTAGAGACATTTGAGAGTTTTCCCCTTGGGTGATATCTAGGACACTCTTAGTTGAGGTGAGTTATCACTCTCTCAGTGAGAGAGGATTTATTGTCTGGTATATGTTCTCCTGTGTATACCTTTGATGATTTTTATTTTGCTATAATTTGCATAAATGGGTTTCTTTACTAATCATAGCAAGTGTTCATTGTGAAACTGTTATTATTTGGGAAAGAGATCAAGCCTGAGATATAGAGACTGGGGTCCCTTTCACCCTCCAAATGACTAAGTGATCAAAAGTTAGCTTGAACATGATAATATTCCCATAACTAATAATGTTTAATGGAGCAAATGAATCTACTTTTAGCTTGGTATCCCTTTACTTTGAGTAGTGGACAGTGGTAGCCTCTGGTCTTAACCTCCTAACACCCTTCTTCACCCCAGAGAAGTGATAAGGAAGAAAAGTCTAGAGTTCTCTAATTCTCCTTCCCTTCTAGTCATCACACTATATTTCCATACTTTTGTTTAGTCATTTCAGTTGTATTTGACTCTTCTTGATTCCATTTGGGATTTTCTTGGCAAGGATATGGCAGTCAGTAGTTTGCCATTTCCTTCTCCAGTTCATTTTATAGATGGCGAAATGAGGAAAAAAAGGTTAAGTGACTTGTCCAGGGTCACACAGGTAGTGAGTGTCTGAAGACAGATTTGAACTCACAAAGATGACTTCAGGCCCAATGCTATAAGCACTATAGCACCACCTAGCAGTCCATAAATGATCATATCAAAGAAACTTGATGTTTGTTACCATGTCATTCTTTGCCAGGTGCTATATACTTGACTGTACTGAGAACTCTGATGAATAGGATCTGATTGTTAATTAAGGTAGAAATGATAAGAAGCTATGATGCATTAAAAGGAGCAGATAGCTATGAAAGCAGCTTTGGTAAGAAATCATTTACCATTTCCCCAGAATATTTATAGTCTAGGGCTCCACATAGACTCTTGGAGCTTAATGTCATTGCCATGAGGGATAGACAGAGGAAAAAACAAAGCAAAAAGCGTATAGATATCAAGTGGTCTACCCACTGGACATGACTGATTAGTGAAGAACTGTGATAAAAACACATACTCCCTAACTTTTAATTCCTCAAGTATTCTTTTCACCAATATGTGTTTTTGGAAAGGGCAATTGGACTGGAAGTCACGAAACCTGTTTTCTGGGCCTGACTCTCTCTCTTATATGACCTTATATAATTCGCAAATTCTGTGGGCCTCTTGAACATTGCTAAAATAAGATGATTGTACTAGATGGACTCCAAGGGCTCTTCTAGTTCTAATATTCATCCCTAATACGTAAGTTATTAGGTTCCTTGGATGAACCCTGAATGGAGTTTAAAAGTTTCCCAATGAGATTTGGACATCCCTCCCCCTTTTCAGATAATGTTAATGTGAAATTTAGACATACCATATGAAAGAAGAGATGTCCACTGTAGGGGATAATGAAAGTACATTGATGCAATTGTCTAGAAAAGTAGCCTGTTATAAGGAAAGGAGTGCTAGATTTAAAATCAGGAGACACGGGTTCAAATTCTGCCCCTGAAATGTGACCATGGGCAAATCACTTAAGCTTTTTCATCCTTAGTTACCTCATCTCTAAGATGGGAGTAAGGGTAGTGGAAAGTAGCAGAGAGAAGGTTGAAATTGGAGTCAATAAAATCCAGATTAAAGTCTTCATACTAAAACATTGACTATGAGCAAGTCACCTTAATTTTTCCATCCCAAAGGCAACTAAGATTATAAATTGAAAATATAGGTCCTTTCTTCCTGCCCTTACTTTTTTCTTCTTCCTTCCTTCCTTCCTTCCTTCCTTCAACATTTACCAGCACATTCCTAACCCCATCCTCATTAAGATGTCATTTCTCCACTTCCAACAATAGCAGCAGCTCCTCAAGGGAATTAAAATTCATACCCCTAAGAGGTAGATAGTGGAAAATGGGGCATTTGGGGATCAAAGGATCCAGGTTTTAATCCCAGCAGAGGAACTTCCTATCTGGATGATCTTGGAGAAAACATTTCTGGGTCTCAATTTCCTTATTTATAAAATGAGGGTATTGAATTTTATAGCCTTTAAAGTTCCTTATAACTTTGAACCTGATACAATGATGGGACTTTGGTGTTTTATATGTAATCAGCATTGCTTGTGTCATTTCTTCAAAATGTGGAACTGTCAACCAAATATTCTTCTATTTTGTCACCCTCAACCCCATCCCCAAACTGGCCTCTCACACTCAGTCTTTGGACAGGACTTTGATTGGGGAAAATGTGAAAACAAAGCAGGGTGATAAGCATATACTCACTTGGAGTGATTAATGGAGTTGAAGTTGCAGATGATTCCCAGGTCTCACATGCCATCTCCCCTACGGCAGACTTGACGTCTTCCCTTTCTCTGTCCTGATTTTCAAACATTTAATTTTATGGCAAACATGCCACTTTGCCTTGGATTAGGTGTGGCCCTACATCAAGGCAGCAAGATGAGAAGTGGGGGTGGGGGGAGGGGAGAGGCAATGTGCTCCTCAAGAGCTCTCTGAATTCTATGATGCCTGATTGCTGATGAGGAATTCATTGAGATAATTATAGCTGGTGAATAAATGATGGCTCTTTTGACATCAATCGTGTAGGTTTCCTATTGCCAGTCTGATGTAAATTGAAAGCAGGGAGAAGGGAATTTAGGATCAGGTAATAGAGGGGAGGGACAGGGGGTGAGAGAGAGAGAGGCAGAGACAGAGACAGATAGAGACAGAGAGACAGAGACAACAGACAGAGAAACAGAAACAGAGACAAAGAGACACAGAGAAACAGAGACAAAGAGAGACAGAGACAGACAAAGGCAGAGAGAGGGGAGAGGGAGAGAGAGAGAGAGAGATCAATTGAATGTGATTCATATAGCAATGTCTCAATGGTGACTGGAAAAGAAAATTATTTGCAAACAACAACTAAGGCAAACAAGTTTGTGGTGGGAGTAGGGTGGCAAAGAAATTTTAATCTTATAATTAAATTGACAACCTGAATGGTTCGCTGGTATTCCCAAGATACTAAGAAAAAGAAAGAAAATCACATTTTTCCCCCAGGGGGAGAGTACTAAAGGATTTATGAGGAAAAGACAGACAAAAAGAAAATTGAATCAGACAAGAACTCACAGTGGAAGAATTGTTGTCTACCTCAAGGAAGACAGAACTCACACAGGTAGAATTATGGTTGAACAAAGGACCAAAACATTCAGCTAATGATCTGAATGTTCTGAATATGCCTCTCTTGATCTGCTAAGCATGTGACTATTGGTATAATGTCTCATTCCTATAGGATTTTGGTGATCTTTGAACTAGTTTAGGAACTCTGTGAGTATAAGGGCAGTTCTTTCACTTTCTTTTTGCTGAATGCATGATGAATTAATGGCATGGACCTTCTGTAGGCAGCGTGGTAAAAAGAATGGTGCATTTACTTTCATGTTAGAGGATCTAGAATCAAATCTCAGATCTACAACTGGCCATTTCCTCACTTTAGATCTCATTTCCTTTATCTGCAAAACTAGGGATTTGGACTATATAGCCTTGAAGGTCACATACAGCTCTATATCTATGGCTATGTGATATTTGAACCCTGGAACTCATATGTGTTAACTTCTGTTCACTATTTACCAGGATCTTTTGTGTGTTATAGACTTTTTTTTAACCATAAAACTATCAGTGTTATTAGGCAATATGTAAACTTGATAGAGTTTGAGGGATGGTCCTTTACTTGGAAATTTCTAAGAATATTGTTTTTAAAAGTTTTCTCTTTTTCATACTTTTATTTTTATGGCTAATGCTTTATCCATCCATCTATCCATCCATCCATTCATCTATCTGTCCATCCATCCACGAATAAAGTAGAATTTGAATAAGTGATTAGAATACAGTGTTGGTAAAATAGTGGATATGAGTAGAATTTTAAGGAGAGTTTGAATAAATAGAATTTTGAAGAGTGATAACTATCTCACTTTTATGCATTTGTATCTTCAGCAACTCAGCGATTAGCATGTAATTGACACATGGTAAATGACACATGGTAAATACTTAATAAATGCTTGTTCATTCATTCATTTATCCATTCATTTATTCATTCATGACAAGCCTGGGCCTAAAATACCTGATGAGTAATTTCAAAACTTCAGTAAGTAGAAAGACACAATCTTCAAGGCAAGAGAGAATTAATTAACCTTGTCTGTATAAAAATAAATAAATGAAAAAAATGTAAGCCACATGTAAAGGCTATTGTATAGTGTCTCTAGTAGGGAAGAACAAATAGCATGCCTATAAATAATTTTATATTCCTACTCTAAACTCCCAAGCTATTTGTTTATACTATAGTTTATTTATTTCATAGGATCTTGATTATATTCTCTTAATGAATATTAATAAATACTGGTTCATATTTCAAAAGTCATGTACCAGACAGATGAATCAAGTAAATAAATCTGAAAACATCCTAAATGTAAGGTTTATATATGGGGGGGGGGGCGCAACTGGATTTATTCTGTGAAGTTTGGATTCAGTCAGAGAGTCACCCTTGAGGACCTAGAGGGCCACAAGTGGCCTCCAGGTCACAGGTTCCCTATTCCTCAACATAAGTAAAGCTAACATTTTCCCCTTTGAAATAGAAGCAGATTAATTGATGAATTTGTTTATTGTTTTCCCTACGTCAGGGACTGCCTAGTTTTGGATTTCTTTTGTATTGTGGGCATGTATTTTAATGTTAAGTCACGAGCATCTTCACTGATGTAAGAATTCCCTTTTGATAACCAAACTCAGGAAAATAAAATGAAAACGATGCGCAAAAATGAGAACAAGGACTTCCCTTTTATATTAAACTGTATGAAATGCCATGAATCAAGATCGCCCATTAAGTAAACAGGCCATGGGCTTTCTTTGGGGGGATTTTGTAGTTGATGTTCAGACCTGTGGTTTCATTAGTGTAGGGCATTTCTAGGGAGGAAATTCCCTGTACTCATGAAGATTCACAATTTATAATCTTAGAGAGTTATCTAAAACCCTGAAAGTTTAAGTTACTTGTTTAGAGTTACAAAGTCTATATGTATGCATGAGGCATGTCTTTCTGAAAAAAACAAACAAACAAACAAACAAAAAAAACACCAAGAAAAAAAAAGACAACTCTTTGCTCTCTACATCACGGTCTCAGGTTGAGAATTTATTTAATATTTCAAGATTCTGTGATCTTCTCTACTCCTAACAAAGAGGGCCAGGACTATAAGATTTAGGGGATTCAGAGGGCTGCTGCAAAAGGAAGAAATCGATTAAGCCATGGCTGACTTGAGGATGAAACTCATGGAATTTATTTAGGGTGGCTCTGGGACAATATTCATGTGTCAGTCATGAATTCTTTACTTGAAGCCTTTGATCCATGGTAGTATATGCAAACACTTATTTTCCATGATCAACTTCTTTTACAACTGGAGTGTATCTTCAACCCTAGAATGAGGCAATCACTAGCACTAATGGTAATTCGCTCCCCCCAGTCATGAGTTAATTAACAATAGAAAAAAATTAGCAATGTGAGAGGCAGCATGGCTATGCAGATAGCTGCACCATCTTTGGAGTCAGGCCAAGGTGGGTCCCATATCATTTCATGAGTCAACTGAGCAAGATTTGAGAGATGAAAACCCAAGTAGACTAATTTCCTTCTCTGCCTCTGATACATTATGGGTATATCTTTTAAAGTCTCTGTGCCCAAGGCAACTCTCTAAGAGAATAAGTCACAGACAAATTGCTGGTCTGAAATGGATGGGGGAGTTTTGAAACTAAGAGTCCTGCACATCATTGAATCTCATGCCTCAAAGAAAAAGAAAAACTGAAAAAGCTGATCTTATCCATGTGAGTCTTATATGTCTATGTTTCAAAGAGGGTAGGGTTAGATGTATTCAAAATCTAAGTTTTGTCATTTGCTAATACTGTCTAGTACAGTAGTTAATACTATATTATATAGTTAATACTGTAATGTTAGTATATTACTGTATTATATAATATACTACATAATTATATTATATAATATAATATATTAGTTATATAGTTAATACTTTTCCATTATATCTGTGGAATTCCTTGCTAAGGAAAGGAATGAAGAGCCATGAATTCTTTTTCTGTGATTTCATTCCCTTCTTTTTCATTCTTTTTTCACCTAAATGCTAAACTATGCATACATGCATGGGTGAGAATGTATGTACATAATCTCTAAATATGTGGGAGAGGTACAATGTACTGACTGACTTTACCATACATTTCTTCAGAGAACACATTTAATTCAGAGAAAGGGGAGAAGGAAAGGCCAGGACAAAGTGTTGTCTAGTCTTGTCTTTCATGTTCAATGCTAATGCTACTACCAGTGCTATTTTACAGACTGAAAAATTTATAAGCAACCTCAGTAAAATGCTTGCAGCTATAACAATCTGACAAAAACATCCTCCCCACCTCCACTCCCAGGGCCAATGCCACAGATCAGAACTGGGGCGAGACAGGCTTCATGCATGCACCAAAAACATTCGCTGCAAATGGTATTTCCAAAGTATTTCCCTTCTTTTACCTTTGACTATTTAAGAGGAAGGAGGTAGAAGGAAAGCATTACACAGATGAGTTCTGCAATGATCAACTAGAGGAAGAATTTCCCTGAAAACCAACCAATAGCAGTGTATAGCTCTCATTAAGAACCAGAAAACTATAAAAGAACATCGGCTACGAAGGGCAGCAGGATTCTTCCAATAGTTGCACAGGTTAGACTCTGACTGATGTCATTCTGAAGGGTGCTGAGTGGCTGCATAGAACCCTTTGGCTTGAGGACGGCAATGGTTTTGTTTTTTTTTTTTTTTTTGGAGATGGACCATGGAACAAGCATCAATTCAGTGCTGAGTAAAAAATTACTTTTTTTTCCTTCAAGTAACACATGTCTTTGGAGAAATG
>CM053770.1:26286478-26302409 GCA_028658325.1 Potorous gilbertii | reverse complement strand
TTTTTTTTCCTTCAAGTAACACATTTCTTTGGAGAAATGGTCAGGAAATACATGGTCTGGGATTCCATGAGACTTTCTTGGTACTCTAAGCAATTGTTACAGTAGACTGACTGATTTTTCCGCAATATCAGAATATTCCAGATAAGGCAAATAATCAGAGATAACTAGAATTGGAATTTTGGAAAACACAAGACTAACATTGCATAACACACACAGAGAGAGAGAGAGAGAGAGAGAGAGAGAGAGAGAGAGAGAGAGAGATTATCACCACCTCAAATATTTTTAAAGGAAAACAAAATTGAGAAGAAAACCCCTGAATTTGATTAATCACTATGATAGAGAAGAAAATGACAATTTTGTTTCATGAACCAATAGAGTGCTATTGTATGAAAACATAAATGGACCAGTTTCCTTATAATATGGGACCTACCATTATACAACTTTAGTCTCTTCAATTAGGAGACAGGAGAGAGGAGGAGGCTCCCAAGGTGTGGAAATGGGAAACTTTTATGACATGATAATCTTACTCATTTCTTTCTTTCATTGAAAAGAAGTGTTAAAGAAAGAAATCTCTCTATATCTACACACACGTACACACACGTGAGCACACATATACATGCACACACAAATACATGCAACACATGCTCAATTAAATTAGCTCAAGCTCAAAAATAAAGCAGATATGATCACTCTCAATCTCTCTGTCTATATCATTAGACAGAAGCACCATACTGAGATTTTAATACATGGTAGTAAATAAAATAACAAAATATAATTAAGATGACATGATCCAGGTCTGACTTTGGGATCTAACATTTTACCTGGAGATGAACTAAGGGCAATTCTACATAAGCCAGACCAGTTGGGTGAATCCAGGATGGAAGATACTACAATAAAATTGTCATTCATATATCTAAACATGAGCTTTTCAAGGACGATTTCTTTGCCCTAATCTTCAAAGACCATTGGTGGCCTGACTGGTCCTGGTGCAATTCACCCAATTTTACTCATTGTGATGGAGTTGAATGACAAGATGGGCTGACAAAAAGCAAAGATGTAGACCTGCTGAATACTGAAATGGATAAGGTCCCTGTCATTTATCACTGAGTGAAAAAGGAATTCCAAAGAGTCCTACAAATGAAAGTGTCCACTGAAGGTTGAAATGGAGAGCATATTTTCTTTTTCCAAAGGAAAACAAACAAAAAATATTTCTAGAATGACTTCAGACCTCAAAAAGAATATAAAAGTTTTTATAGGAATGGGGATAGCAAGCTAAAATCTCATTGTAGCTATAAAACACATGCTTGTCTAAACTATATTATTAATAGAAAAAATTAGAAAACTAAAAAAAAAAAACCACTCTAAATTTCTAAATAAAAGGAAGATTTTTTTTCTCCTCCCATTCTCCTCTTCCCCAAAAGAAAGTGTTTTCTCTGAGGTATGATTAGAGACTTTATCTGTGATTTCTTTGGCATAGGGAATTTGAGGGTGAAGACAATATGATATTAGAGAGTTGACTTAGATTTACACATCTGGTATGTATCTGAGGTATTAGCTGGAACCCAGGTCCTCTTGGCTCTGGATCCCAACCTGGCGGTTACCATTCACTATATAGATTTTCATAGTAACAGCAAATATTATCCTTGCTAATTCTGGGAGGCCATCAGATATTTTCAAAAACCGTAAAATATCTACCAGGCACTTTCAATTTCATAACCCGCAATGTTTCTAACTGGATCTTTCATAATCAAGATATCCTACAACGTTAATATGTTAGATATTGAAACCATGTTGTTTCACTGCTGAAATAAATCTCCCAACAAAAACAAAATCAAATAAAGCAACAGAAACAAAACAAGTTTGAGCTGATTTCAGTAAATATGGCATGATCCTAATCATGATTCTGTAATCATGAGTTATTATTTGTTAATTTAAGTGAAGCATCGACAGCATTTCATCAGCTTCCATCCTATGGAATAATATTATCTAATATTATTGGATAATGCACATTTCATCCACATCTTTAAAATCACAGACATGGATTCTTCCTAATGGACATTATTAACAAGACTACAAGATCACATGTGTAGAGTTGGAAGGGACCTTAGAGGGCTATCTAACCCTCTCCTTTTACAAATAAAGAAAATGAGACCCAGAGAATTTAAATGACTTTCCCAAGTTCATATAAGTAGCAAGATGCAGAGTCAGAATTTGAATACAGGTTCCTTGACTTCAAGTGTAAAATAAAGAAACTATAACCAAAATAATAGAGTTAACAAAGCCATGAAAAAACATTCTCATTAGTTGTTTTTTGCCAATTATCCTCCAGTTATTGAGTTTGTTTTGTCCTTCATTCTGAAGAGGATCATGACATCAAGATGATGATATGACTAGCAGTTGACTTTGATTTGAGTGAAGGAGGGTTGTGCAACATTACTGACCTCACCTTCTCCTCCTGAGCCGTCTGGATCCAGTGGCCTGATACTTATCAGGGTGACTGGAGATGGCCCAAGATGCAATATGAGACTCTGACCCTTTCAGACTAGCATAAGTTGGGGTCTTTATGTTTTTGGACTGGTCAGTTTTCAATAGTGAAGGTGGATTGCCTAAAACTATTTCCAATAAATATTAAAAACTATTTCCAGATTCTTTCAGGAAAAAAGTACATTGAATCATGCCCCTGCTCATCTACATCACTTTTATTTTAGTTTTCTAAAAGATCAGGAAGAGGAAGAATATTAAAACATCAAAATCTAAACTTCATTAAAAATAAGCTGTTGAAAGAGGAATTTAATAGAATGCATATAGATGTGTGGTCTAATTTTTAGATTCAAATTAACTTTCTTCCAAATGAGTTTTTTGTATCACATCCTCTCAAACTAGGCCAATCTGCCTGTCCCCATTTGACAAAAGAAAAAGACCAAAACATCAAGGGGATTGGCCCAATTTTCTCACTGGAAATTAGGAGTTGAGCCAAGAATCCAGCATTAGTTACTTTGGGTATTCAATTCTGGATTTTGTCTTTAGATTACTTGGCCATGGGACCTTTCTTAATACTAAATCCATTCAGTTCTTTCCCAGAGTCACCTCAGTTAATAATCAGATACTTTCAGAGAGTGCATTTCCTCTCAGTTCATAAAATGTTTCCTGAATTTTGAGTAATTTGCAATACATTCTAAGATTCTTACAAATGCTTTTAAGTATCCACTGTCAATGGAGATGATGTCTTTGTGGCGTCCATGGGATGACAGATTCAGAGATTTGTGATTAGAAGTGAATTCTGAGGTCATACAATCCACTACCTTTTTTTATAAGGAAACAGGAAATTGAGGCAAAGCGCAGTTGAATGACTTTCCCAGAGTCACAAAGCTAGTAAGTTTCTGAGGAAACATTTCATACCCGGTCTTTTTGACTTCAAGTTCAATGCCCTATCCACTCTGTCATGACAAATCTTTGAACTTTATCTACCACTCCTTATTATTTCAGGTTTTTTTCAGTTATGTTTGACTTTTTGTTAATCTAATTTAGGGTTTTCTTGGCAAAGGTACTAAAGTGGTCGTCCATTTTCTTCCCCAGGTCATTTTTGAATGAGGAAATTGAGTCAAGCAAGGTGAAGTGGCTTACCCTGGGTCAAAAAACCAGTAAGAGAATGAAGCAGATCTAGACTCAGGAATATGAGTGTCTGACTCCAGATCCTGGGCTCTGTGCCACCTGACTGCCTCTCTCTTTTCATTACTTGCACTTATATTCTTCAGTCTTATTTCTTTTGATTGTTGCTTTAATTTGTGAAGATGTCGTCCCTCCCAACCTAAAAAGTTTCATAATGATGTAACTTTCCTTGAAATGAAGATTCTTATGATAAGATAAACTCAGAAGTTGGGTGGTAAAAATAACTCCTTCATTCAAACCAAAGGAATTACTGGAGTCACAGCAAAACAGGCATGCTTACTCCATATTGAATGGAAAGTATGTAAACTAATTTGGTAATTATTCATTGATCAATGTAGTACATTCTTTGAAACCTCAAGCTACTTTTCCATTGAAGTACATAGTTCTGCAAAATTCTGTGGTATAATTGAAGGAAGGTCCAGTAGGATTTTAGAAATATTATCTCTCTTCCACTTTCATTGTCTTAGTGGTTTTCATTATGGAAAATATTGGATATGTAACATCAGTGACAGACATGGAAATAGGAAAGAGAAGTCACCACCAGAAGTTCTACTTCCCCAAGTTGAATTGCTTCAAAAAGATAAGATATTGGACAGAGTGCCCAGTCACCAAGCTTACTAGCCAAATAACCTTCATAAGACTCAGAAAATGGAACTAGAGAGATATCACCCAAGTGAAGGAACAATCAGCCCTAATCTCTTAAAAAGCTGAGTTGGTGATGGATTTGTAAAAGGAATACTTGCCAGTATAAAGGGAGGAGAAGGATCGTTATCCAACATGTCAGACCTTTTCCAAATGAGTTTTCCTTTTGTAAGCTAGATGGTATGGTGGATAGAACATCAAGCCTGAAGTCAGAAGCACCCCAGTTGAAATTCAGCCTCAGACACTTACCACATTGTGACCCTGGGCAAGTCGCTTAACTTTGCTTCATTTTCTTCATCTATAAAATGATCTGGAGAAGGAAATAGCAAACCTAGTATCTTTGCCAAGAAAACCCCAAATGGGGTCATGAAGAGTCAGACACAACTGAAACAACTAAACAACAAACAGAACGACTGGCATGACTTATTGATTGCTATTGAATGTTCCTCAAAGCAACAACTGTGGGAAGCTCTAAGCTTATTTGGAAGCTGCTGCCATTGATTCAACCATCTTTGGTCCTCAGAATGAGAATGTGGGTCACTTAAGAAAATGTTATTGCCTCAGTCACACTTTTCTTTAAACCCCAAATGGTGTTAAAGCAGGAGTATGGTAAAGTGAATAAAGCTGAGTTCAAAGCCAAGAAATCCTGGGTATAAATTTGCCTATGACCCATTTTACCTCTGACTCTGGGCAAGTGGTCTTATCTCTCATCGGTTTAGACAACTCTCTAAGACTTTAAGTTTTAGAGAAGGTGTTGACCTCCTCTGGCAGAGAGAGTTTTCTCACCAGGGAATGAGTTCCCTAGACCAAGGACATCATGACTCCAGCTCCTATTCCCTTCCTGAAAGACATTATCTTTCTTGATCACCTGGTTTTTCTGTCAATCTTGGGTATGAATAAAATCTGACCCTTAATTAGTTCAGTTCTAACTACTCTACTCCATCTCCCAGTTCGACATTTTTCTTGGTTGTCTCCTATGTTCTTCCTCATCATCTCTGCCTGTTTCCTTAGTTTTGTTCAATCACCAGATAAAATCTCACTTTTTGGAAGAAATATTTTCTGCTTCTCCAATTCTAGTATCTTTCCTCTGATGATTATTTCCAATTTATCCTGGATATAGCTTGTTTCTACATAATCATCAGCATGTTTTCTTCCCCACTGGACAGTGAACTCCTTGAGAGTAAAGACTCTTTGCCTTTATTTTTATCCCTGGCACATAGTCCCGTGCCTACCTCTGCTAGGTGCTTAGTACATAACTACTCCAAATAATGAATCTGTGATTTTTTTTTATCAAAGTGATCACTTCCTTCAATGATGCTCATTACAGGTAGTCAACTCTTATAAGTGTCCTTTCCTAAATTTAGCACAAGGTATTCACCCAGCATATTGTGGAACATCTCTGATTTCTCTTGTGAAAACTGAATTTTAAAGAATGAAAAATTTGTGAAATCTGAGAATATTCCAGAGACTACCAAGAGCTTAGCAGAATAAGGTCCTTTGACCTCATGTTTGGATATGGTTTTTTTCAAGTCAGATTTTGACAGCCCATATCACAGACCATCCATAAAACTCCATTGCATTTAATAAACTTGGAAGTACTTGCAAACCAGAAATATTTAGGGCTGAGATACCTACTTTTTCTGGCACAACCCATTATTCTAGATGACAAATTTCTTTGGACAATCAACATTAGAAGAAAATTTGGAATTGGCAACCAGCAAATTCCAAGGTATTTGGAAGTCCACGGATTCCTTGCACTACTATGACCTGCCAGTATATTAGTGGGGACCTGTCCCATTCAGGGTCCATTCAAGTATTTATACATTTCTTTGCTAGTTCTGTAAGCAGATAGCAAAAAGACCATGCGAAAGGCTCCAGAGAATGAAAATCATCTGCTAAAAAAATAAAAGGAAAGGGGAAGTATATAAATTCCCCCTCAGGATGTATATTGAATATGTATTGAAGAATGAATGACATGGCTCCTTAATGCCTTGAATTCATAATAACGATGAATTAACAGCAGTGAAAATACAAAAAGCTACACCAAAGACTAAAAAATAACGGAGATCACCAAAGACAGAATGCGATTATTCACGGAGAGTTCCTCTAAAAGAGGCCTTGGGTTGTTTGAAGATAAAACATTAGATTCCTCCATTCACTTGTCAGCTTCTTGAGGTCAGGGACTGATTTTTACCTCTTTTTGCATCTGTCATGCTTACTAGAGTGTTTAGCACATAGTAGGCATTTAATAAATGCTTATTAATGATTGAAACAGAAACAAAAGCAAGAGGAAGAGAAACTCTAAAATCTATTCCCCCACATTTATTTACTCAGCACACGAAATGATCTAGGCTAGAATATATGTAGCAATGTGTTAAATAAAGACACATGGTCAGAATTATTTCAACTCAGAAATTAAACAGGATACAACAGCTGCTGTTCATTCATGTTCTTATTGTCTCAGATAAAACAGGTCTGTGATCTACAGTAGGAGAGCATTATATAACAGGAAAGATTTTTTTAGAGCACTTAAATTGAAATTGGCAAAGCCACACATAGATATACTTTTGGATATCTAAGCAAAGGCAAGGATATAGTTTCTCTGCTGTTATATGTCATAGAGCTAGAATGAACCTTAGCGATTATCTACTCTAATCATATTTAACAGATGAGGAAACTGAGGTCCTGAGTTACCACAGGTAACAATTTAACTCTTATGTCAGTCTGGACCTTAGTTCTCCAGAATCAAACTATTCATGTCCCTTCTGTTGTGCCATAATAAATAGAGATTTCTACATAATTAATAGATGGAACACTCTCAGTATAAAGCCATCCATTTTATGCTCTGTGTTAGGCAATATTTTAGTGTTTGTCTTCATTAAAGTCAATAGGCCAGAATAGGTGACCATGTGAGTTTTCTTCCAGCTTGATGGTCTATCTTGTATAGTAAATTTGAAATTCCATACAATTTGTGGCTATTTAGTCACTCAGATGCATCTGAGTCTTGGTGACCCCATGGATCAAAGCACACCAATAATGTCTATGGGCTTTTCTTGTCAAAGACAGTGGAGTGGTTTGTCATTTCCTTCTCCAGAGGATTAGGGCAAACCAAGGTTTAAGTGACTTGCTCAGGGTCACACAGTTAGTAAGTGTCTGAGGCCAAATTTGAACTCAGTCTTTGTGACTCCAGTCCTCTAACTATATACAGGGTCACAAAAGTGTTTCTTTGTAAGGATTGATTGATTAATTGCCTCCTTTCTCATATATTGGTGCTGTGTTTGGAATCCACTGATAAACACTATTACATTTGCAGTTGTTCTGTTTATCAAGTAAGTCTCTTTCATTTAATACTCAAACCGTTTGAAATATTGAGTTGCTGAGCATGCTCAGACATGGATGTGTTACAATCTTGATCACGTGAAGGAATACTTCCTTCAATGGGACCATGGATTCACGGCAATAAGGGAGTTCTTAAGTCTTACTGGCCCTAGTTTTTCACACAATTTAAAAATATTTCTAAAGAGACTTAAGGATTTATGACTAGAAGGAAACTCCAGGGTCATGTAGCTTGAACTCAGATCCTCAAATTCCAGATGTGTGACACTTTCCCTTGCGTGGTGATGCTTCTATTTTTAAGTAATTCCTAAGAAGCAACTTAAATAGACTTTTTCAAGAAACTAGAACATCTCTGCTAAAATTAGTGGTATATTATTACAAACAATGTCTGAAAGGCCAGTGATGCCTAGAGTTAGTAATCCTTTCCTGAAAGTTTTTGTTTGTCCTAATAGAGCATTGTCACTAATATTACACAGTAATTTCTTCTGTGAGTAAAAAAAGTCACATGTGAAAGTTTCATGCCGGTCTGAGAAACAATTGCTCATATTCCAACATTTATTTCTTTGCAAAATAAGCCCAGTACCATCCCTCCCAGCCACCGTTGCCCATTGATTGAGTTTAAATGTAGCCAAAAAAAATTCCTCTTCTCCCAAAGACTTTTGGCTCTTGCTGTACGTTTAAATTCATTTTAGATGAAATCAGAGATGCTCTCTTATTCATTTTTTTTCTTCTTCCACAGGATAGGAATCAGATCTCAAGTTTCAGGCTAACTCAATAGAAGTGTGTGCTCCCATTGCTGACATAGTCAAACTATCTATCTTCATTTCTGAAACAGCATTCTATAAGGGACAAAATAGATCATTCTAAGAGTCTGGATTTGAATGGTTACTTACTCCTCTTAAGTAGTTACGTGCTGGGTAAGGAAAATAAAAATAAAATCATAGAAAAGCCACTATAAGACCTAATGATTAGGCTTCATCCTTTATTAGGTAGTAAGAGACAATCGATGTTTACAGGTCAAATTTAAGAGTGGCCATTTGAACCAAAACTGTTCCACAGAGCAGGGAGGCAAAAGAGATTCAGACACCGCATAGTGTTTGCATGGGTTTGCACGTGATACTGTTTGTTTTCAGCCATCTTTAAGGTACCCCTCCCTCATGTCCCTAGAATAAGACCCAGGTCTTGCTTCCTAAGGATACAGAAATGTCAACTCCTGTGAAATTGGAGAATCATGGAAAAATATTTGACGTGTTGTTATATGCCAGCTTCAATTCAGAGGATTGTTTTCTTTCTGCTTTATAGGTATTCTTTCTCAAATTATAACATTGGTTGACTGTTGTGAAAACCAAAGTATTTTGTCTAATGGAAAGATTGAACCAAGGTCAGGATTCTAAAGAACTTGTTTAGCCTCCTCTGGCCATTCCATGGGCAGACAATAGGTTATCTTCTTCTGTAAGGTCAAACAGTATTACACATGCAGAGGGCTCCCATATCACCTGGCGTTCCCTCTCAATTGGCTAAACCGATGGACCACAAATTGGATTGTAGGTGAAAGTGGGACAAATCATTGAGACCAAAGGATACAGACATTGGGAAGTGTGAAATAAGCAAAGGTCAAAATAACAACTTGAGGAGATAATTTAAATAAATACTCATGTGAATCTTCTGAGTTCCTTGCCCCACAAAATACACAAAACACATTTTTCTTCTTTTGCTTAAAAATATATATGTATATATACATACATACATACATATATATACACACACATATATATGTATATATTTAAGCACACAATTTTTAAAGAGATGAGCACCACGAACTATGGCTAGATTGTGGATAAGAAAGCTCAGGACCATGCTCAACTCTGAGCACTGAACTTGTGAGTGGTTTTAAATATGGCAACAGTCAAACATGAAACATCTGCAGTTCTAAAGTATTATTTTATCCTGGATTCTTAACATCTCTCAAATTGCTGCTAATTTCCTTTATTTTTATTTGTTACTAAAAGCAAGTTCAGGAAGGTGATATATGTGCCTTCCTATCCCTTCCTCATTAAATAACCTTTACAAAAACTTTTCAAAAATATTTTTTTCCTTAAACCTAAGTTGTGGTTTTAATTCTTGTTCTAAGTATAAGAGTGGCATGTCTCTCAGCCATGGAGAGATGCAGCTGCATCTTCTTCCGTCAAGTGGATACGGTACCTTTTAGCTCTCTGAGGGCAAAAGTCAATTGTGTTGATCACAAATCAAAGGCATATTTATTTTTAATGCCATTTACTGTTTACCACTTTGATGATAAAGTGTGAAGTTAGATGGTTATATATTTACTTTATATAGTAGATTTTCTGTTTATAAGTTATTTTCTTAATCTTTCTAACATATATACAATATATATAATATATATACTTATATATACCCCTGATAAATCTTATTTTAAAGGGACACTGTCAACCCTTCAAAGCCTTACATTGATCACATAAAGCTTCCAATGTGCAGAAGTCCATGACAGAAATGAAGGTACCATAAGACCTTCCAGGTGTTTTTTCTCTACTCCATATCCATGGTGTGCAGTTTGCTCATCTGCATTTTTTCCTTGTTGCTACTAACCTTTACATATACAGTAAACATTTATATCATGTCAGTGGGAGATCTAAAAAATAAACAATTAAGCTTATAACTACCGTTGTACTCCAAACAAAAGCATTCTACCTACAGACACAGTGTCACTGACATGATATAAAGGGGGTGTGTTGCAGAGGTATAATATGCTCCCTTTTTTATGAGGTAGGGATGACCATGGATTTCCTACTCAACACTTATCTTGGCACTATGGCTCAAGGTTATGGCCATCCCTAGCTCACAGAAACTGAGCAGGTCGGCTGCCTGCCATCATTTACTTTCTCTATACCCATGGCACGTATCTCCCCCAGTGCTTACTCATCCATATTTTCAAACATGGATTTTTGTTGTTCCTGGGTACTCAGAACATTGCCACAAATCACTTTTCCTTTTTCTGATTTTTAGGGGGAAGGGTGACCCCAAAGCATGACTCCACTATACAACATCTCTGAATACTGCATTTGTCTCAGAGTTGAGTAGGAGAGAAAGATTATTGATTCAGAAGACCTCCCCAACAGTATCATTGGTGTCCATTGTTTTGACTACTTACAGGCTGATCATTCTACCTTTTGTGATTCACTGATAACCCTAAAGGTGTTAAATTGGGACATGGCTACTGTTTTACAAGACAACTACAGCATCTAATTTTGTTCTGATAAATACCCAGTAACTGCTGACATGGCAGGAGGACCAGTAAGGGGTCTACTATTCACAGTGTTGATGCTGCTTCTCATTCTTCTCTCTTTAAACTACAGAATAAAGTACTGAATATACATTGGAACCAGTTAATGCCCTTAGACAAATGTATAGTTGTTTCATAAAGCAGGAAAGACAATGCAGGGGAAGTAGGTGCCCAAAAGCACGGTCACAAAGGTTTTGTAAGTTCTAGATATCACTACGAGTCAATGCTGGAGATCACTTCTAAAACAGTCAATATTCAAGAGGAATGCTCTTATGTGGAGAAAATACTGCCCCTTCCCCTCCCTCCCATCCCCTTTTAGAATCTTTTCAATTCACTATCAAAAGTCCTGGCTCTTCAGATAGACTTTAAACTATAAATAAACACTGCATAGGTCATTTTTTTGTTTGTTTTCTTTGTTTTTTGAAAAAAAAATTATTGCAGTACAATGACTCCCAGTTAGAGTTCAGTAAGGAGCAAACAGCACAGGAGTATGGGTGGTCCGTATGGGCCCTGGAGCAGGCCGGAGGAGTGCTGGAGGGAGTGCAGATGGCTGGAAGAGGGTTGCTGCTGGAGCTGTTCGGAGACTGAAGGGTGAATTCACTGCCACAGCAGCAGCAGCCGCTGCAGCTGCCAATGGGTTCGGGAGGATCCGTGGAGCCAATGGCTTGGAAGGTTCCTTAGAAAATACTAATTTTACCTGCAATGGAGAGGGAGAGAAACAAAACATAATTGGGGGACAAGTTCTTTCCCAGTTGGTTCCAAATTTGACAGCTTTAGAATTCCAAAGGATAATTTATAAGAAAGTTAGACTTATGCTTCAAATATGCACATGCAAAGAACTACAGGATTTCAAATATATTTTCAGAGGAAAACCTGGCTGACAATTTGACTAATCTATTAAGAGAAACTGTCTGTATTTGAGTGCTATCATCTCCTATGAGAATGTAAGCTCCTTGAGGTCAGGGACAGTCTTATTTTCTCTATTTGTATCCCTAGCACTTAGCTTAGTGTCCAACATATTGTTAACATTTAATAAATGCTCCCCCCCAGTTTCATCCAATCATGCTACTGAATTGTCATTAGAAAAATAACCAGGAAACCTTCCATTCGCCAAAGACAGTAACTGGTCAAAAAAACAAATGCACAGTAGAAAGTGTGCCAAACTTGGGAGTGCTGACTGTGGAGCAAGTGATATTACTGTGCAGTCACAGAATCTTGGCCCTGACACTGTCAGATGTGAACAAGTTATTCAACCTGTCTGGGTCTCATTTTTCCTCATCTGTAAAATGTAAGAGCTGGCTTAGATGGTCTGATCAACTCCTAACAACATTCCTGAAGCCCAGTTTTATAAAATGAGGGGTTTGAAGGAGATAACCTCTGATGTTCTTTCCCATTCTAGAGTTTTGATCCTGTGATCCACAGTCAATTCATCTTCCAGGACCTCAGTTTCTTCGTCTGTAGAAATGGATTTAGACTAGATGATTTCTGAGGTTCCTTAGAAGTCCAGAGCTATGATTCTAATAGACTACAAGTGATAGGGAATGTAAATGAGACAGTGATGGGCACATCAAATCTTTATGAGTACAATTAACGTAAATTACCCAGAGAGATTCAGAACAAACAAAATAAAATGAAAGAGAGAGAGAGAAGGAGAGAGAGTCGTCATCCCTCAGACAGACAGCTGTCATCTGACAATTCAGTCCTGTCAACTGGGACACGGAGAATGTCACTCTCATTCGAGCACATAGAAAAACTTGAAAAAATGAAAAGCTGTTCTTAAAGTGAAAGTTCTTACCTCTAACAAGGTAAACATTTTTTGTTTCCTCATCATTTCAAATAAGAGCTGTGTTTTTCCAGCTTCAATCTAAATCAATAGCCTGGACCTCCTGGCAAAATCACCAGGAAAATGGCAGCTCTGAGGATGGATTCCAGTTATCAAACAGCAAAATGGTGCTAAGATTTTTTTAAGTGTTTGCAATTAATATGAATACTTAAAATCCATACTCTTCACCTTTAGGAAATATTTACTTTGGCTAAGTATAAAGGTATGATAAAGCCAAGGTTACTAATAAGATGATGAAATCAATGAGCATTTCTAATCTTATGCTGTAGATAACAGTTTCTAATTTAAAAAAAGCCATTTCATTTGTATAATGAGAGAGTTACGATATGAAAGGACTTGTTTTGATCTACCCTGAGGACTAATCATCAAAGACTACAGTTCAGTCCAAGGGGATTCAATCTTTCCTAAGCAACAGCTAGGGACAAGGCAGCATGCTACGCACCAAGAGGGTGAAGATGAAAGATAGAGCACTGGCCACACACAGCTTCCAATCTAGGGAGAATGTGATCAGAGAAAGGAGAGAACCTAGATATTGAGGAAAGTTTCTGTAGAGTGAAAAATATTGGAGGACATAGAGGAATTAGATGATGGTGAGCAAGTGGAAATACTGAGGATAAATTATTCTTTCTGGAGAATTAGCAGTGAAGGTGAGGAGAAATAAAGGATGAGGACAAAAGGAGGGAGCAGAATTGAGGAAAGGGTTCATTCTCTCTCTCTCTCTCTCTCTCTCTCTCTCTCTTTCTTTCTCTCTTCCTCTCCCTGTTTCTCTTTGTTGATAAATAGATCAATTGAAAGATTAAGAGATATTTGCTTAGAAAAATCAAGTATGTTTGTAAGTAGAGGGAAAGATGCCATTAGAGAGGGAGAAAGTGAAAATGAAGACAGAACGATTGACACAACAAGCATCAGGGAAGTTGGAGAGGGGGACAATCAAGGGCACAAATGACAGAATAAATCCATATCATTGAAAAGAACCCTCTCATCCTCTGGCACTTTAAAAATGGGTTTTAAGATTAATAATTATACTGATAATTTCCAAATGTAATTTTAAATTATTTTTAAAATATAAATTTATATACATAGTATATGAATATCACAACTGGATATTTATCAACCTAATACATGTATGCATAATTAAAATTTAAATATTTAATTAAAATATAATGAAGTATAATATAAATATATATCCATGTATACACATTACATATTTGTGTGTATGTATGCCTGTATACATACATGTATGTATGTATACAGGCATACATTCACATTAAGTAGGTAAATCAATTTCTCTTTTTCACCTTGGAAATTTCTACACTACTGTCTTGTCTATTTTTGTTTCATTTGTCTTTGGTGTCTCAAATCAATCAATCCATATCAATATCTGTGTGTGTGTGTGTTGTGTGTGTGTTTGTGTGGAGAGAGAAAGAGAGAAAGGGAGGGAGGGAGATACAGAGAGAGAGAGAAAGAGACAGAGAAAGAGAGGGAGGGAGGGAGGGAGGGAGAGAGAGAGAGCGCGTGCACATTTTATAAAGGTGGATCTCACAAAATGAAAAGGTATATTCTATAAGATCACAAAAATTCAAAGAGAAAAAGAAATATACTCAAATCAAAACATTGATTGGGTTGAGACTCCAAAGCCATTCAGGCTTAAAACATCCTAGTTTACTTTGACTTGTCTGTATTACTCATTAGTCCCTCCAAAGAAGCAGCTGAAGTGTTTTGCTTTGCCTACCCTTTGTTTCTAAGAGGGTTCTGCCTTTTAAATCAATACCAGAAATATACAGTAAGTGAACCATACTGCCCTTTCCTTATTGCTTTTCTCTTTTCTTTCTGGGCTCAGTGACAAATAGGGAGTTCAAGGAAAAGATGCATGAACGGCGTTAGGGATAACAGCTGCATCCATTCAATAGCGAAATATTAGTTTAGATGCTGGTAATTTCCCCGGACTAAGTTGATTCAATTGTTTATTGAATAGATCAAATACTTGCATGCTTTGTAGGTACAATCATTGTCTCTAATACTGTCACTCAGGGATTCATCAGCTTATTTTTAAGTGAAAAACCATTTTCAAGTTCAGCATATTTGGAGGGAAGTGAAAATTGTACTCACCCCAAGTGGATGTGCTCCCTTTTGAAGTTTATTGTAGGGACTGTATTTAGGTTTTGGGGGTTTCCCAGCAGCTCTGTCTTTGTGCCTTCTACTGCTGATGTGCTATTAAATATAGGGAAAGGAAAGGAGCTTTTAAAATTTGACAATAGGGATCCTTGAAAAAGCCTTCCATCCTAGGAGATTTCAATATATGTGTTGAACTTCTAGTATTAATGAAGTTTACTTGAACTCCTCACTCCTACATTGCTCATGTAACTATCATTCCTAGGGTTTAAAGTTATAGGGGAACTTGGACATTTTCTATTTAAATCTCCTAATTAGGTGGAAACTGAGCTCTAAAGAGGTGTGGTGATACGCCTAATCCTTATAAAGCTATCAAGTTTTCACTCAAATTCGAGTCTTCTACCTAGAAAATTTATGTTCTCTCTTTTCTACCGTATTTCTTGGTTTCAAATACTACAGGTCCTTCCTTAACCCCAAATTTATTCAATATGCAAAATCTTGAAGTTAAAAATTTCTCCTCTCTAATTGTAATGTCCTAACCTTCCTTTTATCTCACTCAATCTTCTCAAATTGGTTTGCACTTTGTAACCTTCATTTTTCTCAGATTTCTGGAATTCCACTCCATCTATCTTACTCTGGCCTCGCACAATCTTGACCCTATGGCCAGTCATTGTATAATGTTATCTTCCCCACCCTTGAATTGAATACTCTCTTAATCTTCCACCAATCACACTAATCTCCTAAATAATTCCAACCAATGCCCTTTCAGCTCTTTACCATTCTAGAAAGAATAATCATTTTTCACTGTCTTTATTTCTCCATCACCTCCCACAATCTTGGGCAATTTGTCTCCTCTGCTTATCATTAATATTAAAGTTTCTTTGTGTGTTACTTATATTCATTATTTGAATGTAGGAACCTTGAGTGAGGGACTTTTATTCCTTTTGTTGTAGTTAATATCAAATATACTCCCTTCCATAAAGTATATGCTTAAAAACACTTGGTATTTTATTTGGTTATTTTATTAA
>CM053770.1:26245365-26285978 GCA_028658325.1 Potorous gilbertii | reverse complement strand
ATCTCCACATTTTGTCTCGTATTGTCTGCCATGCTTGCAAAAGCTCTTGCTCCTTACCTATACCTCCTGGCTTCCTTCAAGACTAATCTTAAGAACCTCTTGGGCAGGAAGTCTTTTCAGTTACTCTCCTTCCCCTCTACTGCTCCAAGGGCTAGAGCTTCCCTTTGAGATTACTTTTCATTTACCCTGATGACATCTTAAATGTAAATAGTTGTCTATTGCATGTTGTCTCCCATATTGGAAAGTCAGCTCATTGAAGGAAGTGTTTTTTGCTGCTCTTTGTAGCTAGAGAGCTTAGCTTGGTGTCTTTCACAGAGTAGATGTTTAATAAATACTTCCTGACTATTGACTGAAAACTTCTCATTGCCCAGCTAGCTCTCCCATACCTTTGGTTGCAAAGTCATGTTTGTTTGACATTTGCAGTGGGAGTTGCATAGACCAATGAAATCAGAATTCTCTTTCTCCTATGCCCCACAAGAAACCCAGCAACAGCAAAGGCACTAAGCACAGTGGATACAAAGAGCAATATGAAAATCAAACCCTGTCTTCTAGGAACAATAAGAACATGAGGGACATTTAGAAATTGAGACCTTGTTCTACTGACCACTTCCCTAAGATCGAAAAACTTCTGAGTTCAATGAGTGATTGTGACATTACAATACAAAAGACAAACAAACAAAAACAACTTGTTAATTTAATATGTTTGTGTGTGTGTGTGTGTGTGTGTGTGTGATGGGGAAAGGGGTCAATCATTCCATGTAGACCAAACTACCAACTACATATATACATATATATATATATATATATGTATATATGTGTGTGTGTGTATGTATACAAGCACTCATATACATTTTCTTTTTTTAATTTTCCAACCACATATTTTGGTGCCATATAGACATATTCTAATGGAGTTTTCTCCATTCAAAACAATACAATAAGCAAACACAAAAGAAGCCAGAATTACCACTGTTTGCTTTTTTCTTTACCAAAATATTCTGAACTCAAAGGGTTGAGTATCTCACATGGAAAGTCCAGAAGAAAAGGACAATGGCACCTCTTCCTTATATCTAAGCAAATAGGTGGAGACCATCACTGGTGCAATTAGCATGGTACCTTTGTGCAACCTATTAGGAAGTAACATATTCCCTAGGGCTATTTCTTCTCTCCAATGGTGAATGCTACATTTGGTCACCTTCCTTTTCTTTTTTTAATTCCTTTCTCTTTTTAAAAAAGCTCAGTTAATGAGTTATTTAGATATAAATCCTATTTATTGTGGTTTTAAATATCTATAAATACCAGCTCTTCCTACTGGCTAAGCCAAGCCTTAAATCAACACCTAAAGTGTTTTTAGGAGGGAAAATGTGGTGTGTGTGTGTGTGTGTGTGTGTGTGTGTGTGTGTGTAAAAATTAAGGTTATAAGAGTACAATTCATAATTGGAAAATTGGTTCTAAAAGACATGGAATCTTTCCCTACCCAATTATCCCTGTAACTGTGAATGATGAAAGGATTTTCTCAGCCACAGAGGATGAGAACATGGTCTAGTGTGAACTGGTCTCTCTTCCTCTCAGAGGAAGTGGCCCAGTGACATTGCTGTATGACACTTCCCAGTGTGAAATATATTTTCCTGAGGAGATATGAGGCACAAAACTCAGGCCCATTAGAAAGTAATGAGGTTGCAGTTACTTCACTATTGTTAAAAAAAATAAAAGGGGTTTAAAAGAGGTTTCTCTTATAAATCTGACTACAAACCTCAGAAAATAGAGCTCATATTTTACAATAATAAAATGAAATGAGACCCTTATTTGAACAGCTGTTTAATGTTATAACTAATTTTATTACTTTTCACTATAACTGCAGTAGTCTAAATTAAAATAAGGAGCCAGATTTGTTCATAGGTAAATGATTCTGCTTTATTTTATTGTGTTTTCCACAGGCAAATAGGCTGTTCTCGGTAACTCTTGCATTTCCCCCCAAAATAAAAGGCATCTTTTAGAATGTTTCTCCCATGGTGGACAAACTTTATTATGGTTCAGATTTTTTCTGGTGATATTAAGGAGGTAGAACAAAGGAATGGGGGTACCCTCCAAAATTGGGGGTACTCTGTTTCTATTGTCCTCACATTGGTTGCCATGAAACAAAGAGAGATCCTGGGTAGAAAAGTGGTGAGTCAGGGTAGACTTTAGTCAGTGGGCACTAGGGCAAAACTCTCAGCACAGCTGTGTCCAGGCCAGAACTCTTCACACATCCCCATCCTGAAAAGAATGTCACAGCTTGTTAGTGACTCTATGCTTTAGTTAGCTCTACTTTGTGAACAAATGAGGAATGACTAAGTACAAGCATATTTGCTATACACACACATGTATAAATACACACATAGATGCCATATATATAATACCTATATATACACATATGTATGCATACACACATACATGTATACCCACACACTTATATAGGCAGACACATCTGCCTCAACAAACATCGATTGACAGTATTATAATTAATACACATTCTACCCAAATTCTCTGTAATATCACAAGATCCAAGTACATCATCATCTAATCCAGGTGTCCAGGATGTAAAATGGATGCTTAGCAATCATCCAAGCGCATGTCTAAATCTCAACACTCTTACCTCCCCTGCATTCCAATCTGCTTTCCCATACCATCCTGCTTACTCCATTGGTTCTATGAAACCTTGACACCTTCTCCCTTACTCTGGATTCGATGTAATAAAACTTTTATTTGTTAAATCTCTAGTGTGCTCAAGCTTTTGTATTATATCTGGCATTAAAAAAATGAAGTTAAAAAATTCTTTGCTCTTAATAAGCTAATATTTTATTGGAAGAATACAATAAGCAGAGAGTCATCCAAAAAATATTTAGAGGATGAAGGAGAGAATGCAGACAATGAAGGGGAAAAGGTAAAAGCTACCTGTAGGATTTGGCATGTGGGCTGAGGTTTCTAAGAGGCAGAGGTGAGGGACTGATAAATCTCATAACTGGGGATAAACTTGTATAAAGTTTCAGCGATGGACAATGGAATGTTGAGTTTGAGGAACAGCCAGTCACTAGTTGACCCCAATACATTCTACTACTAGAGACTATGGCAGCAGGGGAAAAACAACACGTATATACAAAGATAATCATACAATTTATACAAAGTAATTTCAAAGAGTGTGGACCATGAATAACTGGAGCAGATTGTAGAGTAGAGCCAGGAAAGATGAGCTGTCCATCGAAAGAAGCTAGAAAATCAATGTAGAAGGGGTTAAGTTTATAGACAAAGATGGGTCATGGAACATCATGTGCAGGGAACAGTTAGCAAGCTAGTTTTAGAAATCAGAGGTGGCAATTAAGAAACATTTTCTAGAGTGAAAAACATGCCAATTATACACTCTTAAGCACATGACAAAATGAGTGAAAAGAATCTGCCCACTCAATCGACTATTTAGCAATGTTAGTCAATTGACAAGAATTTATTCAGTATTTGTTAAATGTTGGACACTAAGCTAGGTGCTTGGGATTCAAAGAAAGGCAGTACAGTCTGTGTCTTCAATGACTTTACATTTTAATGGGAGACAAGATATAAACAACTGTAGGTTCATGCAAAGATATAGCTAACAATGTGATATGAAAAAGGTGAATGGGATGTTGAGCTCTACTAAAATTATAGTGTCTAAAGTAAGCAAGGTATTAGTCCTATTGAATTATGTCCTGATCAGACCATGCTGGATGTAATATGTTTAGTCCTTGGCATCGTATTTTAAGACCATCATCAACAAACTAGAGCATCTAATATAAGACAACCAGGATAGTGATACCAAAGGGCTGCAAGCTCATGCTATATAGGAGGATGAGGCAGAATTAATAGGGATGGGAAGGAGGTGGGAGGGACTGTTAGCTGTCCCCAAGTAGTTGCAGAGCTGTTGGGTAAAAAAGGAATCGAGTTGTTCTGGTTGGTCTGTACAGGCCGGACTAAGAAAAAGGGTTGGGATTTGCAGAAATGCAGTTTTAAATATAATGTGAGGAAACTTTCTCAACAATTAGGCCAGTCATGAAATGGAATAGGCCACCTTGGGAGGTCATGAGTTCTCCTTTTGTCAAAACCTTCAAGCAAATGCTAGGAGAATACTTAGAGTACATGGTAGAAAAAATTCTTGTTAAGTTACAGGTTGGATCCATTGGTCTCTGGGAGCCCCTCAAACTCTAAGATTCTGTGATCCAAGTCCTGAGTAACAGATGACCTCAGAAGAGAACTCACATACTTAAGGCAACTTTCCCTAAAATCTAATAGTATTCTTTCCAATGATTGTTCAAGAATATGCTCACAAGAAGGAGAAAGGGTTTTCACATTACAATTTTCCTTGCAACTCAAAACATTTTGAGCTAGGAAATGTCAGCATTCTTCCGAACCCTCTGCCTTTTTTTAACCCAACATTCACTGAGATGTGCACCATGACATGACATGCTTAATGTAACTCCTGAGTAGATAATTACTTCTTCTCTGTCGCTAATTCCTTGATCACAGTTAATGAATTTTCCTTCACTTAGAATTTAACTAAGTGAAGCTGAATAAATGTGAATGAATTTTAAAGAATCTTTAGGTTGGCATTAGCTTTGACTGTGTCCCTTGAGATGCTAGCAGCTGTTTTGAACCTAAGCAAAAGTTCAAAGGATAGAAAGGAAAAGTGAAAGAAAAAACCCTTTATCCTTATTTTATACTGGAGAACACTCAGCTTCAGATAAGATAAATGACTTGCTCAAAGCTGTAGGTTAGGAAATGACTGGGCCAGCACTGATATTCTACTGTCCTCAATCCTGGTTCATTTTAGGGTCTATTTTTGGAGATGTATACAATAATAGATAGATAAGAAAGAAAGGTGATAGATAGATAGACAGATAATGGGGATATTTTTCTCATTATGATTTCTCTCCCATTAGAATACAACCTAGTGGAATGCATTGGCAATTTTTGTCTTTTTTAACTTAAGTTTTAACCTTTTTTCCCTATGATTTAACATAATTGCTGGTATATGGGTAGTTCTTAATAAATATGTGCTGACTGACTAATCAGGGTAAGGACAGGAGTTGGATATGTGAGTTTACTGGTAAAACCATCACTTGGGTAAAAAAAAAGTCCTTCCACCAAAGCAGGGCAGCAGCTTTTCTGCAGCTTCCAGCCCTAGAGGGTTGCCTAGATTGAGCTGCAGTGACAAAGTCAAATAGAAAGAGTAACCACTAAACTGTACACAAGGATCCTGAAGGTCATATACTGACTTAGCTTTAAAATCTAAGACTGGAGATGATCTGTGATATTTTAATTATTTTCTTAAATACTTCCTAAATACATTTTAAGGAGTGATGTGGGTCAAATGTTTGACACCTCTGCCAAGTTAAGTGACTTGCTCCGAGTCACGCAGTTGGAATTTATCAATGGCAGAATTTAAATCCAGGTCTTCTGGCAGATGAAGGGAGAGAGCAAAAGTGGGAAGGAAGAAGGATGAAAGAAAATATTTATTCAGCACCTATGCCAAGCACTGAGCTAAGTATTTTAAATATATTACCTCATCTGAGGTCTGTATCCCCATTTTACAGATGAGAAGCTTGAGGCAGACAAAGGGGTTACGTGACTCACCCAGAGCTTCACAGTCACTAGGTGTCTAAAGTACATGTGAACTCAGGTCTTTCTGATTCCATGTTCAGTGTTCTATCTGTAATGTGTCACCTAGCTGCCAATTCTATCGACTACACCAGAGTGCCTATTAAAGACCATCAGAAGTCCTAAAAGTTAAGATAAGAAATAAATATTTGAGAAAGTACAAAGTATTTTTAAAAAACTGGTCATTTCTTTTACAGTACACTATCCATGGTATCTGCTTAACAAAGACTAGCTCATTCTAATCAAATGGTACAATACAAAACATATGCATACTTGGGGTGTTGATCATATGCTAGCATTTCTTCATTTTTATTTTACTTACTATAGTGGTAGTCTACAAATCCCTTTTAGCTATTTGCAAAATCTATATACTTTATTTTTCATTTTTATCTATTCTGAACTTAAGGAATAAAGCAATCATTTCTATAACATAGTAGGGGGAAAATGATAGTACATGAAACTATAAATCTATTGTGTAAAACTTACTATTTCTTTTAAATATATAATAAAGTTATCATGTAATTTTCTTTTTCCCTCCTCTACCCTAGGGATAGTTACCATTAGCAACAAATGTGTGTATGTGTGTATGTGTATGTATGTGTGTGTATGTGTATGTGAGTGTGTGTGTGTGTGTATGTATGTTAAACCATTCTATGCCTACTTCTATTTAGCAACTTTTTCTCTGGATACAATGTTTCTTTTCCTGTATCCTTTGAAGTTGATTTCGGTATTTACAATATTCAAAATAACTTATATGCTCAAAGTTGTTCTTAAAATAATGTTACTGTTACTGTACACAATGTTCTCCTGGTTCTGCTCATTTCACTCTGTTATTTCATGCAAGTCTATTCATGCTCATCTATAATCATCAAACTCATCATTTCTTGTAGCACAGTAGTATTGCATCACAATCATCTGCGACAAACTGATGATCTTTTTGTGATCCCCACAATTTCCAGTTCTTTGCCACCACAAAGAGAACTACTAAACATATTTTAGAACATATAAGTTCTTTTCTTTTTCCCTAATCATCTTTGGAAATAGACCTAGCAGTGCTAGGTCAAAGGGTATAGGCAGTTTAATAACTCTTTGGGCATAACTCCAGACTGCTCTACAAAATGAATGAGTTAAAGAACAAATCATAGAAAAAATCAATAATTTCATTAAAGATTATGACAATTATGAGACAGAACACCAAAACTTATGGAATACAGCAGAAATAGTAATTATAGGAAAATTTATATCTGTAAATGCCTTCATCAATAAAATAGAGACTGGATATACAATTTAAAAAACTAGAAAAAGAGCAAACTAAAAATCCTTAATTAAACATTAATTTGAAAATCCTAAAATTTGAAGGTAAGATTAACAAAATTGAATATAAAAACTGAATTAATTAATAAAACTAAGCATTGGTTTTATGAAAAATCAATAAAATAGATAAACCATTGGTAACTTGGATTTTTTTAAAGAAGGATACCAAAGTACTAGTATTTAAAAAGTGAAAAGTGTAAATATGACACTAATAGAGCTGAAATTAAAGCAGTTATAAAGCATTCTTTTGCCCCATGACATGCCAATAAATTGAACAATTTAAGTGAAATGGAGGAATAGTTACAAAAATATAATTTGGCTAGATTAGCAGGAGAAAATAGAATACCAAAAAACAAGTACTTTATAAAATAAAATTGAACAGGTCATAAATGAACCTGCTAAGAAAAAAGCACCAGGACTAGTTGGATTTACAAGTGAATTTTATCAAATATTTAAAGATCAACAAATTCCAATATGACAAATTATTTGAAATAATAGTCAAAGAATCAAACTCCTTTTGTGAAACAAATATGATACTGATGTCATCTAAACTAGGAAAAGTAAAAAGAAAGAAAATTTTAGACCAATTTTATTAATGAATATGGATGTAAAAATCCTAAGTAAAATACTAGCTAAAGGATTATAACATATTACAATCAAGTGGAATTCATATACTTTCTCATATCCTTGTAATGTCAGAAGGAAGTGAATGGGGCAAACTGGGGGCTCCCTTCTGACAGTCTCTCTTGGGGGGGTCATGGACAAGTTTTACAGAAGGAACAATTATGGCTTGTTGCAATCTACACCTCTAGAAAGAATATTCATATCAAAGAGAAGGCAGATCCATTTGAGAACTTAGTTTTAGAGTATATCATTTTAAAAGCTACATGGAAAATTTCTTTTCTTTTGATGGATGATATGATAATTGACTTTATCCAACAACAACAAAAACAATAGAATGCATAATAAAGATTTTATTACTCATATGAAAAATATAGAAAACTGTTGAGCTATCTGAAAAAAAGACAGCATTTTTTTCCCCAAAAATCTTATGTCTTGAAAAGCAGAATGGTATAATAGAATGTGGGCAGCTAAATGGCACATGAACTCAGGATATGAGTTCAAATTCAGTCTCAGACATTTACTAGCTGCGTGACTCTGGGCAAGTCACTTAACCCTCTTTACCTCAATTTCCTGTGATGTCAAATGAGCTGGAGAAAGAAATGGCAAACCACTCTAGTATCTTCTCCCAGAAAACTCCAAATGGGGTCACAAAGAGTGGGATACAACTGGAGTGACTGAACAAAAACAACAACCTAATGGAATGACTTTCAAGGTTAGAATGTTGAGGACCTGAAGTAACACATTAAAGCTCTATCTTGTAATAGCTACTTTATATTTGGTAAATTCAACTTGTCTGAGCCTCAGTTTCCCAGTCTGCAAAATGAAGGCAACAATTTGCATTAATTCCTTTGTAGGAACATCATGAGGATGAAATGAAATAATGTATATGAAAGAACTCTGTATTTCTAGAGCCTATGTAAATAGAAATTCTTTGGGGAAAAGGAGGAATAGTCTCTTTCCACTTTCCAACAACTCTTCCCAATAAAATAATACTGTCATCCCTTGTAACAAATCAATGCAAACTAAACAAGAAAATGCATTGGCTGTATCTGAAAATATATGACTCATTCTACATTTTGAGCCCTATACCTCATTTCCAAAAAATGAGAGAAATTCTGCCATCAGTCCTCTGAAATTATAATTAGAAGAGAAATAGATAACGTGCTCTCTCAAGTCCCTCAAATACATGAAAAAAATAGGCTTGGGTTTTATTGCAATCTAGGTTGTAAAACCTTTAGAGCTTCTGAGGAAGTGGCCAATGAATAAATTTAAGTATTAAGTGCCAATTAACTATGACATAAGTTCCTGCTTTAAAAGGTAAAGAGCTGAGTTTGTAGAGGGTTTACCAAGAATCACATAATCAGATCATTTTAATGCTGAATGGAATATCGTCTCTTGATTAAAAACTCCAGTTACATGAAAATATATTGAAAAGAAGATTAATGCTTCAAGTAGGGGTTCGACTAGATAGTCTCTAAAGATGCTATCCAATATTAAAATCCTTTAAGTCTAAAGCCATATTGCTTTTCTGTCTGTAGGTAGGTAGACGTGACCTTTTACTGCTTAGCAATGCAGAAGACAGAGATTGAACTCTGAGGAAAATGCTCTGGAGATTTTTCTCAGTGGCTAAATATGAGGGAGAAGAAAATGTGTGTGTGTATGTGGTAGAAAAAAGTATAGTTGTTATTGTTGATTCATTTCAGTCATGTCCACCTCTTTGTGACTACATTTAGGTTTTCTGAGTAAAGATACTGGAGTGGTTTGCCCTTTCCTTCTCTAGCTCATATTTCAGAATAGGAACAAAGGGTTAAGTGACTTGTCCAGGGACACACAGCTAGTAAGTGTCATGTCCAAATTGGGTATTGTATCCATTGCACCATCGAGCTTCTCGTGGAAAGAGAATATAACAGAATTTAACTCCAGTTTCTAGGAAACCATGTACAGGCTTTTTCTTTTTGTAATTTTTTGTAAGACTTTTTTTGTGAAATATTTTGGCTGAGACAAAGTTAGAAATTTATTTTTAAAATTGTAGGGGAAAAGACAAAATTAATAGATATACTTGTGAAAAACCATTGAGAAAATTACCTCACTGTGCCCAAGTATCATATTTCTTTAAATTTTGTTCTTTTTGAATATACTTTTGTAACAATATGTACATTCTCATAGCCAATAGAGAATCAGCTTTGGAGTCAAAAACAAGGAGATTCAAGTTGGTCCTTGCAGGCATATTGACTGTGTGAGCCTGAATAAGTCATTTAATTTCTCAGTTTCCTAGGTAACACTGAGATTTGAAAAGAGTGTTCTACATAAGACCAAAAAAAGTTTCTTCACTGGGAGTATTTTATAGGAATGAAACCACAGGTCCATACCATCCACTTCCCTCAGGAAAAAAAATATTAATAGATATGTTTATCCAGTCAACTTTGTCCATCTAATAGTAGCTTATAGGAATTTAAAGCATAGTACATAATATAGAATAAAATGACCCTTCCCTTCCTTTCAGCAAAGTAGTGACTAGAATGACTAAATTGTTCTAGAATGATTCTAAAAGTTCTGAGGCTTTTTACATAATAACAAAATCTGAAAGCTGGAAAAGCTCCCAGAAGTCTTTAGATTTAAGATGCAAATAAAAATTACGTTTATTCCACCCCAACAAGTGGTCCTTGACTGTGTTTGAAGAATTCGATTGAAAGAGAATTCATCAATTACCGAAGTAAGAAATTCTAGTTCTGGATAACTCTAATTGTGAGAAAGTTTTTACAATTATTTCTCCCCTTAAACTGAGTTCAAATTTGTCTCTGAAATTTCTATGGGCTCTTCTTAGTTTTGAAGAAAAACGCAATAAATCAAAACTATCCCAAAAGACAACCCATGTGATGCTACTCCAGCCACTCCAATAGTTTTCTCATTCTTTTTCTTTTTACCTTTTTAAAAAGTTTTGATTGCTCCTTTTCAAAAAAAGGTACATTATTTCCACTTTCCAACAACTCTTCCCAGTAAAATAACGCTGTCATCCCTTGTAACCAATCAATGCAAACTAAACAAGGAAATGCATTGGCTGTATCTGAAAATATATGACTCATTCTACATTTTGAGCCCTATACGCCATTTCCAAAAAATGAGAGAAATTCTGCCATCAGTCCTCTGAAATTATAATTAGATTCTACACCAATTAAAGTTTGGAAGTATTTCCATGTTGTTTTCCTTTACATTTTTGTGATCATCAAATAAATTGTTCTCCTGGATCTGAGATCCAGGTTTTCTAAGTTTCTCTGAATTTCTCATATTCCTCATATCTTAAAAACACAAAATTCTACTATAGTATCATGCCATATTTTAGTCAGCCATTCCTCAATCAATGTGGACACCCTTTGTCTGGACAAAAATGGCTTCTCCATGCCATCTCTCTCCATATGTATTATGGGTATCTATTATGGAAATGTTCTTTCTACTTTTGTCCTAATTTTTCAAACTGCTAGTCTGAGATTAATGTTTATTTCTAGTAAATTTCATCTTATTCAGTTTCAGTTTAATCTTCCAACTTGTCAAGAGCTTCGGGATCCTGACTCTACCATTTAGCATATATCTCCCAGATTTGGAATGTGATGAAACAGGAGAAGAACGTGGATAGAGGATGCTGCTACTGTCTGAAAATTGATTCTTTTCTTTTTGTAAAGGGCTGGGAAAAATCATGTCTCCAATTCTTGCTCTTGAAACTTTTCAGGATGTGGTAGGGATGGTGGGCAGAAATGTGACTTTACTAATCGCTGTACAAAACCATTGACAAATGGCCTGCTTGCCATAGGCTCCTACTTTCTCTGAATTCCAGTTTGCAAATCCAAATCTGTTCAATAGAGTTTCTTAACTAGAGAGAGTCCATGAACTTTGACGGGATATACTTTTATTTTCACTAACCTTTAAACAAAAGTTAACATTTCCTTTTGATTATGGATGTAGAGCAAAGAATTATGGCACCATATAATGTAAGGGCCCCCCCAAAAACAGTTAAGAATTCCTATTGTGATCATGAAAGATCATGAAATATAGTGTCAATTTCCTGAAATTTCATTCCTGTACCTTACTATAACCATTCTCAAGCCTCATGATGTTGCTTCATACTTTGGGCATTGCTTCATACTTCATGAGCATTGACCCTGATCATTAGCATGAGCAACAGCTACTAAATTATCTGTCCGATTAAACTGAATACCACTCAACTTACTCCAAGTACAAAACCTGTCCTTTTTTGCTTGTGTATCCGTTGGCTTCCTCCATCACAATTCTCTGGGAGAACATGAATTAATCTTAGTTTCACATGAGATGATGTTTTAGTAATTTTGCCACTTTTCTAGTCCATGCTGGGGGAAAATATAATCAAAATACCTTTTTGCATGTTGTATGCCTTCCCTTGAATGAATCATTGATTCCCATGAGAAGCAGATTGCTTTTTGTTTCTGATATTTGAATAAAAATCAAGTATCCAAGTCTAATATCTGGTGTGTTTGACTGTTTCAAAGGGAGCAGATCACATGTGACAGACATAATGTGCAGAAAGTCAGACAACCATTTCCTGAGAGTATATATTAGCCATTTGGCTCAGCATAGGCCAAGTGATTTGAAGCTCATCCATACTTGACACTTACTTAAATTTGGAACACTAATGCAGACCATGGCGATGGAGGAATTTCATTGCTACTTAGAACATGACATTTTACAACAATTAAAATTCAGCTTAATTCGATACATAAAACAGTGTTAAAAACTATTAATAAATAAGCCTATGGTGAGCATTCAAGTATATTAATTCATTTAATAAACATTTAAATAGTAAAAGAAAGTCATGTTGTGTGTCATTTTCCACTCCCTTCAATATTATAAGGGAAGGAGGGATAATTATCGTGTTTAAAAATCAACTTTTTTTAAAATTCATAACCCTTTGTTTAAAATGGATCTCTCACAGATACATCACAAAAATCATTCTTGCAGTAGATTAAATTTTACTTAATTGCATCTCCTACATTGTCTCTCAAAGACTAATCTTTTTAAATACCCAGTAGATTGTTTAAATTGACCCCCTTATTTTGAATTGATGGTTTAAGTTCAGGGAGCAGAAAACAGACCAGGAATTTGAGGATGATGAGGGGAAATGTAAAAGCAAGAAAAAAAATCTAATAATTCTACTCTGAAAATAATTTTGTATTTTCACTAATATAAGTGTACACACTTTTGATTTGACTCCTTCTAGAGTTAAAATTTGTTTTTGAAATTGGCTTTGAAACAGAATATTTTAAGAGAGTATTCTTGGCTTAGGTATTTCAAATTAAAAATTCAAATTATTTATGTAGGGCCAAATGTTAAATAGGATCCTAATTGCCTCCAAATTTGGACAGCAACTAATTGGGACCCAAGCCAGTTGAGAACAAACTATCAACTCTTAGTAGTAAATTTCCAGCACTTATTTGACAGGAGTTTGCTAATCTTCTGACAGGTGTGCATGCTCCATATCTGCAAATTCCTGTTTTCTAAGCCTGCTTGTCATCTCTACGTAAAATATAACTCATATATAGCAACAGACAAAAGTATTTTGTTTTTTATTTCTTCATAAAGTTTGGATCACAGACATTTTTAAATATAGTGTCACTTTAATTTTTCAGGGGCAGAGATGATAGCACAATTCATTAGCAGCTAGTTGGGAGTTGTCCAAAAAAGCCAAGCCAGCCTCAGTTTCCTTTTCCAGAATCATTAGTCACAACTCCCCTTCATGCATTCTTCATCCCACTGAAACTAGAGTTCTTGATTGCCTTTGAACTTGGCATTTTATGCTCCATTTCTGTGCCATCACTCAGGCTGTCTGGAGTTCCTGAAATGTTCCCTCTCCCCCTCACCTTTACAAGTTAAATTCCTTAGCTTCTTTCAAGGCTGATCTCAGGTGCCAGTGCTTGTAGGAAGCCAGTTCTGTTTCCCCTAAAAGATGCAATAAATCAAAAAGCATTTCTTAAGCACTGACTCTATGTGCCAAGCACTGTGCCCTCTCCTGCTTTATAGTGCCTTGCCCTTTTCTGTTTAAATGTCAAATACTCCATAAAATTCTACCTCACTACCTGTTCCTAGCACATGAATTCTTTGAGGGAAGGGACTAAGTTTTCTCGTTGCATCCTGAGTACTTTACACAAATACCTTTGGAATAACAAAATAGCTTTTGTTTATGTTTAAATGTTTGCAATGATGTTTCAAATGTGTTCAAATTATTGGGCATGAAATATTGACTTGCTTAGAGGTAGTTAGGTGGCATACTAAACAGGGTGCTGGAGCT
The DNA here is from genome assembly GCA_028658325.1 of Potorous gilbertii. Taxonomy (NCBI): domain Eukaryota; kingdom Metazoa; phylum Chordata; class Mammalia; order Diprotodontia; family Potoroidae; genus Potorous; species Potorous gilbertii. Next base: position 26,272,069 of record CM053770.1, on the reverse strand, counting down.
AGAGTCAGAAAGACCTGAGTTCAAATCCAACCTCAGACATTTATTATCATTGTGACCATGGGCAAGTTACTTTACTCCATTTATCTCACTTTTCTCATCTATGATATGAGCTGGAAAAGGAAATGGCAAACCGTTCCAATGGCCAAACATTCTTTGCCAAGAAAACCCCAAATGGGGTCATAGAAAGTCAGACACAACTGAAAATTACTGAACATCATTGACACATTTTCATTATGTGATAACATTAGTCATGCAAAAGTATTTCTACTGACATTAGAGTCACAGAATATGTCTAACCCTTAGGAGACAAAACTGGATTGAGTTGGTTTCCCACATTTAGTTAGTTCTCTATCAGTTGAGCTTTGATGCACTTATTTTTTTTTAACTTCGCTTACTTGTTGTGTTTTCAATTCTATGGTTTTTAAGGATGGATATTATTCCAAGGAAAAATGGAAAGATTATAGTTAGTACTTACAGAGCACTCTTCACTGACTGTTAGAGATAGGTTTTTGGTGTGAAAAAGTCAAGTGTTTCGAGGGTCATTCAAGCCCATAATGAAATAGGACCAGTTGTCATAAGAAACAAAGGAATCTGTGGCTGACAATGAAAAATGACACCAAGAACTGAAAATGATTTATGTGAAACAACCAGATTGACCTCTAGGAAAATAGAAACCATCTTCCCAGGAACCTGGCAGTTGGAGATTTTATTATTGATTCTTCCACAGTGTGATAGAGAGGTTCTCTGAACAAAGAAAAGGCTAGTAAAATAATAGCAGCAAACTGTTTCTTGGAAAGCTTTGTTTTCATTTGTACTTTGAAATACATTAGATTATATAATAATTATTTAAAAGATGAATAAAAATTACATGTTCCCTGGTTTCCCCCCATGCCTAGACTACTCCCCTTTCTTATGTAATCTGTTCCATCTTGTTCTAAGTCTATTATCCTAGGAATCTGAGACTGTCTGGAAGAGATAACTTTGATCAGGATCTCAGAGGATACCGTAATATCACGGTATCCAGGAACTTTTTGTTGCTGTTGTTTTATTGCAGTTGCTCTGGTCTCCTCTCTTTGTTTTCTGACCAGTTTTTCTGCCTTATTTGTCATCTACGCAGCACAGTGAATAGAGTGCTGGGCCTGGAGTCAGGAAGACCTGAAGTCAAATCCATCCTCAGATACTTCTTAGCTATGTGACCCTGGGCAATTCACTTAAACACCATTGGCCTCAGTTTCCTCAGCTGTAAAATGGGCAGCTCTCTCCTAGAATTGTTATGAGGATCTGCAAAGCGCTTAGCAAAATGCCTACCCCATAGCAGTTGAAACACAAATGTTTATTCCCCTTCCCATCCACCTTTGTACTCTTCCTAGGTCAGATAATAGTTTTTAATCTTCTCTTTTGGAGGAAGGAGACTAAGCCTGAAGTAGACAGCTGAAAGAAATCAAGAGGTCAGCTGAAAAAACTCAAAGAAATGATACCCCTAGGGAATTCTACTTATGTGGAGTACATGGAAAGTGGAGAGTGGAATTGGATTTAATAGAGAAAATGGGTAATAGTAGTAGTAGTAGCAGTAGTAGTAGCAGCAGTAGCCATAGTAGTAGTAAACCATATTAAAGGTCTATGAAATGCTTTCAATGAATCAACAAGAATTTCTTAAGTGCCTACTATGTTCCAGACACTGTAAAAAGTCTTGGGGATACAAGGATGGAAAAAAAATGGAACAGTCTTGTGTCTGCTTATATTCTGATGGAAGAGATGACTTCACAACTAAAACTGACAAGAAACTGACATTTTCATGGAACCTTAAGGTTTATCTGCTTTATCTAATTTGATTGTCATAACAATGCTGTGAGACAAAAACTATGCTCATTTTTCAGAATAGGAAACTGAGGTCCAGAAGCAAAATGATTTGCCTAGAATTATACAGCTAGTGAGTGTTTGAGGCAGATTTCAAAGCCAGTTCTCTCCTGACTTGACTTCAATACACTGCTCCATGACAGAACCCTCAGTAGATTCCAGTTGACTATAAATGTTTTCCCTCTGTTTCATTGGTTTCTACCAAAATCTTAAGACAAGAAGACAAATAGAAGATTCTGGAGTTGGAAGGGGCCTTAGCTTTTGGCTTGCAGAGAAACAAAACACATTTATTATGAAGGGGAAAATGATGTATAAAACAAACCAGGAAGACTGGGTTGCATGAAAAGGAGGATGACTATTTATCAGGGATGGCATAAATAAGAAGGGTAAAAGCCAAATGAATAGTGTGATAGAGAAGGAAACAGAAATACAGCACCTAAGTTTTTTGTTCTTGTTGTTAATTATCTCAAATCTTAAGTTTCAGATGAATTAATTCTCTAAATACAAAACGAATATACAAAAACAGAAATGAAATCACTGTCAAGAATCTTTGTGGAATTGTAGGGGTCAGATATAGTGCCAAACACGAAAGACCAGGGGAGGGAGGAGGAGGAAAGGAAGGAACGTATCAGTTGTCAGAAAGGGGGAAATAGTGGATTAGTGGATTTGGGAAACAATAGATTAATGACTTTTACAATGATACTCAGTAAAAATCTACAATCCTTATTATCTAGACACTGGACCTTGAGGAAAAGAGGTCACACTCTGAGTTAACTTGGATTCATTAGGAATAAGTCACATTAAATTCAACATATTTTTTCCTTCAGAGTTAAAAGTACAAGGAGAATGCTGCAGAAATACTATACCTTAATTACAACAACAAAGTGTCTTCTAGAGATGGGGCAGTGGATAAAATAAATATCTATGATCATCCCTTGTAGCTTTTATATTAGTAGCAAAATATGCTACACGATTTATATTTTAATCTACTGTTTATCAGAGAAATGTGGCGTAAATCATGTCATTGTTGGGTAGATTCATGTCCTGTTGGAAATACCTCTTGTGGAGTGTTTCAGGGCTCTCTATGTGGTCCTGTCCTAGTTAACATTTTTTGTCAGTGACTTAAAGATATAGAGAGCACACTTATCAAATACGTTAGCTAATTATGTTGGATGACAGAATTATGATTTAATACACCGTCCACAGGCAAAAACAAAAGGAAAAATAATTGTACCAAGATTAACTTTAGTAATGACACCATTTAAAATACCAAATTCAGGCTCAAAAGCTCAATCACACTGTTACAGATTTAGAGACATGGCTTAATGTAAATTCATGTGGAAAAAGGTATGGGGGTGGAAGGTTGCGACTTGGCTATAATAGTGTTTATGTGATCAAAGGCTTGATGAAATGATTTATGGTTTCCAGAAGAGAGAAGCCAATTATTCTGCTATAGTCTGCACTGGTTAGACTACATTTGGACCACATCCTGTTTAATTCCAATGCCACATTTTATAGGGGTAATGAAATCATTTGTTTATCTGGGGAAAAGAGAATTGGATGGTGAAAGTTTTGTAAACCATGCTATTTGAGGAATATCTGAAGGAAATGGAGATGATCAGCCAAGAGAAGACTGAAGACACAAAACAGTGGCCTTCAAAAATCTGAAGGACCATCATGTGAAAGAAGAATTACAAGTATTCTAAGTTGCTACAGAGGATAGACCTAAGCTCTATGGAAAAAAGGTGAAAGGGAACACAATTTTTATTAAATACAAGAAATAACTTCTCTAGTTTTAGAGCTACAGGAAAATGGAATAGGTTGCTTGGAAAAGGAGCAAATTCTTCATCCATGGAAGTATTAAGGCAGTGGCAAGATGTCATGGCAATGGTTTATGAAGTGGAGAGTACCCTGAATTAGTGACCTTTTAATATTCTTTCCAATCCAGAGATTCTCTTGTTTGTGTGTGTATGTGTGTGTACATATACATATATATAACCAAGAACATGCGATGTGAGTAACTAAGTGTGGCATGGTTATATTATATTAATTTTAGTATATAGTACATGCCCTATAATAATTTTTTTTAAAAAAATCCCTCCATTTCAGTGGCCATCAAGTGCTATATGAAAGTAAATATATTTGTTAAGGTTCACCCAACTGTGAATCTTTGAACCTGCTATCTTATTTTAATTTCTATTATATAAATAATTCTAGATAATTATATATTTTTTTATAAAATCCCTTCTGTATAGTGGAACAAAGGAGAATAAAACATGAAACCTTTGTGTCCGGGACATCAGACACAATAAAATATACTCAAAGAACAGGAAATGACCTGTCATCTATATCCTCATTTCTCTGGAGAAATACAGGGAGATTTTGAAGTAGTCCTAACCCCTCTCCCTCACTATTTTTTATTCCAGCATATGTTGTGAGAAAAAGAGGTAAAGATCTTTATATCAGTAGGGTCAGTCATGAATGGTCAGGCACTGAACGAACCTATCAATTTGGAGCATGTGTGGGGAGGGCTGTTGGTAAATGCAAGTCTTTTGCTTGATGCTCATGTAGACAATTCATGGGCCTACTTCTCCTTCCTCTGGTCAATGAACTACCTGATTTCTTCATGATTTGTTTGAAAACTGGAACTCCCAGCCAAGATGTAAAATGGATAATTTTGACTATATGAAATTAAAAAGCTTTGGCACAAATAAAATTAATACGGCCAAAATTAGAAAGAAAACAGAAAGCTGGGAAAACTAAAAAGTTTTCTCTGATAAAGACCTCATTTCTTAAATATATAGGGAACTAAGCCAAATTAATAAAAATAAGAGCCATTCCCCAGTTGATAAATAGTCAAAAGATATAAATAGGCATTTTTTTCCCGAAGAAATCACAGCTCTCAACAGTCACATGAAAAAGTGGTCAAAATTATTACTGATTAGGAAAATGCAAAGTAAACAACTCACAACTCTCAGATTGACTAACATGACAAAATGGAAAATACAAAATGCTTGAAGGGATGTGGGAAAAAATGGGACATGAATGCGTTGTTGGTGAAGTTGTGGATAGTTCAAACATTCTGAAGAACAAGTATAAGCTACTCCCATAGTGCTATAAAATGGTGCACACCTTTTGACCCAACAATATCACTATTATATCCACATGCCAAAGAGATCAAAGAAAAGGGGAAAGTACACATTTGTACAAAATATTTAACGTTGTTGTTTTCTTGATTAGAGTTTTCCAACTCTTTATGACCTTATTTGGGGTTTTCTTGGTAAGGAGACTACAGTGGTTTGCTATTTCCTTCTCTAACTTATTTAACAAATGAGGAAACTGAAGTAAACTGGGTTAAGGCACTTAGCCAGGATTAAACAGTTAATGTGTGGTTGAGGCCATATTTGAACTCAGGCCTTCCTGACTTCAGGGCCAACACTCTATCCACTGTGCCACCTAGCTCTTTACATGGTGGCAAATAATTAGCAATCAAGGGAATGTTCATCAATTGGGAAATGGCTGAACAAATTGTAGTATATTTTTGTGATTATTGTTCTATAAGAAATGATGAGCAGGATAGTTTAAGAAAAACCTGATGAGACTTAAATAAACTCATATAAAATGAAGTGAGCCGAACTAGGAAAATATTGTACGCGGTAACAACAACATTGTAAGGATGACCAACTGTGAAAAACTTAAAAACTTTGATCAAGACAATGACCTAAGATAATTCCCATGATGAAAAATGCTATCTACCTCCAGAGAGAGAACTGATAAACTTTGAGTGTAGATTGAAGCAATTTTTTTGACTCTTACTATATATGTGTATGTGTGTATGCATATATATGTGTGTATACATATATGTATGTATGTATTATATATTTTTTGTGGTTTTTTTGCAATATGTTTAATACAGATATGTCTTATAATGAGTTTACATGTATAATCAATATCAAATTGCTTACCTTCTCAAAGAAGGGGGAGAAGAGGAAGGGAGAGAATCTGAAACTCATTTTAAAAAATGATTGTTGATTTTATACATGTAATTGGGAAATATTTAACAAAATAAAAACATTTTTAAAATAAATTGACAGTAAACAATCATGAAAGAATCATGTGATACACAGTCAATCTTCTGGTGCCAGAAAATTCTGCCTATATAACTTATTAAAGAGCAATGGTGGGCACTTATATATACGTGATATATATTATATTTTATTCTTTGTTTGAGATCACAAAAGTAATTTTTAAAAACCTTAGGATAGTTAATAAACAATTATATTAACAGGGTTTACTTGAATCTCTTATAGTCTACTGCTCAGAGCTCAGGATTGTGTGAAATTAAGAAAAAAAACTTTCATTTTTTTTTAATATTGTGATTATCCTCCATATTGTTTATGTTTATGCTGCTCACTTTTTCCTGTGCCCTGATCAGCCAAAGTAAAAGTAAAGCATTTGTTCTGAAGAACTTTTAAAGCCTTTAGAAAGAAAAATAACTCTTCACTTTCTAATTCTAAGCAAGTTGGGAAGGCATACAAAGATACAGACAAGAAGGAAGGAAATATTTGTTCCTAATTTGCAGGAATTTATAATATTTATGAATTAGAGACTAAGTTAATGATTAAAATCTAATTTCTATAGTGTTAATTTCTAAATTGTGGTTCACATACTTTAGTTTTTCCCCAAATTTATTAATTTTTTTTTCAGTTCTCAACAAATCACTTCCATATGTTCCAAATTTTTTCCCCCTCCCTTCCTTTTCCCTGTCCAAGACAGCATGTAATCATATATGGGCTCTACATATACCTTCCTATTAAACACATTTTCACATTAGTCATCTTGTACAGAAAAATTAAAATGAATGGAAGAAACCATGAAAAAATAAACTATAACAAAGAGGAAAATAGTCTGTGTTTATTCTATGTTCCAAAAACAAAGGTCTTTCTCTGGATGTGGATAGCATTTTGCATCATGAATCTTTTGGAAATGTTTTAGGTCTTTGTACTGCTATGAAAGTCTAGTTGTATCAAAAACAGTTCTCACATGCTGTGGCTATTACTGTGTATAATGTTCTGGCTCTGCTCACTTCACTCAGTATCAGTTCATGTGTCTTTCCAGGTTTTTCTGAAATCCACTTGTCAGTTCTTATAGCACAATAGTATTTCATTACACTCATACACCACAATTTGTTCAGTCATTCCCCAACTGATGGACATTTCCTCTATTTTCAGTCTTTTGCTACCACTAAAAGAGCTGCTATAAATATTTTTGTACATGTGGGCTCTTTTCCCATTTGTGTGATCTCTTTAGGATACAGCCCTAGAAGTGATATTTCTGGGTTAAAGGGTATGCACATTTTTGTAGCCCTTTTGGTATTTTTCCAAATTGCTCTCCAGAATGGTTAGATCAGCTCACAGCTCCACCCACAATGAATTAGTGTTCCAACTCTCTCACATCTCCAATATTTATGATTTTCCAGTTTTGTCATGTTACCCAAACTGATGTAGTACCTCAGAGTTGTTTTGATTTGTATTTCTCCAATCAATAGTGATTTGGAGCATTTTTTTATGTGACTATAGACAGCTTTATTTTCCTCCTCAGAAAACTGCCTGTTCATATCCTTTGACCATTTGTCAACTGGAGAATGGCTTGCATTCCTATAAATGTGACTCAGTTCTCTATATATTTTAGAAATGAGGCCTTCATCACAGACACTAGTAAAAATTCTTTCCCTGTTTTCTGTTTCCCTCCTAATTTTGGTTGCATTGGCTTTGTTTGTGCAAAAACTTTTCAATTTAATGTAATCAAAATTATCCATTTTGCATTTCGTAATGTGCCCTAACTTGTTTCGTCATAAATTCCTCCATTTTCCATAAATGCGACAAAATTTGAATTGTTTCTCTTTGACTGCTTGTAGTATTTTCTCCTTCACTTGATAGTTCTTGAATTTGGCAACAATATCCCTTAGTGTTTTCAATTTGGGATCTGTTTCAGGAGGTGATTGGTGGGTTCTTTCAATGACTATTTTGTGCCCAGATCTAGGAACTTAGGGCAGTTTTCCTTGATTATCTCTTGGAAGATACTATCCAAGGTCTTTTTTTCATCATGGTTTTCCAGTAGATCAATAATTCTTAGCTTTTTCTCTCCGAGATCTATTTTCCAGGTCAGTTGTTTTTCCAATGAGATAGTCCACATTTTCTTCTTTTTTTCATTCTTTATATTTTGTTTGACTGGTTTTTGATGCCTCATGGAGTCATTAGCTTCTGGTCAAGTCTGTGCTATTGCAGCCAACATGGTCTGCACTCCTGCAGCCTGGAGGAGAAGACCCTTCCATTTGACCTTTCTGGCTGTCCTGGGCTAGAAATTCGCCACACTCTGTCTCCTAGTGGATTCTGCCACTCTAAAATTTGTTCAGGTTCACTTAGTCTTAGTTACTGTCATTGTTAGATCATTTTGGTTTTGTCTGAATCTTTATGATCTCATTTGGTGACTTATTGGCAGATACTAGAGTGGTTTGCTATTATTTGCTCTAGTTCATTTTTACAAACAAGGATTCTGAGGCAGACAAGATTAAATGACTTGCCCAGACTCACAGTGAGTAAGTGTCTGAGGCCAGATTTGAACTCAGGTAAACAAGTATTGCTGCCTTCAGGACCAGCACTTTATCCACTGTGCCACTTAGCTGGCTCTGTGCCACTTAGCTTTTTTTTTAAAAGGATTTCTGTAATTTTTTTTGCAAGCAATTATGTATAAATGGTTACATTGTTAAAAGTTTCAAGTAAAACCAGTCAGAAGAATTCTATTACAATACTGTAAATATGCACAAAATACTCAGGACACTTCATATCTTTAAAGTAAGTAGTACTTTGTAATCCAACAGAAATCTATTAATATATGTAAAACTCTCCTCCGCACTTTAATACATAATGCTTTCTGACTCTTCTTTAGAATCTAAATCTGTCAGACTCACAGAAGAAAGCCCATAAAGTTGATGAAAGTGTTGCATTGTTGGACAATTAGGAACAGTTACAAAAGTAAAACCTCAAAGCATTACTCTTCAGTAAACTATAAGCCATTTCTGTTAGAATAATCCCAACTATAGCATAAGGATATCCCAAAGAAGAAGATTTAAATGGCTGATAAGTTTCATTGGTGTCATTTTCACTAAAATACAGAAGATTGACAAATCTCAACAATTTCACGCCTAGAAGCTGTTTGGGGATCCTCACCTTGAAAACCAATGTCAGATTACCACTTGGTGATTCAAGTCTTCCATTTTCCATTAGGCATCAGCAGAATACAAAGTTTCATTAGTAGTTCCTCATGAGGGTAGTTATTAGCACCCTGAGGACTTTTTCTCATAGTTTCTATACCCAAATACATTACTTATAGTCAGACAGCTATGATAAGCTTCCTTTCATGTACATTTTATGCTTTCTGTCCTGTTGTGGGTTAATATTCTCTTCGTTATATCTTATACACCTTCTATTTCCCTGCAATTGTAAGGTCTGATTCTTTGAAAAGTTTAATCTTGTCTTTTTTTCCACCTACAAACTCCTCAGAGATGCCCTGTAACTCACATTTTCTGGTGACTGCTTGAGAGATCCACTTCATCCAGTTTTTATTTTTAAAATCTATACAATTACTATGACATGGAAGTAAATATTTTATTGTTTGTTGTATGGCCTCAGACATTCTTACAACTCTACAAGGAATTATTTTTGTTACAATCAATCCTGTTGTTCCTATATTAATTGTTCAGGTAAAATTATAACAATTCTTTACAAAATTCAAAGGTTATAACAGAAATGCTACAGAATATAGTCATAGTATGACCCCTCTTTATGGTTTTCTTGGCTATGCTCCCGAAGGGGGCATATTGAGTACTATAACCATATGGGCTTATCCTAAGAAAACAGATTTCTACTAATTTAATGATGGTTCAAAGCATTGATTGTGCTATACAAGGAACCTTATTTAATTGGCATTAGATAAGTGAACCATGGGGAACAAATTTCACAAGGCTGAATGGCAGAAACCTTGATTTTCAAAAATTTACAATGTTTTGATTCTTCATGCTGTAGTTCTCATTTGTTTTGTGAGCCAGGCATTGCTTTGCGATAAAGCATATGATTATGGGGAAACTGAGATGCTGACATCATTCTGGGAAATGGGGTAGCAGGTGCTGACCACAAAATGTTCTGTACATCCTGTTGTACATTTGTGTAATTACCACAGAATGTACTGGGATATTCTTGTAATAACTATAAGATCTGAAAATCTCTTGCTAATCAGAAAGAGTGACTACATCTTACTCAAGATTGTGTAAGTTGATTGGTTCTTTATTATTGACTATAAGAAAGTATTTTTAACTGGTAAATGGTGTTCTTGTGCCTACTGAGGGACCTTGGACTTAATTTATTATTCCACTGTGTGCCTGGCCAATAAATCAATATGCTCAGATTTAATTGCGTCAGCCTTTATCAATTTCACTCACAATAATTGAGAAGCATCTGAGGACATGATTCAAAGGGTTAACATATCATATAACTCTTCTGTGATTGAATAAAATGATTTTTCTCTATAAATCTTTTGAGTCCTACCAACTAATTGAATCGAGCATGAATTTATTAGGTATTAAATGTTTGTTGGGTATCCTTCACCTAGATGATAGTAGTAGTCTCCTAATTGACCTCCCTACCTCGTCTCCAGTCCATCAACCAAACAACCACCAAAGGAACTTTGATGAAACACAAGTCTAAACATGCCACCCTCCTCACCCCAACCCCTGCTCAACCAATTTGTAGAGTCAGATATAAATTCCTCTACTTATTTACAATCCAGCCTCTTCTTTCCTTGGTAGTTTTCTGATATTTTCTTTCCTTTTATCCAGCCATACCAGCCAACTTGGTATTTTACACACCCAAATACCGGCTCTAGACTTCATGGTTTTTGCTCTCTCCTCTCAGTATTTTAGAAACCCTGGTTTCCTTCAAGATGCAGCTCTAGTGCTGTCCTCTACATCAAATATTTCCTGTTCCCCCTGACTACTAATGCATTCTCTCTTGTATCTATCTATCTATCTATCTATCTATCTATTTATTTATAGTATACATATATATACACACATACACATATACACACATACACATGTATATAAATGTATACATATATGTATGCGCATATATGGATGTTATGTGTGTATATGTGTGTGTGTGTGTGTGTGTGTGTGTGTGTATAAATAAATGTACATTGTATTTACTTAAAGTTGTATTTTCTCCCCCAACAGAATGTAATGTCCTTAAAGGCAGGGGTTGTTTCAATTTTGTCTCTGTATTCCTAATACAATCATTGAGTATTTCTGAAACATTTATCTTGTTCTCAACGTTGTGCTAAGCCATAGAGATGCAATGACAAGACTGAAACAATCCTTGTCCTCAAAAAACTTACATTCTATTGGAGAAACAACATGTACACATATGCAAAAACATATACAAAATAAAAACAAAGTTTGTTTTTTTTTTTTTGAGGGGGGAGAATGGGAGGTACTAGCAGCTCTGATATCAGGAAATGCTTCTTAGTTGAGCTGCATTTAGCTCCAGGGATTCTAAGGGTGGAGGGTGAGGATACAATATCTTGAAGGGATCATAGAGCATAAGCATGGAGGACAGATTGTGCAAGGGGAGAGATATTAAAGAAAGGTTAACATATTGGATGAATGGCATGAAGGCCAGTTTGATAGAACCAAACTGTTCATGAAAGGGAGTTATATAGACAAAGATTGGAATCCAATTGTGAAAGATATTAAATGTGAAACACAGAGGCTTGCACTTGATCCTAGAAGTAATAGGGAGCCATTAGAGCTTGTTGAGGGAAGGAGTGGGGGAACAGAAAGATCTAAAATGTGCTTTAGAAAGGTCACCTAAAGGTAAAATGGAAATAACCAAGGTTTTCACAGTAGCCTGCCAAGTTTCCATTCATATTTAGTCAATTAAAATATCACCTGGAGGCTGAGTGTTGAGAATTGGTGAAGAAGGGAAAGGTCACCTGTGAGCACAGAACATTTTATAGGAATATCTCTGCATCCCCCAGCCTCAGCCCTTAGGCTTAGGGTCCTTAGCACCTAGAGCCTGAATAGGAAAAAATGACTGAAGAGGCAGAATATGTATCAATACTGATATGTATCAATACAGAGGGGAAGTAATATCTGAAAAAGCTTATGAGTGAAAACCGTAATTATCAGTAATGTCTCAGCAGGAATAAATCAGGAAGAAAAATCTGATGATGAAGGTCAGGAAGGGGAAAAGTAGAAATAAAACTATATGGATTTGGGAGGCAGATGAGAAGTCAAAATGAACTTGAGCAATTTTGTAAGATTCCTAATAACCCCATGGATTAAAGACCTACAATGTCCCCTCATGTTGCCCCCAGATGCTATGTACAAGTGATCAAGGACTCATTCCTGGCCTTATTTTGCTTGGTTTGCCTTACCCACACCTTGCCCCCTCCCTCCTCTCCCCCCTCCAGACCAAGGTCAAAGAGTCTCAGAAAGGAACAGGCCAATAGGATGCAAATTTATTTTTAACGGTTAAGCTTCTCAAAGTGAGAGAGAATAGGCAAAGTCCTAATTTACAGTGGTTTCACTGTGATGATCTCCCATCTACTTGTGTTCTCTCTCCTTTTCATAAGGAGCCCTTTGGTTTCTGGCTAAGGCACCCATTCCAGAGCTGTTGCCCCCAACTCACTCCCCATAAGTGTTCCAAGTTAAGCTAAGGGTTAGGAAAGCAATACAAGTTGTGTCCTAGAATCAAAGATGATGAGTTGGAAGGGACTTCAGAATTTAGGCCCATTTACAAATTTACAGATGGGGAAAGCAGGTCCTAGAGAGTTTAAGTGAAATGCTTCAGGTCACATGGACAGATTAGTGGAAAGGTTTATATTTCAATTCAAGTTTTCTGATTCCAAATCCACAAGACTGATTCTCATCTAGTTCTCATTAGGAAGCGAGAATCACCCACATTCCTCTCCCCTTTCCCATGACTACTGACTCGTTAAGTGAATTTACCATAAATAGGATGCTAGGCAGTTTCTGGGATATGTATTTTAGGAAGTGTTGCCAACTTTTAAATCATTCGTTTTATCCTATTCTATTTTCCATGAGAGAGTAGAGTTTGGCTTGGATCCCCTCTCCCTTCTCCTGTTGTGAGCCCCCATAGAGTAAGCTGTCAACAGAGTAGGCCAAAGTAAGATGTAAATGAGATGGATACTTGAGGACATCTTATCACCCTGACCATGCATGGTGTAGCAAAATAATGCTAGATTGCATGAAACATCACTAGGACTGGTCTATAGCATGTTGGGTTTTACTCTGTGACCTGCTTTCTTCACATTATGTTTATGTGTTTATATGTTACATTTGGCATTTACTACCTGTGTGACCTTAGGAAAGTCACTTAACCTCTCTGGGTCTCAGTTTCCTCAATTATAAAGAGACTGGACTAGAGTTTCTAAGATCCCTTCCCTCCAGATCCATAGTCCAATTTGTTATACCATGAGGTCTATTAGTTGCTTTACCAATCATAGGACCCTCATGAGGAAGATGCAAAAGGAATATTTCAGTGTCTTTATTAGCAGAGAGCATAATATTATCTATTTTATCTCACTCTTCAAAAGATTGATTGCATGTGAACATTGATTATAGATAAAACAGAAATAAATCATTGAAGCAATTCCAGTTCTATAGTAATATGTACTATATGAGATGAGATGGAAGAAAGCTTTCTGGCTTTCATACTAGAAGCCCTGAGTTTAAATGCTATTCAACTACCTGTGTGTCCTTGGACAAGTCATTTCACTTGTCTAGACCTAAAGGATTCTACCTGAGAAAGAAGGGGTAGGAATGGCATGAATTGGATGATATCTAAAATCCCTTTCTGATTTGAAATCTATGATCCATGGCAAGGAGATTCAACAATGAATAAAAATTGGAAATCTATGATATCTCTAACAAAAGAAAATATACACTGCACCTGCACATCCCCTGGAAGGAAGGTATTTAATCAAAGTCAATTTCAACCAATAAAAATAGACCTTCAAGAAACTTCAAGAAACAGGTTTTAGAGACTCCAGAGGGCTACTTCCTTTTCCTAAGCAGAGGCTATATTTCAAAATAAACTAAAACATGAAACGTCACAAAATGCTTTTAAGATTCCCATCATTACTTTCTTTTAAGCGGTGTTACATGATTTTCATTAGCATTAATTATAGAATTAGCTAATCCTGACCAATTATATAACTGCCTTGACTAGAAGAAGTATTTTTTTTAACTACATTAAAAAACCACATTTGGACCAAGAAATACTTGCTCCCATTTCTCTCTTTGCAAACTACATTTCAGCTTTAACTATAATGCCCTATTCTTTAGATAGATTCAATTCCAAAAATACATTAAAACACAAACATACCACTACACATCTGTTACAAGCTGAAGTCCAAAGTTAATGTGTGCTATGTTTTCAAATTGTAGCCTCCCCAAAAAAAAACCAAACCTGTGGCAAAACACGCATGAATATTTGAGCCCAGTGAAACATAAATAAAAACATGAGTTTTGCAATAACTTCGCTGAGTTTTTTGGACAGAATAGAATATTCCAGAAAACAGATGTGCAACATATTAAACTTTTCCCTGAAATAGAACACAGGAAAATGACATAGTACCGGCTTACAGTTCAAAAATATGTGGCCTCCCTCCTCTTCTCAGTGGGAGTAGAAGGAAGAGGAATTTAAGTCATTTCATTAGGCTGCTCTATGAACAAACTATCACCAAAGAGCGTGTGCTATTAAGTAAGATGCCATAAATTTCATTTCTATTAAAAACATAATTATCTTTAAAGAAGCTCTTTCTATGGAAGTTTCCTATGCAATGTCTTTTCAAAGAAATCCAACAAGACTAGTATCCTCCATATCAGAGAAATTTATGCTACATTTTATCCTTTGGTCTGCTTTTATTTGAGTGGATACATTCTCCTGTGGGGAGCTTCCCATTGCATGAGAAAATCTCTCCAACTTCCTTTGTATTTCTCCTCTCCTGTCTTGAAGACCCATATCTTATTCATATGTACCCAACATGGCACTCATCTTTGAAGTATCTTCCCAATTTCCCTGGGTTCCAAGTTATTCTGATCATTTAAGCTTTTCATTTGAAAAAGAAACTAGTTTCTCAGAGCTGTGCTTTTCACAAAATGACCTTTCTACAAGCTCAAAGTTAGTTAGGCACACATCACAAATTGGATACTGCTCTCTGGCTACCAGAGAGCTGGCATCTTATCAAATATAATAACAGTCACAACTTTCTCTTTTCTTCTTCCCATGGAGTCCAGAGAAATTGTTTTATTAAATATTTAATACAGAGATTGAGCCAAATGATCCTTGTTTATTTTTATTTTTTTAAATCTCTATCATGTCTTAGAACCTTAGATACTTGTTACTTAACATAGTTTGGCAATAACATCCAAGGGGTATGGGAAAGAAAGGACATACTCTGAAAGAGGGAATGAGACAGTACCCCAGACCGTGCATTGTGTATCAGTGTGTGTGTGTGTGTGTGTGTGTGTGTATGTAGTTTATATCTAGTTTTCATGTTCTCCCCAGGAACACCATGAGCAGCTTCTCAGCAGGGACTCTCTTCCACCTTTCTTTGTATCTCCAACACAAGCACACCACTTGACATATTTATGGTTGTTCTGTCATTTCAGTCATGTCAGACTCTGCGTGACCCCATTTGGGGTTTTCTTGGCAAAGATACTACAGTGGCTTGCCATTTCCTTCTCCAGCTCATTTTACAGATGAGGAAACTGAGGCAAACAGGGTGAAGGGACTTGCTTAGAGTCACACAGATGGTAAGTGTCTGAGGCTGAATTTGAACTCAGGAACATTCCTGACTCTAAACCTGGTGCTCTATTAACTATGCTTTCTAATTGTCTGTGTTTAATGAATATTTATTGACAAAAATGACACGTACATTATCTCAGTATATGCTTATAAGCACCAGACCCACACTCCTTTGTCCAATCTTGCCTTCCTCTATCTGATTTTTACCCCTTGGTATTATGGGATCTTGAAACTCAGAATCACAGGATCAGAATTTTAGAGCTGGAAAGTAGTGTCTACTGTAACCACTCCAATGTATACACGAAGAAACTAAGGCCTAGAGTAGTCAAGTGACTCTCCCCCATTTATATAGGTAAATAATAGCTGAATTTGGCCTGCAATCTAGGTCTCCAGATGTACAGGCCAGGTATATTTCCACAATACAATGCTACCTGCCAATTTTCTTAAATTTGCTAATTAGGAACATTCTCATAATTCCTATTTGGGATTTCTATGTGCTGCAGACATATTAATGTCTAATAGTAAACCACTGCTCAATCTGATTCTTGAGGATTTCAGTCTTTTATGATTGTACTTACTATCAGGAAAGCCATGTTTAAATAATTAGAGAGGGAACTATTTGGATTTTAAATTCTGTGGCTTCTAAGAACATTCAACCATAGTTAATTCAAGTTAATTTTTTCCACAAATGTAATTTCCTTTTTAAATAGCTTTTAAAGGTTTACGAAATACAGATAATGACATTTACTAAAATAGTATTCCACTTCCAAGTGTTCCTCTAATTCTGAAGGCAAATGAAAGGGAGCAATGTATGTAAAAATCATAATTTTGCCAATTTGGACTGAAAAAGACATGTGAGATTATCTAGTCCAACACGTTTGTTTTACAAGTGGAGTAACTGTGGCATGGAGAGAAGTCACATATCCAAGGGTAGATAGCTAAGAAAATGGTGGCACCAGAATTCAAATACAGATCTTCTTATCACAAGGTCAATTTAGCCTATATTATATGACTCTGTCTCTTCCCTTGACAACTTCCTCCTAACATAAATTCATCTTATTCATTCAGATAAAAAAATGATTTTCAAAAATTTAAGACATCCAGACAGGTAACAGCATGGCATAGATAAAGAGTTAGCATGGGGAATCAGTAAAACCTATCTTTAATTTCTAACTCTGAACTGCATCAAAGGAAGGATTTTTCATACACAAGTTCCCCAAATCCCAAGTCCCAATGATGACAACAGAAATCACAAAAAGGAAGCATTTATCCAACCCTTCGATATTTCCAATTAAGTTTAACGTTAAGAAAAGAAATGAAGGCTATGATTGTTAGCCCCGCCATTGCTGCCCATTACATTTCAATGGAGTTGTCAATAATTCATTGATCCTTCATACTAAAGTTTTGACTAACCTCTACTGAAATGGTACAAATTTGATTGAATTTCTTATTTCCCAGTGTTCCCTCCTTTAGTTAGTCTAGGACAACTCATTCAGGGATAGTCAGATAGCAATTATGTTATTCATAGACACACTTTGCCTTCTGAAGGCTAATGTTTACATTGAATTATTGTATTACATTAGATCCATAGACATAATGTGATCATTAACCGGCAGTAGTTTTGTTTTTTTCACATGATGAATGATGACTACAAATGCAATATCAGAATTATCAGCTCCAAGTGTCCCATTTTACAGATGAGCACATTGACCAGCCTAAGCCAACATAATGGGGTAGAGATGTGATCTGAATCTAAGGATTCCAATACCAAGTCTAGCACTCTTTTTACACGGTACCAATTACCAATTATTAATGTCACTGACATAATATTACCCAGCATTTCCTTGGATCTCCTCTGAGACTGTTAGAAAGAGGTACCGTATACCTTGTTCCAGAAGATCATCATTGACACCTGACATCCTGACACCACCAGGGATGGAACTCATATGCACTTTAATAATTAGTTTTATAGGCAAATAGATTTAGAGCCAGAAGGGACCTGAGAAAACATAAGTTTAAATACTTCCTTTTACATTATAAGAAAACTGAGTCATTGGAAGTTGGGAAACTTGCCCAAGGTCATTGTTAATGGGAGTTCTTCCTAGCCCATTAATAAGCCTCACTTCAAGCCCAATAAGGAAAGCTTGATTAGGGGAGGCTTGTTTGCTTGAAGGATTGCATACCTTTTGTAATTTGGCACTGAAGCACATGGGTTGTGATGCATTCTGGCTCTCTATATACTCTGAGGTTAGCATTTAGTTTTGGGGCTCACTCACTGTAGGAATGTTCCTGCGATTAAGCCAGACAAGACTCTGAGTAGCCCTCAAGGAGCCCACCGACTTTGAAAACTCAGATGTTGGTGTTTCTTTCTCTGGTAACTATGTATGTATGTACTCACTTAGGGGTATGTAATGGTCAACAGCTGAATCTGTCTGTTGATCTGATATGTATGGTCAGAGAGAAGTCCTCTATTGGTCTTTATGCTATTTTCTCTGTAGTTTCTGCTTGTAATTTCTGTTTGTATTTTCTCTGAGGTTCAGGGTGCTAAGTTTTTTCCCTGAACTAAGTTAATGATATATGTGTTTGATTAAAGTAAGATAGTTGACCCTTTTAAAGTAGCTTTCCTTTATGAAAAAGCAGATCCAAGAATCTGTACTAGCAGGTCGCCCTGGGTATGCTAGGGTGCTTGCTGTTACAGTCATATATCTAATTAGGGTTTAAAGTAGAATTCAAATCCAGGGTTTCCTGAGTTGAGGTCCACCATTTTATCTAGTAGGCCACTAAATCCTAGGTCAGGCTTTCCTTTGGAGTCAGCACCAGGATTCACACCCCAGCCTTTTTGTAAGATTACAGGCTTCAAGCTGAATGAATACCCTAAAAACCACCAGGTCCAACCCCATCATTTTACAGATGAGGAAGTTTAAGGCTAGAGGGATGAAATTATTTCCCGAGGATCCCAATTCTAGTATGTATGAAATCAATTCAGGGCTGGACTATAACGGCTTGCTGTCTCTTTGGACTTTGGATAATAACATTATTGCTATTGGACCCTGAAATTCAGAAAGATTATATGATTGTGATCTAATAAATTCTAAGTTAATAAAGTTGTACAAATTTACTTTTCTATTTATAAGGCAACTTTTTTTGGAGAGATGATTTCTCTATTTCCTCCTCCAAGAAAGCCTTTCTCTTAGTGATACTACTCTCATCCCTCACCCTCCCTCAGATATAAAAATAATAACAGGAAGCTTCCCCAAGCTCACAAAAGTACCAGCCAACCTTCTGGCTTGGTTCTGGGCTGAGCTGAGCTTCTAACAGATCTAATCAATAGATATCAATGGCATTTTCCTATTCCGAGAAAGAACAACAAAATGAAAATATTGTCCACTGGCAGATTTAATGCTATATGGATGCATGTAAAGTAAGAAAAACTTGAATAAAAGGAAATAGAATCAGACAGCTCAGAAATGATTTGTAATGGGCAGAATACCCCAAATTTTGAGGGCTTGGGGGTCCACAATTAAGATAAAACTTGGTATTTATTTTGTGAATCTTCCTTAAAAAAATGACATTTGTTTTCCTTTGTATTCTTATCTCTTAAAAAAAAAGAGGGAATCAGTTATATTAAGCCTAGAATTGGAAATAAAGAGTGAGATCAGAACAGTGAAATTGTCCAAAGGCCAAGTAATCGATAAACTATTATAGCAATTGAACCAAAGCCACATTGGGTTTCTTTCTGTAAATGAAAATGAAACCAAAAGACAGGAAGCAGCTGGAGTTCAATGGAAGTCCAGCTCAAGTTTTCCCCTTCAACAAGTAAAAACAAAGAAAAGAACTTGCAGACCAGTCTTCTTCATTTGTTGAATGACATTAAGGAACATCATTTCGTAGGCCACTTGGTCATCTCCACAATAGGCAATCCCATTTTCCCTATTGAAGAGCCTTAGACTGCATCCCTGAGACAATGGGCTCTGATCAGAAGAGTTTCTGCCTTATCCTATCCAGAGTGAGGCCTCCATACCACTTCCTGTTTCTCTCACTATGATGCTAGCACCTACCCTCTCCATCTTGCCTTCTCTTTTATCTTTCTATATAACCTTGGTGTGCTT
Organism: Potorous gilbertii; assembly: GCA_028658325.1. Classification (NCBI taxonomy): domain Eukaryota; kingdom Metazoa; phylum Chordata; class Mammalia; order Diprotodontia; family Potoroidae; genus Potorous; species Potorous gilbertii. The sequence goes on along the minus strand of CM053770.1, from coordinate 26,252,214 downwards.
TTGTCATTTTCTCCAGTTAAGCTCCCTGAAGGTGGAAACTCTCTCACTCACTTGTATTTGTAACCTCAGTATAGAGGATAGACCTTGGCACATAATAAGAGAATAAAAAGTGCTCTATATTGCCTTAAAGTATTCACAAATGTAAATAGAGCACAAGCAATCAATTAAATTATCAACACATATCTATTAAGTAACAACTATGTGCCAGGTGCTGCTAATAAAATGAAATACAGGAACAATCGCTATCCTCAGTGAACTTACCTCATATTCTGGAGACAATGCATACAGATATAAAAATACGAAGGATTTATGCAAAATGAATATGTTTTGGTTTGTTTTTTGAGCAGGAGACAGTATCAGAAGTTAGGATGTGGATTGAGTCATGAAAAGCTTCATGTGGAATGTGGTGCCTGAGATGAATCCTGAAGGAAAGAAGAAATTCTACAAGGTCAACTTTAAGGCAAGGAGGAAGAGAGAATTCATGGCATGAGGCACTGATAGCATGGAGAAGGGAGATGGAGTGACACGGATGAGAAGCAACAAGATGACCAACGGAGCTGGACCAAAATATGCAATGAGTGGTGACAAATAATGAAGCTGGAAAGGAGAATTAAGTTGATCACTATTTATATGGCAAATTCTTCCATAGAAAATAAAGCAGTAGAGAAATTTTAAGACAGATCCTTCCAACTAAGTCAACATATTTCATGATGATTTGTGACCTCAAGGAAATGACTAGATACAAGGAACCCATAAGATATATTTTAGGAATTAAGTATAATATGGTTATTTTTTTCCTCTGAAAGAGAATTGGAATATATCTAAAGAAAATATAACCCCAAAGTAGCATGGCGTGTATTTTAACAGACATAAGATTGCCAGTAACCAATAAAACAAGAATTTGAGTAACAGCAATCTGTTACGGTTAGATCCTGCTTACCGCAAATTTCAATTTAGACCAAAAGGATAAAGATGAAAAGACAATATCAATAACATAGATCATAATCCATCCATAATTATAGTCTCAGAGAATTGTTTGAGACAAAAAATAGATTGAATGACTTTTGAATCGCCATATAACAAGAAAATTTCAGAGGGTGGATCAGAACTCAGATCTCCTGAAAGTATGGATCCAGTTTTCTATCTACTATACAATACTAAGTTTAAATGGGGTAGTTTCAGATGAACTTGTCTGAGCAAGCTACTGGTCCTTAAAATTGGGTAAAACAGAAAAACAAATGTATTCATTATTAAAGGCACTAGAAAAATGTAGCCTAAGCAAGATTATTTTCTCAATAGCATGACTAAGAATCTCCAGAAGTTTCCTCCACAATGAAATACTTGATACTTCCTGCCACGCTGAGAAACATGGTAGCCAAAAACAACAAAGGGTGCAAGTTATTTTACATTATTTTTAAGGAGGATGAGAGATTATGAGCAGTAACAGGTCATAAAATAAGAGAAAAAAATATTGTTCAAAGGAAAACATAGCTTGGCATGGGATCCAGCTACCATTCCAAGAGTAGTTATAGTTAAAATTGGAGAAGGAAAACAAAAAGATGTAAAATGGAACATGTTTGTTGGTATTTCTATTATGATATATACTGATTAATAAGGAGAGCAAGCCTCTCTACTTGGACACTTCCAACTTCATGCTAGATTCACCCTTTGGGGAAGTTGCAATTTCATTTAATAAAAATAAAATGCAAAAGAACAAGTAGATCTGAAAAATACATATGAAAGAAATTCATATTAGAGGAAACACAATATTAAGGTACCTAGGGATAGATTTTCAAGACATCTCAATGAATTAAAGATTCCAAAAGAACAGAGGGAAAGGATCATAGGTAAGAAATTCACATTCACTCAAAAAAAAAAATGAAAAGTGAACAATAAGATGGCAGCAAATAGTAACCCAAGAAAAACATTTTGTGAGAACATTTCTGTATGTATCTAAGAAAACATCCATGTAAAAACACAAGAAAGCAAGACTGACTTTCATCTTAGAGTCATCGAACTGCCTGAATTGAGGTAGAAAATATAAAAAAATCAAAGTATCTATTGGTTTATTCAAAATGAAATGTTTATTTTATTTTTTTGCTATAACAAAAGAGAGTCTTAAAACAATTCCTCAAACAAAGAATCTCTGTCTGCTAAAAATTGTATGAATTCTACACCATTTAGCTATAGTGATAAGTTTGCCTCATAATGTACTCAATATCAATCAAAGAGATGAATGTATGTCTTCCAGGAAGCATACTGAGTTAGTACATTAATATATCCTGGATACGAATTGCAGATGGACGGTGAAGTTGGCTCAGAACTGAACAGAAGGGAGGAGATCAAGCTGGATTGTATTTGGGAAATTGTCTTGAGCTTTAAATGACCCTAAAGTGCTGGCTGCTGCTAAAGGACATTCTCTTTTTAACACTAAAATTCTTCCATTGCTATAAATCATGAATCATCATGATTTTGAAAGAATAAATCAAATATATGTGGACTGAAAACAGGCCATGACACATTACCAATTATGACTCGTATTTGAAAAATGACAAAAAAAGGTAGGGGATGGTAGACCTGTCACATGAGAATATAGATCAACTAATATATCACAGGAACCAAAGAAAGCAGGGCCTCCAATGTGTAGGAAGAGTCTTTTAAGGAGAATAAAGGTGAACTGAACAGAATGAAAAGATTTGGTACTGCTGGAAAGACTATGAACATCACTGATACCACAAATACACCGGTGGACAAAGTTTAAGTATAATAGGTATACAATTTATATATATATATATATATATATATATACATATATATATATATATATATATATGTATACACACACACACACACACATATATATATGTATGTATAGCTGTATATTTACACACATATGTATATGTGCATATGCACTCATGCATGCACATTTCAGATTTATTAGTACCAATGAGGAAACTGAAGAACTTCCAAATGCATGCAAATTTACAATTGATATGAATTTAAATGGTGGACTTGAAACCATTTTCCTGCTAATTTCTTTCATTTTTCAGTCTGGAAAAGGCACAAATACATAAACTTCTTGTCTTCTTTTAATTCTTCCTTTAGAATGAAAACAGGAAGTAGAAAAATAAATGGAAATAACTTTTCCTTGAAATTTATATACATTAAGTAAACGTTCCAAGATTCAAAGATATTGTTACAAATAAATTCTCATTTTCGTAAAATTCCCTAAGAAGTATTTAAATATCCAAATAATGTTTCAAGCAGACATTCAAAATATAAATTGGTTAATCTCTAGGATACTTAAATATATATATATATTATATTATATATAAATTTCAATACCTGGGGAATCATAATTTATTTCAATATAATCACCTCTTCACAATAAAATGACAACCTGAAGCTTCAACACTCTTAAGTAGGTAATAAAATATTAAAATAATAATGTGAGGAAGATGAATTAATTAATAACAACTGAACTGATTCTTCTGCTTTATGGTTTTAAAACTCTGTGGAAAAATTCCAAAGAGCTAAAATAGCCTCTTATTTTGTCAAACCTCAATTTGTCAAGTACTAAAAAGCAAAAAGATTGAGCATCTAATAAGGAATGGATGATATAAATCCTAAAGTTGGATAAAATATACTAAGACTATTCCTTTGTATTTCTTCCATACAAGAATATATTATTGAATCAGTAAGACTTGAATTCTAAGTTAGCCTCAGACTCACTAGCTGTGTGACCCTTGGCAATCCACGTTACCTGACTGCTTCAGTTTCCTCATCTGTAAAATGGGGATAGTGATTAATAGTATCTAGTTCCCAGGTTGTTGTGATATAACATTTGTAAACCCTATAAAGTGCTATATAAATGTTGGTTGTTACTCTTGCCTACTATTTCATATTGCCTCAATATATTTCATATATTCTATAAATTGTCATTACACACACAATACACATACATACACACAGGCATTTTGTTGACATTTTTTTAAATAGGTGGAAAACAAAATCAAATGACTATACCACTTAATCCTAAAATCTTAGAGGATAGAAGATGCATTTTATGGTTCTCTGATCTCTATAGCAATAAGCAATTGTGTTCAATAAAATTTTATTAAATCTACAACTACCTCTAATTTAATAGCTGCAAGGGCTTTCCAAGTATTGGCTGCAAGGATGACAGAACTTCTGAGACAGACATAGTTAAGAAAATGAAGAAGAGCTCAAATGCCCTACATGAGTGAAATTCAAATTCAAACCAATGCCATTAACATGTTCACCAGAATCTCTGCAAACCACATATTGACTTAGAAAACCATATGTGAATCTTAATTATATTTTATTGTATTTTTATTTATTTTGTTAAGTATTTCCCTGTAACATGTTAATGTTCAGTCTCGTGTATTTAAATACTTCACAGGGTAAAAGAATCAAAAACCACAGTATCTTTAGAATTATGAAGCAATTACCAGTTATCATTAAAATTGCAATTCAGTCATTGTGGTCTAGAATTTTGATGTCTTCTCTACCAAGGATGACCTACAGGCACAAGTGCTTAGATCTGCTTTTTTAAGGAATTAACTTAAAAGGGGATCAACAATCTACTTTAACTACATTCACCAACAGAAAAAAATACAAGCAGAGAAATAAAGACTAACAGTCAGGGCTTCTAACTATCTGACCATAAGCAGTACATATATCAGAGATCAACAGACAAATCCAACAGTCAGACCATTATGTGTATCTATATCTATATCTATATCTATATCTATATATAGATATAGATAGATAGATAGATAGATACACATAGTTACCAGAGAAAGAAGCACCAGCATCTTGGTTTTCAAGGGGTTTTCAAGCTCCTTAATGGCTACCCAGAGTCTAATGTGGCACATGACCCTTATTCCAAAGAGTAAGCCCTAATCCTTTTCAGAGTCCTAGAGTACAACCCTCATGACCTAGTGCCCCAATAGCAATTAACAAAAGGTGTGAACCTTCCTACAAAACAAGTTTCCCCTAATCAAGCTTCCCTTAATGGATTCCACCTGAGGCCTATTAATGGGTGGGGAAGATCTTTTAACTCCCATTAATATAAATCTCAGTAACATTACAAGACTTTCTGCTAACTTTTAACAATGAAGGTAAGATCCAAAACTTCAATATTGTTCTCATGGTAAGCATATTACTATCTGAGATTGAACCAAAAGGTGGAATAATCCAATCAAATTCAGTTCACAAACAGAAGTTCCTGGAGGAGTTTTCTCCTCTTTTATACCTGTTTTTACAACATAATTCCAACTTTAAGTGACTTGTAGATTCAAATGTAGACTCACTGATCTCCAGACTGAAAGATTCCCTGGTGGTAGTTGTAATTCTTCTATGTGCTAGGGTTTTGTTACTAAGACAGATTCTATGTTAGAAAAACAGAGAACATAATTTAACCAGTTTTTAACTCAATTTTGCAATAAAAAATCACCCAGTAAATTAAAATTATTTGTAGCTAGTGAATGTGTTCATTTTCTCAGGGCATGCCACTCCTAGGGTTTTTTGCCTTTTCTAGACACAGTACAAGAGAATGATGCTCCCTTTCAGAGAATCACAGAAACATGAAATCTATAGAGAACTCGCCCCAAAACTAGTCAAATCATTTCCAACTTTTTAAAAGAAGTAATCACTTTGATTATCAAAAAATCAAAAGTAGGCCCATATGGTAACTGTCATTGATGTTACTTAATAGAAAAAAATAGGGAAGCAGGATGTTAGGGGGAAAAGAGCATGGGTGATAGTCAAATGTACCTGATTTGAATGTTAGCTTTGCCATTTATCACCTAGTTGACCCTGGATAATTCAATGAACCTCTCTGGGTTTCATTCTTCTTTTGTAGAAAATTCCTCTAATTTTAAATTTATGATGCCATGACAAACCTGACAGGATCATTTTCCTTCTATGGAAAACACTTTTTTAAATGAATTTGTATTTTATTCAACTCATAAAAGGCAAGCCCACATATCATGTTGCAACATAATTGCCATTTGCCATAGCTCAATAAAATGTGTGGAACACATGTGCCCAGTCCTGTAGAGTTAGGGAGCCTGGATCCAAACATCTGCTACAGCTTCTTATCAGAACTTGGGATTAGTTACTTATTCTCTCTGGGCCTATTTCCACATGGAAAGTGAGTCCAATTCCATTGCACTACATGAGTGTAAATCATCCTTCCACCTCTCAATCTGTGATACAAAGATTACAAAGATACGTATAAGAATTTTATGCATGTGAGAATTCAGGAATCTCTAGACATTGCTCTGGACTGTCCCCTAGGTATCTTTAGGTTGGGAGGTAATCATGCACTTAATCCAGCCTCCACAATCTACAGTGGAGGAAATAGAGGTGCTTTGCGGTTCAGCGATTTATCTGTCATACAGTTAAACAATAGGTAATTAACAAAATCTCATTATGACTATGGTTCAGTACAGTGGGGAAAAAAATAAAAATAAAAACTTGCATTGAAGTCCAAATACCATGACTCAGATTGCACCTTTGATGTATGATACCTGTGGGATTTTGGTCAAGGTACTTCATCTCCCTTGGACTTGGATATTCATCTCTAAAATGAGGAAATTCAGAGTTGAAGGACTCTGAGATTCAATCCAGCTCTGTAACTAGGAACCTAGTTTATTTAAATTATAGTCATTTAAACTATAGCAAGGGGGGCGGAGCCAAGATGGCGGAGTAGAAAGACTCACCTATGCTAGGTCCGAACCCACAGCCCATAGATTTCCTGTAAAAAGAACTCCTGACAAATTCTGGAACAGTGGAAGCCGCGCAGCAACACAGTGAAGGAGA
>CM053770.1:26227672-26244865 GCA_028658325.1 Potorous gilbertii | reverse complement strand
CAAAGGGGGAGAAAATTTTGGAACCCAAAATCTTGTGAAAATGAATGTAAAAAGTTAAATAAATTTATTTAAAAAAAAAAAAATAAACTATAGCAAGATGCCTCTGATTAGACAGTTTCTTTTTCCTTCTTATAATTTACAGTTAAGCTCCCCTCAAAAAACCCAAAATAAAATAAAACAACAAAACACAACACATGAACTAATTTTATTCATATCACTTCTTCATGAGATGTATTCCAAAATATGTGTGTGCATGAGGGTATGTATCTGAGACAGATAGTCACAGATAGATCGACAGACAGATAGATATTCCTCTTACTAAATTAATTTCACGTACCAATTTTCTAGTCATGGTTTACTGTCTGTAACAATGGTTGAACCCTTACAGGATATCAAAAGCAATGTCAATATTACATTAAAGAGTCTAAGAAATGTTCCCTCCTCTCCAATAATATGTCAGTTTCTGAATGCCATTTTTTAATTGCTGCTATTATGTATGGGGGAAGGGGTACTATTTGCCAGTGTTCAATTCATCTATAATATATAGTCCCCTAATGATCAAATAGCTCTCCAGAGGACAGAGTGAAGCAAATCATTCCCCTACCCTGCAAGTTAAAACATCCAATATTTTAATTAAAACTGGTTGCTTCTTATTTGATAGGGCTTTGAGACAGTGCAGTAATATTCCCCCTTAGACTCCTTAGTTCTGAAACAATTAGAAAAATAACTTATTTCTGGCAATGATTCTAAAGATCTGTCAGGGAAATTTTGAGCATGAAATTCTGAGGAAGATCAACAAAAAAAAATCAATTATTATTTGCTGTTTCTTCCCTTTGGCAAGAAATTTAAATTAGAATAATTATTCCTCTCAATTTCATTAAATACCTAGGTTCTAGGGGGAAAACACTGCATTTGCTAAACTGCTTTGCTGAAGTTGTAATGATATTCTGTGTTAATATGGGGGCTGGTTATTCTAAGTGGTAGATTCAACTGAGCATTTCACCTAGTTCATACTTTGTGTTTTGTGCTTTATTCCAAGTATCACTTTTCTCTTGTGTGTAAACTGATTGCTACCCCTAAGCCTCAGGTGACTCCTCTGTGAAATGGGCCTTTCAGGTCCCTTAAAACTCTATATCTAAGATCTTATGAAAATCAAAGCTGAGAATGGGTGGCCTCTACTAAAGAGGAGGAGAAAGGGAGTCTGAAAGAGAACCAGAAGCAAAGTAGATGTCCATCATTTGGGAATGGCTAACCAAGTTGTGGTACATGAATGTTGGGAAATCTAACCGTACTGTATGGAATAATGCCCAAGGACTGCAGTGGACAGAGTGTTGCACAAGGAGGCAGGATGACCTGAATGAATATCAGACATTTACTAGCTGTGTGTGATCTTGGGCAAGGTATTTAAACTTTTTCAGCCTCAGTTTCTACATCTGTAAAATGGGGGATAATGAGACCACTTAACTCTCAGGCTTATCATGAGGAGCAAATGAAATAACCTATGGAAGTGTCACATAAATTCTAGCTGTTAGCTATGGACAAATGCTCAGAACTTTTTTTTTTATAAAGTAGTGACTGGCATAAAAGGGAAACCCTTTTAATTTCAAAGGAAAATTAATGACTTTAACAATGCCTGTTACCATAGGACATGTATCTCATAGCATCATAAAGTCCTAGTGATGGAAGTCCTATGATGAGTACAGAGAAGTATGAGAAGACTTGTGAATTGATGCAAAGTGAAGCAAGCAAAACCAGGGGAAAAAAAGGGGGAAATGATCAATCAATCAATGAGCATTAGTGTCACTGACCTCCTGGCTCTTTTACAAACAAGAAACTCCGTCTCTCAGTTCTAGTGCTCTAATAATTGTTTTTTCTCTGATTGTTCTCCATTCCTGTGACACTCTCCCTCCCTGCACCTCTTGGCTTCCCCTGCTTTTTTCAAGTGCCAACTAAAATCCTTTTGTACAGGAAACCTTCCCAAGCCATCTTAATTCTAGTTCTGTCTCTCTTTTAATTATTTTCTATTTATCTAGTATGTACCTCCTTTGCACATATTAGTTTCTTTATTTGCATTCTCATTAGATTATGAGCTCGTCAAAGGCAGGAACTGCTTTCTGTCTTTTTTTGTAACCACAATGCTTAGTACAGTGCCTGGAACCTGCCTAATAAATGCTAATAATCTGACTACTAAGTGCTTACCCTGTGTCAGTCACTTGGGAAATGCAGACAGAATGAAATAATCCTAACTCCCCAAGAGCTTACATTCTAATGGGAAAAACAACTTTTAGAGTATATAAATATATAGCTACATGTATAAGCATGCATACATATACACATATACATACATATGTGTGTATGTACACACATATACGTAAACACACACATATAAATAAAAGAGGGGAAGGAGAGCTGTTCAGTGGTTAACTTTCTGCCAAGTTCTAAAAGGCAGACTATGATATCCTGGTCAAGGAATTGAGTTGTAATCTTGTACTTCTCTGCTGAGAAGAGATAGGGTTTGGGTGTTCACAATCAATGGCACCATCAGCCCAAACAAATCTATATCACAATAGAAGCATTACAGGATCTGCTCCCCTTTTGATTTGAAATGGATGATTCAAAGGGTCTACAGTAGCAGATCATCAAATGGTCTCCTTTTGAAATGCCAAATTCAATCAGCTCTAACATTCTAGCTTTGCCTTGGGGTCATTCACAGATAAAGCTTCACATGCCCATACTCCTAGAAAAGAACTTTCACAGATACTAAAAACAAAAGGTAGAGAGCGTTTTAAAAGAGAGTTCCAGGTGGGTTTGAAAATCTCAAAATATGTCTAGCCTGCCTGGTTGCTGTTTCTAACACTAAAAAAAAACCCAAAAAAAAAAACCCTAAAAGAAATGTTCCCTTCCATCACTAGGACTTTATGATGCTTTGAGATATATATGTCCTTTGGTAACAGGCATTGTTAAAGTCATTAATTTTCCTTTGAAATTAAAAGGGTTTCCCTTTTATGCCGAAGTCACTACTTTCTAAAAATAGTTCTGAGCATTTGTCCAGGCCTCCAGGGGAACATTTAATTTGTTAATGCTTCTGAGGAGAGCAAATACAAGGCAGAGATGAAGACTAAATTTTACAAGCCCCTAAATTTAAGTTTAACATAGAATCCATTGGAACATTCAAGGAAAAAAAATATTTCCTTATCGCTCAGTCTTTGTAGGTTTATATAAAACCATTTACAATGTGTGACTTTTTCAGAAGATGATTTCCTCACCCCCTTTGTGGACAGCATGAGTCAGGCATAGTAGATAGAAAACTGACTTTGGAATTAGGCAGATCTAGGACCTAGATTCTAGGTTAATGTCTACCACTAGCACTTAACAGCTGTGTGATAAATTACTTAACCTCTCTGGGTCTTTACTCTAGATTTACACATTCTTATTGGTGGAAAGAGTTTCCATAGTGGGAGATCCCTTCAAGAATGAAAATAAAAAGCCTGGATCCCTCACCCCCTATAAGGACCTCTTGCGCTTGTAACTCTGTATTTAATTTTGAACCAAACTACTAACTATTTCATTGGCATAGTTCACAAATCTCAGCAAGGTTTCTTCCACTACCAGTGAAGATCACCACCTACTCTGCCAACTAACTGATAATCTTGGATGGTTGGTTGCGATGCAACTTTCCCAGGGGTCACATGGTGAGTACATACTAACAAGGACTCAAACCTAGTTTTTCATGATTCAAAGGAAGATTGTTTCTCTCTCTTCTAGACCCAAAGATGGGGCAGTGCATAGAACAGTGGGCCTGAGGTTAGGAAGACCTGGATCTTAAACCAACCTCAGACACTTAATAGCTGTGTGACCCTGGGCAAGTCACTTAACCTCTGTTTGCCTCAGTTTCCTCTTCTGTAAGACAAGGACAATAGTTTATAGCAAAAACTTCACATGATTTTTATAAGGATTGATATAGTAATTATAAAGCACTAAAAACCTTAAAACACCGTATAAGTACTAAGTATTGTTATCCATTATTTCTCACTGCCTCAATGCATTTCATACATTCTGTAAATTGTCCTCACACGCGCGCGCACACACACACACACATACACATACACACACACACATTTCTTGATGGATGCTGGTCAGGAGGACAATAAGGAGATATTATCTGGATATTCCTCCTTAGTCAATAAATACATCCTTGACTTGACATATAACATTAAATTGTTCTAGTTGAGGATGACTTGGACGAAGAAACTGCCAGATATGATCAAGTGGGTTGCAGCCCTGTTATATTTGTTATTTGTAGTGTCTAGAGATTTAATAAAGAACATCTCACCCATTCCCATTCCCATAATGACTTAAGTGTCGATTTAAGGAGTATTTCTGCCTATAAAAGACCATTCCTTAATCTAATTCTCAGCTAGGTCCCTAAGGGATAGCTCAGAACATCATTTAGGCAAAGCGTTTCACAAAAGCAAAGAGCTTCAAAAGGATGGTGGCCAAGCATATTATTTATCCAACATTCCTAATTCACCAATGTCAAAAATTTTAAGTGAAGCAATAAGTATGTTGAGTTCAATTCTCCCCTTCCAGCACAGAGAACCATCAGTATGCCTTAGCATGTTGAAGAGCATGAGCACTGAGCTCAGAAATTAGAAGTTCTACATTCTAATTGCAGACTTTCCACGTTAGCCACATGAACATGGATATACATCACATAACTTATCTGGGTTCGAGTTTCTCCACCTATGAAATGATGGCATCATATTTGATGGCCTAATTGTCACTGATGGTATAAAAGTCTACTACCTGTCCTCCCCAGCTTACAGAATTTGCAAGATCCCATTGAGAAAACTGATGTAGATATACTTGGTCAAATATGCCATGCTAAGCACAAATGAGAATGGTGGAGTCTAGAGAGTAATTAAAGGTCCCATTATGGAGTGAGGTGTAGCTACATTGAGGGCAGGGGTGAGTTGCACTAACTAGGAAGGCGTCATTTCATTCTGCATTAACAGCATCTTCTCTCTTTACCCAGCAAGCCCTCTCAGGCCACTTAACCTTGACTCTCAGATAGTGCCACCCTCATTGGTTCTGTTCAAAAGAAAAAAAAATATCTGTATGTGGGCCAAAGAGCTCACCTGTACCCTGCTGAAAGGGTTTTCCCACAGGGAAAGTGCTCAGTAATCACATTGGGGTTACCTTTAATACCTTGCAATGCAAGAGGGGCCAGTCACGTGGGATAACTGCTTTCCCTTAGACTGCCTTTCATGTACCTCTGCTCCATCTTCCCCACAGGAGAGCTGACCCTGAAACCACGTCTGAGTCTGTTGTTATACCAGAAATAACTCATGGCACACTTATCTGTGAGCAATCCGTAGTTCTGGCCCCTGCTCTTTCATTATCTCTCCCTGCAGCTGTCTGCCCTCCATAATGAGGCAAGAGCAACCGGACGCTTTAAAAAAATCTACTTTCCATAACATTGTTACCTTGATGTACGTAGCCACATGACTACATCAATAAAATATTAAAAACATTCCATTGTAATCAAACTATCAACAAAATTCAGTGCCATGATACCACAGCTGAATGTGTGCATCTCTTTTCTTTAAGATTTTCCACAACTCAGTCCCACAAATATGGATTAAGCACTGCCTACATTAAAGCCCTGTGCTGAGCACCTAGGAGATACCAAGACAAAGACAAAACAGTACCTGCCTACAGAGAGATTACCCTGTGTTCCTTTCCAATCCAAGTAACTGTCATATATACCCCATATATACACCATTTCATCTCCTGCTTCAGTGCACTTTGAACTGATTTCTCTCATGCCATCATCTCTCTCCCTCTCTCTCTCTCCCCCCTCCCTCCCTTCCCCTCATCTCAAGTATAATTCAAGTGCTATCTCCTTCATAAAGTTTTTTGGTTCTTGTTTTTTTCTCATTCTTGCCCAACTGCTAAGTGCTCTGTGTCTCTTGAAATTACTTCACAGGATGAAAGAATGGAAAATGTCATACCACATCCTCATTTGAAAGAGTAGGAAGCAGAAGATAAGATTCCCAAGGGTATACATTGCAAACTTTTTATATTGACTTAACTGTGTACCTGTCATCTTCCCTCAAGAGAATATAAGTTTTTTGAAGGCAAGTAAAGTGAGTTATTCTGGGTAATTATAGTCTATGAGATGACCATTAATCACCAATATTTAGAAAGCTCTTTAAGATTTAGCAGCAGTTCTACAAAGCTTACATTGTCTGAGAAAATAAAAGTTTCATAACTGAGGTGATGAGAAGAAAGATTTGGGAATGGAGATGCAATTGCCATCATCCATTTAAGTGCGGGAACATAAATTGAGTCAGTTGTATTGGGGAAGGGAAAGAAAGTTATTTGACAAAGAGAGCCCCAAAATTGTTTTCTTGCTAGACTGAGATAAACATGAACCTCACAGAGTACTTACTATGGAGTCTATTCTATCAACTTACAAAAATAAAACATCTGAACCATTGAACTCAATGACTGGTGGATGTTCCTGGCAACAAGCCTGAGCTGAAAGTAATGGTGGAGGGGGTAATGGTGTGGTCAGTCTCACTCCATTACTTTCAATGCAATTTATTCTGTTGTAGCTTTTATCATACTTTTTAAAAAACATGGAAATAGCATTTCATTCTTCTCTCATGATGGGTTAAAGAATCAGTTCTAGTACTTATCTGGGTGGCCAAGGCCAAGTTCCTTAGCCTCCTTCCTCCTCAGATTATTCCTTAGCACCCCCTCTCCAGTTAGCAGTTTCTAATTATTCTGATCTACCATGATCTCAATGCAATGTGGATTTTTAAAACAACTTAGCACAGATTGACCAGGTTGCAAGAAGGAAGAAAAGTCAAATGATGATGATGGGGCTTAGCAGACTGAAATTCAACAAACCATGAGGTGAGATGGTAACCAATAAACAAATTCTATCCTAAGCTACATTAGTAGACACATGGTTTCTAGAGCAAAGGTTAGGATCCTAGTGTACCCATTTTTGGACACACCACCAAAGCTGTGTATTTGGTGTGTCATAATTTAGGAAGAATTTGAAGATTAGACTACCTTGAGGTACTAGAAGGCATCTCATGTGAAGCTAAGGTAAAGGAATTACTGAAGTGGAAAAGAGAATAGTTATGACATGACAGCTTTTTTTCAAATATTTGAAAGTTCTTTTATGGAAAGGCAATTCCAGTAGATAAGATTGACTCCAAAGAGCAAAAGTTGAACCAAATGGATAAAAAGGTAACATTCGTATAGTATCTCCTATGTGCTAGGCACTGTGCTAAATATCTTACAGTTATCTCATTCCTCACAGCAATCCTTAGAGACAGCTGTTCTTGCGATCATCACCATTTTACAAGTAACGAAATAGATAGAAGTTAAGTAACTTGTTCAGGGTCACACATCTAGCAAATGCCTGAGGCCAGATTTGAACTCAGGTCTTCCGGCCTCCAAGTCCAGTACTCTACTCACTGTAACATCTAGGTAGATGCTACAGCTCCCCAAAGTGGAATTGGTTTTGTTGGAAACACCTGGATCTCTCTCCCTGAAGTTCTTCATGTAGAGACTTAAGACTGATGAGGTACATACCTTACCTCTTTTACTAGATGGTTCCTCCAGTTCCTTCCTACTCTAATATTCTAAACTTTTCTTTTCTCTTGGTCCATTGCACATGGTTGCATCACACAACTAAGCACTGGGTACTCTAGTAGGACTGTTTCATTACAGAAAGATTGTTGTGCTGGAAGTGAGAAGGCCAGGGACCTGCTCCCAGTCCTCCCACTAACATGCTTTGTGTGAAAACTAAGTCATTTTGCTTCTCAGTTTCACCACATGTAAACTGAAAGAACTTAGGCTTAAGTCTTTTCTAAATTCCTTCCACCTCCAAATTCTCTGATTCTCTCTTGAATGCTGATTGACTTGATTGAACAGTGTGCAACAGCAAGTACCCAGTATACACAGGAGGGCCTGCTGCATAGGTTCTTACATCTGCTTCTGTAAGGAAAGCAACCTTAAAAAGGGTAAACAGTCTGATTTTAATCAAGCACATATATCATTCACTTAGTTCAGGGGAAAAAGTCAGTACACTGAATTTTAGAGAAAATACAAGGAGAGATTACAAAATGAAAGACCAAAAGACAGGACTTTCTGTTTGACCATAGACAATATGTACATTATTACCAGAGACAGAAGCACCAACATCTGGGTTTTCAAAGCGGGGAGATGTCATCTGGCCTAATCATGCAAACACTCTTCCAATGATTTGAGCCAATACACTTTTCAGAGGTGGAGGGCATAACCCCTGTGACCCAGTACCTCATTAGCAGTTAATAAAAGGTGTGGGACTTCATACAAAACAATCCTCCCCTAATCAAGCTTCTCTTAATAGTTCTGCCTGAGGCCTATTAATGGGCAGGGAAGACTTTTAACTCCTATTACATAGTAAGGCTCCCACATATCAGAATTTCCAATGACACCATGAAAGACAAAATGGGTGAAAAGCAGAAGCCAAGAGGAAAATGCACACCTTGTCTCATCCTTGAGCTTTGCGTTGTGGTCACATTGTTTTCTTTTTTAACAAATGATGCACAGGAAGAGGCGACAGACATGGAAATCAGACATGAAAAAATAGATTTTGGAAAAGATGATATAGATGTTGAGTTCAAGAAAGGTACCAAATTTTTAAAGCTACTAAAGCCATATTAGCAGCTTGTCTGAAAGTATTCATGAAGCATTGGAAGAGTGTTTCGCTTACTCTTCTACTGTTGCATAATTCTAGGGTAGCATTAATGCAGGAATCTACGCGCCTACCCAGAAGCTGGCCTACTGTGCTATTATTTTACTCAGTTTTTATGACAAAATTTGAATCTTTTATCTGATTCTCTTGAGTACATACTTATCACATATATTATATATATATATATATATATATATATATATATATATATATATATATATATATAATGGTGATGATGATCATTGATTTTATAATCTCTCTAGCCCTGGAATTAAAATTCCTTGATTTAGTTAATATTTCATTTCTAATATGACATTCCAGCATCTGTGCTTTGCCTTGATATGGCTAAGCTTCTCTGAAGAGAGAGCTTAACAACTTAAACTTAAGGTTTCTTTACAGGATTAAAAAAAATTAGACATGAGTGTTCTTTTTTTATGACAACTCATTCTGAATTAGCGTTGGGAACATAAGGAAACTACTTAAAAAACTCCTATCAGTGTTCAGCAGGCTTCTGATGACTACCAAATACCCTAATTTTTTATTAACATCATAGGAAGAAATTAATTTACATTGAAAGACTACTTTGCTATAGCAGCTAATACTACATTTACATGACTCTATAATTTACTTCACTTATGGCTGTCTCTTACATTAATATTCATTACAAAAGTCCCCTTCTAATATTGCTTGATTTGACAGGAATGCATTAGCTATGACAAATGCTTTATAATGTACTCAGACAGTATTAATGCAGAAAGAACCTATGGCAATTATTGCTATTTGAATGCACAGATTATTCCTTTCTGACATTTTCAAATGTATTATTTTAAGAAACAGTAAAAAGTTCACAATAAATGGACAATGGCTCCAAATGTTTCCAAAAAAAGTAAGATCTGTACTTGTCTTTGGAAGTTCTCTATTCTGATTCCTTGCGATCACAGACAGGCCAACTCTCTCATTTTCCAGATGAAGGAACAAAGAACCAAGAGTTCTACAAATGGCTCAAGACCTTGCATACTTTAGCAGAAGAGATGGCGTTGAGCTCTATGTCCTCTGAGTACAAAGCTAAGGCTCTATTTGTTATATCACAGTTTTTCATCTGAGCTACACTTACCAATACTTACATAGCAGTGGGCAGAAATTTTGGTCAAGTTTAAATTGTCAATTAAAAAAAATGGCTCTGATTTGTATGACAACAAGGAACCTCCTAAGTCTGAGAGTATCTCAGATTCCCACCTTAATTCTCTGGAAAGAACCCATGCAGGATATTAATGAGTTGATAGTGGCAATAAGTTTTGTGGTATATCCCAGGATGTGTATATGTTTATGGAACAGCTTGTGAAGGCATGCAAAAGAGACTAACCTGCTTAGGACAGGATTAAGAGGACTTGGTGTTAGGAGAAGTAGGAGAAGTATAGGAAAATGTCCAGTTGACCTTTCTAAAGCACAATATTAAATAGCAGTCAGTGAAGGAGTTACTAACTCATCAGCCTGTTCTCCCACATCAGTTCTAGTCTGCTTACAAGTTCTCCTGTTTGGAGGACTATGAAGCTTTGGTTGTCCTGAACTCTGGAGAAAACTTTCCTGTAGCCTTCTGTTCTCTTTGGAAAGTCACCGCGGTCTCTGCTGGTGAAATGATTTCTCCAACAACTTCCTTCCTCCCCTCACCAACTATATCCAAAGGCATTGCCAGTTCCTGGATAAAGTAACATCTTCCTGAAAAATCATTTTAATTTTCATATTCAGTTCCCACATAAGAAATGTTGCTAGAAGCCAGATGCGTATATTTTTTTTGTCACGTTGTCCACGTATTTTATATATAATCTGGTCACAGCTGTTTCTGCTACTTTTAACAGTATCCAGTCAAGTTCCAAATATACTGCACTGTACTAAGTATAGGAGATATAAAAGCAAAAAACACTCACTGATCTCAAAGAAATTCTGGTCTAATGGGGGAGAAAACATGAAAACAACTTTGCTATCCAAAACTTCATGACCTTATTTGGGGTTTCTTGGCAAAAATATTGGAGTGGTCCTCCATTTCCTTTTCCAGTTCATTTTCCAGATGAGAAAACTGAGGCAGAGTTAAGTGACTTGTCCAGAGTCACACAGCTATTTAGTGTTTGAGGATATTTGAACTCATGAAGATGAGTCTTCCTGACTCTAGCTCAGGCATTCTTTCCACTCCATCACCTACTTGACTTCAAAAACAATTTTGTTCAACTAATAAAAAGACAGGTATTGCAGATGATAGTACTTCCTTAGTTCGGTTTCAATGTTAGGATAAAATGAAACACTTAGAAATAACTGAATTGTTAACAAAAGGAGTTTTGTTTTCCCTTAAAAGAATAAGAATATGTATCCAGAATAGTTTGGTCTTTAGGAACTTTGGTGTCCTACTCCTCAGCTCCATTGAAATGTCAGATCAGCCAGGTAGACTACAGTGAAAGAGTATTCCCAGGAAGCCAGCAAATCTGAGAGGCCTGGTCTCTATGTGGCGGGAATTTTTATGCTTTTCTTTTCCTTTCTTTTTATGGAAAGCTAATCCCTCAAGGATTAGAGAAAAAGAAGGGCCAGGCTTCTTCATGTTAAAGAAGCAACATCAGGGAAATATTAGTAAATATTTTTTCAACCACAACAGGATAAATTGAAGACAATCAACAAAGGAAAGTCACTAGCATTAAGGGGGACCAAGTAAAGCTTCTTACCCAAATTGGGATTTTAACTGAGACTTGGAGAAAGCCAATAGGTGGAGATGAGGAGGGAGGGAATTCCAACCATGGGGAATACTCAGAAAACACAGAGTTGGGAGATAAGTGACCTTAGTCAGGTTACTTAAACCACTTTGGATCTCAGTATCTTTCTCTAAAAATGTAACTTACTTAGGTCTCAATCATCCATATTAATTAAGAGAAACAAAGAAACCCCAAAGCAATAGACAGTCTAGAATGACTGAAGAATATAGTTGATTTGACATTTCAAACGTGATGACAGCACTTGAAAAAGGTAATTTTTTCCCCTTATAAAACCATGAACTCTAATTTCACCAATTGCATAAATTGCTCAAGGGCGTTCTAAGTAGATACCTTTCAATTTTTCTTATTACGTAAAATGACTCCTTAATTGCCAATTTCACCCCCAAATTCTTTGACTGATTTGTAGTCTGAGCATACATGCTGAACAACAGAGGAGTTAATTTTATTGCATGCCTATTTCCTTTTCTAGGCTTTTCAATCTAAGAAGTAGGAATCACCAAATCTCCATGTTGCAAGTTCCACCTGTACCTGAACAAGAATTTTGCCTCCAAACCCAACCTATGGTCAACTAGTTTGAAGGCCTTCAAGGGGGTGCGTGGTGGGGTTTGCTACTCCAGAGGGAACCCAATCTACTTTTGTCCAACTCTAATTAATAGAATTGTTTCTTTACATCAAGCCTAAAACCATCTCTTTGCAAATTTGATCTATGACTTCTAACTCTCCCTGGTGTCCAATAATCCCTCATTTATAAGGCAACCCTTAAAATATCTAACTTCAGCTCTCAAGCTCTATTCCTGACCACCAACTCTTCTCTTATTCAGGATTCTACCATGGCATGTTGCAGCATCCTTTTTTTCCTTCTGGTTCTTCCTATCAACAATGAGACACTTTGCTAAGCATCTCCAAGGAATTGGGCAACACCTCCTCAAGCCATAAATCACGAGTGGAAAGAACACTGAAATTGGAGTCCCAAGACCAATATACAACCTAGATGCTTCACTTTTTTTTCACAAGGAAGAAACTCCTCAGGGTCTCAGTTTCTTCATTTGTAAAATGCAGGGCCTGGGCTAGATAATTGTCAAAGTCCCTTACGGCTCTAAATCCTATGAACCTTGCCCCAAGAGAAATTCCCTTTTCAAACTGTCAGGCTTTATCAGCTCTCTGCCACAGCCAGACCCTTTCTGTTATCTTGCTTTTTCTTGACCTCTCAGTCAAGGACTCCTCTGAGCCTAATTTATTTCCACAAAGGGAAGCCAGCCTGAGGCCTTTTTCTCTGGGAGGTAGCTAGCTTCTGAGTCAGCTCTGACCTGTCCAACATCCCTACTGAGCTCTCTCTATAGACAGTAGGGTCAAATCAAGTCAAGTCAACTAGCATTTATTAAGTTCTTGCCTTGTGTTTGGTACTGAGAAAAGTAAGGAGTGGAAAAGAATCTCTACTGATCTATGAAAAGGGCTTGGCTGTTCAAGGTCATATTTGACCATGATGGGAAAAGAAGAACTTGGGTGAGATAATTAATATTACACATTTATTTGGTGATTTATGATTTTTAAAGCACTATCTATGTATTTTCTAATTTAACCCATTCAATATGGGTTGGATATAGTTAAAGAAACCAAGACATACAGAGATTAAATTACTTGCCCAAAATCAAACTGGGAGGGGAAGACCCTCAGGGTTCCTGGGTAAAAGAAAAGCAATTACTACTAGTTATAGGGGAGGAGGGGATAAGGATGAAACAGTATGGTGAGGTCTGGATTCCAAAAAGAGAAGGCTAAAGCTACCTGCCAGAGCTGAGGGACCTGGGAGAAGAGAACAAATTACTTCATGAGGAAGAAAGAGCATGAGGTGGTACAGTAGCAAGAATGAGGGTTGTTTTCTAACCTACCTTCAGTCAGTTTCCTTGATAGTCATGTAATGAGTGTGCACATGGGATTTCTCCTTGCTACTTTTCAGAATTTGTCCTGAGGATGCAAGCGTTTTGAGATCAGGAACCGTGTTTATTGTTCTTTTCTGAAGCACCTATGATAGCCCCTTGTACAGAGCAGGTGTTACCCATACAGACAAACACATGTATGATTACATCGAAAGGCATTGGATGGTACATGCAATCATTTCTAAGTTTCTACAAAGACAAATAAACCATATATGTAAATACAGGCCTGGTTCTGACAATGGATACACACAATTTAGAGACTCATCTTACAAGATGATAGCAGGAATTAAAAGGGCCTCTATCAATCATGTCACAAGCTGCCATCCTGATTACAAAGTACATGCTGTCCATTCCTCTGAATACGATGACATGTTATCAAAAGATGATAAATGCACTCTCAAATATGTAAGGCTGAAAATGCCTGCAATATTTCTCCCAGTTTTATAATAACAGCAATTCTGAAATGGATATCCTCTCTGCTGGGCAGTTACAAGAAAAACGCTCATTTCACACAAACACAAAGAGGGAGAAGCCAACCCAAGTTAAGTCTGCACCAAATATGACAATGGATGCTTCATTAAAAATAGACAAGAAATGATGCTGAGGTATCATTAAGAACCAGCCTGTACCACATGTCCTGTTGACTCTATCCATTTGATTCACTTTCTTATTGGAGGGTTTTTAGTGCATGACAATCTCCAGTTGGCATCGGCTCTTGGGAAAGGGATTTTTTTTTTTTGCATTTATTTGTTTAATCTCTTTTAAGCAGCTGAACAGTGTTAACTCAAGGAAGAACTTGGAATTGGATTTGAGTCCCAGAGGATACCTCTGCGGCTTTGAGAGATAGTCTTAAGTCCTAGTGGGTAACAAGGCCATTTGCCTTCAGAGTCTATTAATAAGCTGATGGGAATAAGCACTATGGTTAAAAGCTACAGAAATCCATTTATTTTATTCTCCTGCTTTAAGTGAAGTAAAGCTTCCTAAAATGCCACTAAATATTAACAGCAACAAGAATGGCATCAACCTAGAAGAGGAGGAGAGGAAAAAAACCAACTTGGGAACAAGAAGACTGTCAGAGATGCCGTAATGAACAGGAGGATTTTCATTTAAGGAGGGGAGAAAGGGAGAAATTAAAACAGAAGAGTCCAGGGCCAGCTGGAAGCCAAGAAGGCTTCAGGGACCCTGGCAGTGGGGGAAAGGATGGTCATCTGCAGCAAGAATTCGCTGGTGGAACTTCTGCAGATCCACTATCAAGTTTGCTTAGGGCTATTAAACCAGTGGAGCAAAAAATAGACACATTTCGTCCACAAATAACGAAAGCTGAGTGTAGTGAAGGAAGAGATTCAAATGGCACACCAGATGTCTCAGGACTCTCTTTACAAGGTAGATGCGCTGAAGTGCCCTTTCGGGGGCTCTTGAAGAAAGAGAATGGCTTATTGTGCACAAAAATGAAAGAAGTGTGAAAATAGAGTTTTAAAGACTTTCTGTGCTCTTTGTTGTGCCCCCAATGTGCTGTTTAGGGTCTATTTGTGGAACCTGATAGAAGCTATGTAAACACGGTACTCAACTATTTGATTCAAACCACACTGTATTTGCATATGGGAATATCTGGGTTCAAATCCCATACTATGTATTGCACAAAGTTCAAAAGATATCCATTGACTCAGTACCCTTTGGAGGAAAAAGGGAGCTATTGTCAGTTATTGAGTAGAGGAGGGACAAAACTGGATATTGAAATGTCATTGTTTACTCTATGAGCTGGGTAGCCCCCCCAAAATCATAAGCTCTTTCTATGCCTCAATTTTCTTGTCTGTAAAATAAGGAGGTAGGACATGATGATCTCTAAAGTCCCTCAGTCTTAAATCTATTTATCTGTAATATATATATATATATGATATATCTGTGCAGTGAAAAGAGCCTTGGATTTAGGGTTCTAGTAGTGGGACTTCCTGTCCAAAACTGGCAATTCTGTTTCTCTAGATTCATTTAGCATGTGTAAATCCAATGAGGTCCCTTCCAAAGATCTCTTTATACACCTATGCATGAAATGGGAATTTGTTCTGTGATTTACAATATGGTAGACACCAAAAAGCTCCGGATTTTCTCAGTCTGAAGGACTAGAATTCCAATTCTGATCTATGCGTAATGTTTGTATCATCTAGATTAAGACGTCTCCCTTCTTTGAGCCTCTATGACCAGCCTAGATGACTTAAAGACCCTTTAAGCTCTAAGCCCTTGTATGCCATTGAGTCATCTGTCAAATTTTCTTTGTTACACATGTCAAGATGTGCCTGCAACGATTACTCCCACACTTCATCTTTTTTGTTTGTTTTTGGTCAGATGTATTTAATTAGATTGGAGGATTTAAAACTGAAAAGGAGCAATAGGCATCATCTAGACGGAGCTCTTCCTTTAGCAAATAATAAAACTGAGGTCTAAGAAAGGCCATGTGACTAAAAGTCATCCAGGTAACAAACAGCAAAGCCATTATTGGAGCCCAGGCTTTGTTTCCTGTCAAGTACTTCTCCCCTATAAAATGCCCTCTCACCTGCAGTTTGCTCCTTTCTCACCAGAAAGCAAAAGCAGCTCGTGCAGGAATCTTTTCTTAGAATCAAGTTTACCTCATCACTGACTCATGCCTTGTATCTACTTCCCTGCCTACCTTGATTCCTGACTGATGGTTTTGCCCTGAACTGTGTGTTTGTATGTATATTCTTGCTACTCTGCTACAGATAGCTGGAGTTCTCCAACAGAAAGGATATGTGGTACCATTTTTTCTCTCTGCCTTTCATATATCTTGGATTTGGTCTGATAAGTTGATTACAGAAACTTGACATTCAAGAAAACAATGGGAAAGGAAGAGTGAAGGGATTAGACTCAGGAAAAAGGGATGCAAATATGAAAGAATTGCTAATACCTGTACCATAGGGGACAAATATCTACTTTTCCTTCATTTACTACCATAAAGCCTTTGACTGTATGGGTCATAACAAAATGTGACAAGTCCTCAAAGAGATGGGAGTACTAGAGCATCTTACTTGCCTCCTAAGGAACCTGTATGAGGTTCAAGAAGCAAATATTAGAAATGAACATGGAACAATTGATTGGTTTAAGATTGTGACAAGACTATATGCTGTCACATTATTGATTTAACTTATATACAGAGCACATCATGTGAAATGCCAGGCTGAATGAAAGAAGAACTGCAATGAAGGTGGTCAGGAGAACTATGAACAATCTCAGATATGCATATGATAACACTCTACTGGTAGAAAGTGATGAAGAATTAAGAAACCTCTTGTTGATGGTGAAAGAGGAAAATATAAAACCTGGCTTGAAGTTTAACATCAACGGGGCGGAGCCAAGATGGCGGAGTAGAAAGACTCACCTATGCTAGGTCCGAACCCACAGCCCATAGATTTCCTGTAAAAAGAACTCCTGACAAATTCTGGAACAGTGGAAGCCACGCAGCAACACAGAGAAGGAGATTTCTGCTGCAGAGAGCCCTGAAAAACCGACCACAAAGGTACCCCGGACCAGAGCAGAGCCCTGTCCTGCCGAGCGCTCCCCTCCCCTGCCCCGGCCACGCGGCACCGAGAGGAGCGAGCCGAGCCCAGCGGGGGTCGGGGACCTGAGTCTCCGGCAGCTGCGAAGGACCCTCCACCCACAGACACACAGGTCAGTGAGAGAGACGGGCTGAGAGGGGAGCGGGGGATCTCTGGGACTCGGACCCCCTGGGAAG
>CM053770.1:26175834-26227172 GCA_028658325.1 Potorous gilbertii | reverse complement strand
CAAAGGGGGAGAAAATTTTGGAACCCAAAATCTTGTGAAAATGAATGTAAAAAGTTAAATAAATTTATTTAAAAGAAAAATAAAATAAAATAAATAAATAAATAAATAAATCAATAAACGGAAAAAAAAAAGAAGTTTAACATCAAAAAACAAACACCAAAACACTAAGGTCATGGCAACTGGTACCATCATTTTCTAGCAGACAGAGGGAGAAAAAATGGAAGCAGTATCAGATTTAATGTTCTTGGGCTCACAGATCACTGCAGATGGTGACTGCAGCCATGGAATTAAAAAAAAAACACTTGCTCCTTGGATGGAAAGCTATGGAAAATCTGGACAGCTTACTAAAAGGAAGAGACATTACCTTGTTGACCAAGTCCTGTATGGACAAAGCTATGGCTTTTCCAGTTACAATGTATGGTTGTGGGAGTTGGACAACAAGGAAAGCTGAGCACTGTGAAATCAACATTTTCAGATGGTAGTGCCAGAAAAGATTTTTGAGAGTCTCTTGGACAGCAAGAAGATCAGATCAGTCAATACTTAGAGAAACTGATTCAGACTACTCATTGGAAGGACAAATACTGAAGCTGAACATTAAATTATTTAGCCACATAGTAAGAAGATGGGGCTCATTAGAAAAGAGCCTGATATTGGAAAAGATTGAAGGCAGAAGGAGAAGGGGACAATAGAGGAGAAGATAGATAGATGGTGTCATGGACGCAATGAACACGAGCCTGAATAGATTTCAAGAGATAATGGAGGATGAAACAACCTGGTGTGCTATGGTTCCAAGTTTCACAAAAAGTCAGACATCACTGAACGATAACCATACCAGAGTTATGGGGAAAAGGGAGAGGGAATGAGAGAGAAGAGAGAGGCAGGCTACAGATTAGTTCATTAATTTCATTAGAACAGAACTACCAATCCAAGTCGTCATCTTCTATCACAAGGCTGGGGTGAGCACAGTGCTTTATAAATCTTCAAGTTCTATACATGTTTAGTATTATTCTCTGAGAACTATAAACCTTCAGACATCTGCTGTTTCTTTCTACTTTTATCACTATCTCTGATACTCTCATCTTAATTCTAGCTCTACCTAAATCCTATCACCAAGACATCTTGATGTTTAGAAACATTTAGACAATAGCCTGAGAATTCTTACTTTTTAATCTTGATATCTATTATAGTTTAAGAGATTAACATTTAACTATACACACATGCACAAATTAAATGGAGAGGTTGGGGTAGGAACTAATTTTTATCAATCTAGACATATTTTAGACATGAATAAGAACATGGATTCTCTCTACGTTTGTACTTCAGTCATAGAGAGGTAGGTAGATTCTTTCTTTTATATCAGTTTATTCTGATCATAAGCATTGCTTAGTTTCTCTTCTTTCATTTGATTTCCTGCCAAAACCAACAGAATATTTCATGATAGCAGAGAACTTCTTTTGGATTAATTGGCAAGCTTGCAGTGATATCTTGTTTAAATGATTGACTGATATTACAGTTTATGAACTGAGCTGGATGGAAATGTGGTAAGGAGCTGATACTCCTTGATAACTTACTCTCTATCTTACCTGAAGACACTCAATTTACCTCTTCCTAAAGTGGAAATAGAATCAGGTAGGGATAAGTTACTTAGATCAAGCCATTTGACTCCTCTACCTTGCTGTTTGAAAATTATGCAATTTCATATTCAAAGGATTTCATGACAAAACACCAGCACTTTTGGTAGCTCAGACAAACAGAAAGAAAAGCAACTGCCAATCCATTTGGTGGCAAGGGAAAGGAAAGTGGATGACAGAATCTAGAGTTGATTCATATTAAAAAGAAGTCCCAGAGGCTGGTCAGAAATACCTCTTGATAGACCCCAGTCCCTACCATGTAGTTGGCCTCCTTCTCCAAATTTGGCAGATACAATATAGTGAGGTTGAGAAATCATAGGGTAGAGGAAAATCTACTGGAGTCCGAGTCAGCAGAGACCTAGGTTCCAATCTGGTCTCTAACTCAAACACTTAAAGCTTGGGCCAGTCTTCTCACTTTCTGGGGTCTCACTTTCCTCATAAATTGTGACAGTAATTACTATAGAGCATATCGCTGACTGTCATCAGAAGGAACAAATGATTAAATGTATACATGGCTATATAAATGCCAGCTCATTATTTACGTGATTTATGTTGCACATTTGTTTAAGCCAAAAATGGTGTGTAAAATGCAAACAATGTATCCTATAGGTGTGGATTCAGGTCTATTGCCTTGGAGAGTTTTGTAAGAGTCCAGGCATGTGATAAAATCAAATAAGTCCCTCCCAGACGTGTGTGTGTGTGTGTTTGTGTGTGTGTGTGTGTGAGAGAGAGAGAGAGACAGAGAGACAGAGACACACAGAAAGAGAGAGACAGCGAGACAGAGAGAGAGAGACAGAGAGACAGAGACAGACACAGAGACAGACAGAGAGACACAGAAAGAGAGAGATAGCGAGACAGAGAGAGACAGAGAGACAGAGAGACAGAGACACACAGAGACAGACACAGAGACAGACAGAGAGACACAGAAAGAGAGAGACAGTGAGACAGAGAGAGAGAGACAGAGAGACAGAGACAGAGACACACAGAGACAGACAGAGACAGACAGAGAGACACAGAAAGAGACAGCGAGACAGAAAGAGAGAGAGAGAGAGAGAGAGAGAGAGAGAGAGAGAGAGAGAGAGAGGAAAGAGAGGGGAAGGGAAAAGAGAGGAAGAGGAGATTTATAGCTAAAAAATAGATACATGTGGGATACCATGAACTCATACTGTACATGTCATAATATGACCTTCTACTTTGAAAGTCTAGCTGTACTAGTCAGGCTGCATGAAGTCTTCAGAGGGCACCTTTAACCAGAAGAGTCAAGATGTTTCATTACTCCCTATAACTCACTTATTCCATGTAACACATTATTATTTCTGGATACAGAAGGCTAAGGAGCTGCACAGGGTAACTGAAAAGAAATAAACTGATGATATTCTATCTCAGCAGGCCAAGTGACACTGCCACCCTGAATCTCATAGGAAACTCTCCCTGGCACCCTCTAGTGAATCAGCTGCTGTCAGACTGAAGAAGATTGATGAACCCCATCAATACTGGTACAGAATGGTTATTAAGGTGATCCCCTAGACAGCTGGGTCCCTGGAAAATTTGCTTGTCAAGTCAACTGGTTGAGTTACCCATTATAATCCTGGAGATTTTACTACTTGAAAATAGTGACTGCATGTACAACGATGGCCTTTGGTAGAGGCTCTGTCAGGCTAAATACTGGCCCAGAGAGGACTGATTTGGATCACTAAAGCGATAGAAATAAAATAAGACGTGTAAGAACACAGCCATTTATCACTGAAATATAGCAACAACAATGATTATTTTTTGTGCTTATGAATCTTCCCTCACTTGGTTTTCCACTAAATTATATGAGCAAAAAATCAGATGCGTACCCTAGAATGGTTCAAATAGGAGTCACAGAAATGCAGAGGGGAAGGGGCCTCAACAAACACCTTGTCCTGCCATTGCCTCCAAAGAATTACTCCATAACGCAACCCATAAACCATCAGTTAGCCAGGCTCTAGAGGCTCTCTTTACCTCCAGGATCTAATATAAAATCCTCTGATTGCCTTGTAAAGCTTTTCATAGACTGGACCTTTCCTACCCTTCCTGCTGGATTCCATCTCACCCTTTAGGCCTTTATGATATTCTCCCCAAATTTCCCTATCAACTGTTTTTCTCAGAAATGAATATGGCCTAGGCACATTTTGGGTATGGGAGGATGATTCAAGGGGAAAAAAATGACCAGTTATCAAGAATTCTTTATGTATTATTGCCCTAAATCACCTTCTTCTCCCCACCTGATGAACCTCTTTAACTAGCCAGAAAACCTGGGACTTGAAATAATGCTAGGATAGGATTCAAGTAAGTAAGCAGACAACTTGCATTGTACTGTCCCCTCTCAAGACCTCAGTTTCCCTTTCTGTAAAATGAGGGGGTTAGACCAGATGACCTCTATGATCCTGGCCAACTGCAAATCTCTTGTCATAAAACCAGATTCAGGTAAGAGGCATTCTCCTTCTGATCTGGGGGTGAGGCAGGCAGGACCCAGAAGGGTTTACTCATTTAGAATATTCCTTCCAGCTGCCTAAAGCTGGGAGCACAGCTGCTATAAGATGGGCCATTTTTTAGAAATTGCAGGAAGTGGAATATGAGAGAATAAGAAAAAAAGTAATACTTTTCATCCTGGAAACATGATGGGTGAGAAAGTATGTGATCCAAGTTTATAAAAATCACAAAATCTGGTAGACAGGGGAAGAGAGGCATTCACAAAATCCCAGAATACTTCATCAGTGAGCACCTCTCAAAACTTGAAAGAAGATAATTATAGGAAAAATGTTTATACAGAACACATTCGATTTATAGAACTTATTAGCCTATGAGGTGGCTCAGATGAGAAATACCAATAATTTCATGGATCTTCGAACCATGACTGGAAGATTTGCAACAAGTTACTATGAGAAGATGGGTATGTTCTGAGTTTATCATTCAGGTTTGGAATTGATTTTAAGGAGCACAATAGTGCCTTCCCACGCATTACTTGGTGCCATTGGCAGGTAGGCACACCATTCTAGAAAGACCATTACTCTGACCTATGCAGACATTTAGAAAATGCTTTTATGAATTGGAAACAAAAGGCAGGAAGTAAAAGGTGGCTCTTTGACTCCCTCCTGTCTTCCCTTCTTCTCACATACATAAATACAAATGGAAATTCACTTTCTAACTTTCCCTTCTATATTTGTTTGTTGCTTAGTTTTTGCCCAAGGCAATTGGATGACACCTTTGATACAGCACTAGGTCCAAAGTCAGGAAAACTCAAGTTCAAATTTGGCCTCAGATATTAACTATGTGGCTGTAGGCAAGTCACTTAACCTTCACCTGCCTGGGTTTTCTCAGCTGTAAAACAGGGATATTAAAAGTATCTTTTATTTCTTCCTTAATTTTAATTAACAGAGGGTTGAACAAAGTTCTTTATTGATACATTTCTCAAAGACTTTGACATATACAAGAGAGACATTTTTGGAGGAGAACCTTTGAGAAAGTGTTTTGGTCTACAGAATAAGAAAAAAAGCAACAACAGTCAACAAAAATAATAGCATAGTAGAATTCTGTTTTCCCTATATCTTTCAGGAACTTGTAACTGTAAAGATATAGGCTGCTATGGAATTATGTCTGATTCATTCTCATAACTTTATGAAGGATGGCATGAATGGAATATAGATTACTTTAATAAAAGTGTTATACTTGGGAGAGTGGGTATATAGATAGCTATTTCTGTTTTCTTAGTAACATTTTTTTCTTGTTAGTAATCAAGTCTGAAATTTTATTCATCGCACTTTGTATCATGTATCCAATTCAGATATTTGAGAATCACTTTTTAAATGCCTTCAAAATAACACCACTTCCCACATGGATCTCCCCTGTGTATATTAGGCATACCCTTCCCATTTGTATTTTCTTCCATACTACTTCCAGTTCCTTATACAGCAATCTAATATGAGGACCTATAAGTGGTGACTGTACTGTCTTTGATAGTGAAGAATTTGTTACAAAAAGTTTTGCAGATCTTTTCCATTTTTCTTCTATCAGTCTTCCAGTTTCTCCTTAGATTCTTTTCTTATGACTTTACTTATGTCTCTTGCCATATTCTCTTTATTTATTTTTTTGGACAACAAAACAATGTAACAGAATGTTGTTTAACTATAAAGCCAAAGAAGTTCTGTCATGGAGAAGAATGGAGAGAAATGCACCTCCCTCTCTCTTTACAGAGGTTGGGAACTATAGGTATGGAATACAGCATATTCTGTCAGGCTCATTTGACCTTTTGGTTGGTTTGGGAACTTCCTTTTCCCCTTTCTTTGGTTATTCTTTGAATAGAGGATACCTAAATGGGATAAGGCTCAGAGCTTGAGAACCGAAGGTTCCTTGTGGGACACGTGGGTGAGGGGATGGGAGCACCAGTGATTCACAAGGCTGCACTGGCATGGAGATGCAGACCCTCTACTCCACAAAGCAGTCTCTAGCCCAGCTCCCAGCTCCTAGAGAGAAATTCCACTTAAAGTAACTATATTATATATGAAATACTTGGGGTCTACTATCAAAATTCATAGAGGAAAGATATGAAAGAAAAACCTATAAGATAGGTTTTACACTAATAAAGACAGAACTAAATAATTGGAAAAAAATATTAATTGATCATGGGTAAATTGAGCCAATAAAATAAAAATAGTAATACTATTCCAAATAATTTACTTATTCAGTAAGAACTTTGTTTCTGTGATTCTCTGACCCAATAATACTGGTCCAGTAGTTCATATCCATTGCCAGCAAGAATGCTAGGACACTCAATCTTCAGATAAAATCCAGTTCAACCTACTCTACAAACTTACTATCTACAGAACTTACTATCCACCAGGAACTTTCTCTCCTTTTCTCTTGCTCTCCTTTAAATAAGCAACATCTAGTTTCATGGGCTCTGTTAACAACTATCATGCTTATAGTTTGGTTTTTCATAATAACTTAAAAGTGAGCATTGCATATGCTTGCCTCCATTAGCTATTCTACAAATACATTTCAGAAGCCAACTTCAATAAAAGAAAAAAACTATTTGGGACTAAAAATTTCACAAGGATGCTTCCAATTCCTCCACTAGGGACATGACCTTTTTTCTGCACATTTATTATGTGCAGAACAGGACAGGGAAAGTTGAGATGGGACACTATTTCCCAGGATGGTAGAAATGGCATGCAATCCACCATTTAAATACTGTAGTATGTCATTTATCAGTGGTGAAGAGAATCAGAACTCCTTTCAACTGACTTCAGATCATACATTAATCTTCTCAGCAGTTTCTTAACCTTGTAGAGAGAATCATTCCTTTTCTTCTGAAGAAAATCTGGCAACAATAATTATAATAGCTCCTTTGTGAAGTACATGTTTTTGGAAACAGGGTAAGAGCAATTATCAAAAGCATGGCCTTACTAATGCACTGTTGGTGGAATTGTGAACCGATCCAACCATTCTGGAGAGCAATTTGGAACTATGCCCAGAGGACAACACTGCTTGATCCAGCAATAGCCCTACTAGGTTTGGGTCCACAGAGAGATCATAAAAAATGGGGAAAGCACCTACATGAACAAAAATATCTATAGTAGCTCTTTTTGTGGTGGCAAAAAATTGGAAATTGAAGGGATGCCCATCAACTGGGGAATGGTTGAACAAGCTGTGGTATACGCATGTAATGGAATACTAATGTGCAATAAAAAATGATGAGCAAACTGATTTCAGAAAAACCTGGAAAGGTTTATATGAACTGAAAAGTACAGAACCAGGAGAACATTGTATACAATAACAGCAACATTGTGTAATGCTTAACCATGAATGACTTAGCTCTACTCAGCAACGCAATGATCCAAGACAATTACAAAGGACTTGTGATGGAAAATGGTATCCACATCTCGAGCAAGAATTCATGGAATCTTAATGAAGATTGAAACACACCATTTTCACTTTCTCTATTTTAATTTTTTTCCCTTTTAGTCTGCCTTCTTTAGCAGCTATGACAAATATGGAAATATGTTTTACAAGACTGTACATCTATAACCACTATCAAATTGTTTCATGTTTTAAGAAGAAGGGAGGGAAGGGAATAAGGGAGAAAAATTTGAAACTCAAAATTTTGTAAAAACTCAATGCTAAAAATTGTCTTTATATATAATTTGGGGGGGAAACTGCCAAAAGTAAAAATAAAAAAGTATTTTCCCTATCTTCTTTGATTCTAGAGCCTTATCATAAAAAAACTCAGATAACACCAGGTTTTATGCCATCTTCATGATTTGCAGAGATACCCAAGAATGATTAAGAAATATATAAGAAAGAGGAGAAATTGTGTCCGTTCTTTTTAGAAATACACAAAGGAATTGTGATTTCAGCGTTGCTTAATATTTTCACATGGGAATGATCAGACATTTTGCCTCTCCCCTTCCCCATCTCTGATTAACATTTAGAATGACTTGGAGTCTTTCTAGATCCCAAGTTGCAAAGTAAGACTTTTGAAGGTTTAATCAAAAACTCATTTGATCCCTTATTGTCCTCTGACATGAATTAAACCCTTTATCAGATATTGCCTAGGAGTCGAGTAAAATCCTCCTAAGATTCCCTTTGAGTCCTCTACCCCAGCATGGGTTATTTTTTCACTTCTGCATTGAAAACAGGGTTCCTCTAAGATTAAATGAATATTCCCTTTGTACACCTGCTGCTGGCTTCTCTGTTCTTAAAGTATCTCATGAGTGCCTCTACTTATCATTGCACAGCCAACTATTGGAGCAGCTGAGAAATGAGATTTCTAGAGAACCTGAGAAAAACAAAGAAAAAACTTAGAGTTACAGATTAGAAGTTGTTAGATTTTAAACATATAGCATCAGAAAATATTTTCAAGGTTCAACTGTCTGGTTTTACAGATGAGGAAATATATGCCACAACTGGTCACACATATAGCAAGTAGCTGAGGCATGACTTGAGTGTTCTGACCCCAAATCCATTCCTATTTCACTCTCCACCATATGATATTGAGAAGGTTTGGATTTGGAGATTGAATTATTCAGATGCTTGCATCTTTAGGACAACAGATGTTGTTGTTCAGTTGTTTCAGTCATGTCCACCTCTTCATGACCCCATTTGGGGTTTACTTGAAAATGATACTGGAGTGGTTTGCCAATTCCTTCTCCAGCTCATTTTAAATATGAGGAGGCTGAGGCAAACAGGGTTAAGTGACATGCCTAGGGTCACACTACTAGGATATGTCTGAGGCTGGATTAGAACTCAGGTCTCTCTGACTCCAAGCCTGACACTCTATCCATGGTGCTGGCTAGGATAACAACAGTATTAAATAATTTTCATAAGAAAAAGGCAGTAAGCCTTTGGATACATGGGAATTTCCAACAATTAGGTTATAATTTGGAAGAATATTGAGGTGTTTATAAAGAGGAATGAATATATAAATTCAAACTCAGTGCTATTATATCAAAAATGACTTCAGGTTACCTAACATCCTACAAAAGCCAAAGTAGTCAAAAGAGGTGTATAAATTGTACTAGATGACCCCTAGCCTTCCAATTCTGTGATTCAATGAAGAGTGTGTGCCAGGAAAAGTACCTCATGCATACACAACATTGGCACAATTACTGCCACACTAATTTTTACCAGTTACAAAATCATTTTATCCTTGCTGGTCCATATTCCCATGGGCAGAATGTCTAGCCCCACTTATCATCCACACAAGTCATGATCACTATTATACATGCACATACACACACATGTGTGTATGTATATATATACATACACACATATATATATAATACACATATATATAATATATGTACATATATATTATGTTTATATTTGTATATGTATATTAGAGTTATCCTAAAATTGAGCCAAGAAAATGTCTGAAATTTTAAGAGATCAATGACATCCTCTTGTATGTTTTCTTTTATGCTTCAATATTTCCAATAAGTTTTCAAGTGGGATAAGCTAACAGGTGAAAGAGAGAGAAAAGGGATCTTTTTTTTTTCTTGGTGAGGGGTTGAAATCATCCATTTTCCAGATTTAAAGAAGAAGATTCAACTACTTTTCTCCATCTTTACCATTCCAGGATGGGATGGCATTTGGTCAAGAGGGGAACCTGAGGTGACGCTCAAGCAACATGACAAGAATTTATAACACTGTTTTAAAAAAAATACAAGAAGAGTTGATCACAGAAGCACAGAATAAGGAAGTTAAATTGGGTTTAGAGAATACAGTACTTTTTTCTATCTAAGCATGGGAAGAAAGGTCAGGGGAGGGCCACCAGACCCAGTCAAAATTTCAAAGTGGGTGAACTTAACCACTGGTATGATTCTACTTCTCTCATCTCCAGAAGATCCACAATTTTTTATCCTTCGAAGATGATGATGATGATGTAATAAATTGCAAACATTTCTTCGGCACTTTAAAGTTTGCAAAATGATTGTTATACTTCATTTATCTCATTTGGTACAGGTACCTTCTACTGTTTACGTTACCCTTCTAGTCTGACCCATTCATTCCAGGTCCTTATTTCAGAAATGAGTCAATTTCTCATAAGTTACTTAATTCTTTTACTATTATAATTTTTTTCAGTTTCAAACTATGATAGATGTATTTCACCTCCTTCTTTAAAATAATATATTGTTCCAAAATTCCTGATTCTTTATTAAAAAGAACATCTCATACTATACATCTTATTTTCTTATTTCATACTAAAAAAAATGAGTTTTTTCTCCTGTATTAACATCCATTTACCTCTTTTTCTCAATCTGTTTTAACTTGAGAGAGGTAGTGAGTACTTAGAAGTGGAAAAACTCAATTGAAACTAATGGAACTTGATTACTTTCCTTGCTATATGGGCCTGAATATGTCACTTTACTTTCCATTTATTCATAAGTAAAATTAAGGCATTGAACTGGATCTTCTTTTAAGGTCTTGATTAGTTTTGACGTTCTTTCAACTCTTTGGGGGTCATTATGCCAGGGAGTTAATTAGGTCTAGACCTTGCCATGCACTACCTCAATCCAAGATAGAAAAGACCAGAATTCTACACAATATCCCTGCAAGGCAAAATGGTGGATAAAGAGCGAGCCTCTACCTCACAAAGACCTGCATTCAAATAAAAACTTCTGGGCCATGCTAGCTTTGTGATCAGAGGCAAGTCATTTAACAGTGCCCCAGGCCAACCTCTGAGTCTATAAATAGCAAAGCAGAGGTCCTTCTTTGCTGAAGGAGGATGTTTCCTGTAACAATAAAATCACAAGTTTAGGATACCCTTACAAAAAGGACACACGATTGAACAAAAGTAAAATGTTGTTCAGTCCTCCAGTTGCATCGGAATCTTTGTGACCCAATGGGCCCCAGAACAGCAGGCCCTTCTGTTCTCCATTATCTCCCAAAATCTGAAAAGAAAACTACGCCAAACAATAAGCAGCTTCTTCATCAAGAAAAAGGGGCCATTGGGCCAGATGACCTTTGAAGTCCCTTGCAGTTCTTGATCTATGAAGTAAACCCCTTGAGTGCCTTTCCTTCCCTAACCCCCTAAAACAGTGGTATCAAATTCAAATAGAAACACCCTGTTTGCCTTCATAGCGACCTAGAAAACAATACATTAACATTAGCCCTGTTGCATTCTATTTTTTTTTAATTTTGTTAAACATATCCCAATTACGTTTTAATGTGGTTCCTGGCATCACTTAGGAGTTTTGCTTTATTTGAAACCTCTACCCTAAAATACTTCATGGTCCAAAATTCATTCTCCTTATCCTCTCCCCTCAAAATATTCACAGCCTTAATCCAGCTGATCTTTACAGTTAGGAGGAAAGAAATCAGATTAAAATAAATTGCATCTAGATAGGAATGACAGATGGCCCCTGCTTGACTCATTCAGAGGAATTTATATTTCAGAAGAGGATGCCAATCAACCCGCAGGAATTTCAGGTGACAGGGAGAATGTGGATATGACTGTGTGAGGGGGCCAAGGATAAAGGTATTTCTTTAGGGTAGGTGAGCCTCCCTGTTACTCTTCAAATTCTATATTTCATCCATGCTTGTTACTTTGTTGGAAGAGACGACCAGTCACTGTTCTGTCTTGTACTTGTTTCTGAACTTCATTGCAAACAGTTTGCCCTGCCATAAAACAACCAGTAATCTTAGAACCCAGGGTTCACCTGTTTCAAATCCCAAATATTTTCATATCTGCAAACTGGGAGAACAAACTCCCAAGACACCAAGTTGTATCCCAGCATCTGACTGTTCAAATTATCTAGGAATCTTGAGAAAAACTTCAAGTTGATTATCTGCACCCTAGTTTCCCAAATGTGGGACGTAGTAAAAGTAGGGAGAACATTACCTTTGGATCAAGTGAACCCAAATTTGAATACAGATTCAGCTATCTTTTGTATGTGTACCCTTGAACAAATGACAACCTAAGCTTCAGTTTCCTCATTTGTAAAATGATCCCTAACCAAATCCTATGAAATTTTAAGTTTGTTTTAGCCCTTGTAACTCCATTCAGCTCTAGAGTAGGTAGCTCCTACCCTATTCTTTTAGATAACAGAGTTTTAGGCCACGATTCACTAGGTATCCATAGCCCTAGGTTCTTGTCCAAAGAACATTTTAGTCATTAGTCAGAACCCAAGGTGGGCCAGGGCATCTCTGATCTCCAGCGCCAGTGGGCTGTCTTGAGAGTATGCATAGCAAAATCAGAAGTGTTATACCTTAGAAGCTAAGATTTGGGTACCTGAGCTACCAAAGAATTCCCAAGATGAATTAAAGTCTCTCCATATATATTTAGTCTTCTGTTCTTGTAACAATCATCTGCTTCCAACTTAAAAAAACAGAAAAATCAACATTGACCTTGCTCACTGGGCCTACTTATTTCCTAAATGGCAGAGAACATAAGGTTGTTTGCTTTTATGGTTTTTTTTTCAAGCTGCGGAGGGATCCTTTCTCCCACCCTCTTTGGTCCAGCAGGGAGAACAAAACTTTAATCTTAGATTTTAAAAGGATAAACCTTCGATCTCATCTAAGCCTATCCATTATCCCTCATATTGAGGCCCAAAGAAATCCCCTGACCTCCTTGTAGTCTGTGTGTTATGTGTTGCCTAAAGGATAGACTCAAGGACAGGATATTGTATGTAGGTGTTTATATACATGCATGGAGGTAGTAATGGCCCTGACTTGTATTCCAGCAAAACTTCTGTGGATCCTAAATATCATGGCCACCTTATCTTAGTACAGAAAGTTGTTCCTCTATTTACAAAGGGGCAAAATACTTCATTCCTTTGATACCAAGCCTTATAAACTAAAACTTAAGTATGCCTCAGTATTATAGACTGGGATAAAGTTGAAGTAGCTGAAAAACCCTGGAGTCTAAGGGAGATCCCTGGCTCATTATGAATAGGGAGACTCAAAGCTAGCACCTTCCTCATTGTGAATAGAAAACTCTAAGCCAATACTTTATACAAAGAGCCTAATGACTTCTATAATCAGTAAATTTATTAAAATTACTTACTGTGCCTGGTCATTTTCTTCTTCATATAGGCCTGTGATTTATCAATGTGAGGAACCAATACTGACTGGCAACTCTTTTGTAATTTACAGTCTCAGAGAGTTACCTGGGCTATTTGAGTGACTTGTCCAGGGTGCTCCAGTTAGTTTGTGTCAGAAACTGATCTTAGCCTATTACTAACTCCAGAGTTGGCCCTCAAGCTTCTGCTCCAGTGATCTCTCCACATTTATTTTTTCCCTCTTAGTAAAGGTATTTATTTGGTGCAAGTCTTCTCTTGAATAAAAGGGCCATCTGTCCTGGGTAAGAAATTGTCTCAATTAACAATGGAAGGTTCCTTAATATTTATTCTCCATTGGCATATACTTTTACAATACAACTGGGTGTGACCTTCAGATACACACCAGAGGTCATTATCAAGATAATATAATTCCTACATCATAAGATTTGCTTTCCCCCCTAAACTCTCAGATGTTATCATGATGTTTAAAATATCTGTTTAGGGAAATCCTACTGGGTTGACCTGATGCTCATAAGGCTTTGATTTGCAAGAATTGTCCCAAGTGGCAATTTAAAGTCCATTCCTTCAACTCAAAGACTCTGTTGAGAAGAGTAATTGGCCTCAATAACACTTACCTGTATGGACGGAATACAGGCTGTGCAGCCATAATAAGTTCAGAATCACAACATAGTTACTTTAAACAATGGAATGAGTGGAATTTATGTGACAAAGGTTGATCCTGATGAGGACCTGTTGATGGTTCCTTTATAAGATGTGGATGGAAAATGTGGGAGAAAGTTTTTCATGTAATCGAATTGTATATCAGTCATTATAAAGTGTTAGGTGCTTCCCTCAGACTGCAAAGCAAATTCTAGGTCCCACAGAATGCTTAATTTTTCATCAATATCACAGGAGACCTGGATTCAAATCATTTACAAGCACTGAATTACTCAAAAGTCATGATCCCTTTCAAATACTGAAAATTCACCATGCACCTGGGAATTGTCTGAACCTCTGGTGGGCAGCGAAAAGAAAAGGAGAGGGGTGGGGAATTCACCACTGGACAGAAAAATGGCTCCAGAGGGACGTTGGCATAGCAAGCACATAACCCAACAGAGGAGGGCGATGTGAAAACAAAACCCCCAGAACGGTAACAATGACAAGAACAAAGATTATCTCATAACCTGTTTTGTCAGAGCTGGTATTGATGGCATTGGTAGTGATGGAGGTGAAGGTAGTCTTTGCGCTGTCCTTGGCAGGTACAGATTTCTGTTTATTTTTCATGGCTTCCAGTGCTTTGAGCTTCTTGGCATGTTTAGTGCCTTTGTAGTGGGCCGCAGCCTGGCTCTACAAAGGAGAACAAAATGAACCATGCAATCAGGCTCATTTCTAAACTGGCATTCTCTGTATTAGTACAAATACAGATGACCTTTCAATAATGGGTACCATCCATGCTCTTCCTGACAAGGATCAAGTGACTAGCACTCTCTAGAATGATGTCTAGAAATGAATAGACTTGGGTTCTTAAAAGCTCCAGGGCAGAAATGATTGAATTGGATGAAACCTAAAAGCATTCACATCACTGAACTTTTTTTTTTCTTCGTGGCATGAAGAATATCACATCAGCACATTGGAATGTTGCCTCCATTCCACCATATTGCTTGCCTCCCTAAGATTTAAACAAGGAGACTAATGAATTGTCCATCTGGTTCATTTGCTCAGAAAATGTATGCACTGCAATCACTGAATGTATTACTATTAGAGGAGTTGCCAGAAGTGTTTATGAGTAGGAGCTCATAGATAACAAGCCAAGGGAGTACTCCATAGATAGTCAGGTGTGAGAGTTAAGGAGAAAATATGGCACCTATATTCTAATATTGGGGAAAACTGTTCAACTTTCTGGCTTTAAAAGGAAGAATCATTTTATCCTTCTCCCTCCTGAAAGGAGCCAATAAAATTCAAGGCTAAGGACATTCTCTCAAATCATGACCCTTAAAGACTCTGACCTATTGCCAAGGACTCCTGATGTGTTCTGACCAGCAAATGAAACCCATAATGGCAACATCTTTTACCTGGACTTCTGCAAGGAGTTTTTCCCTTCTCTAGACTTTTCCAACAATACATGAATCCTTTTCCTTTTTTTATCCACACCTGACAAAAATATATTAGGAAGGACTTCAAAAATACAAATCGTTCTTTTCATCCTACTTTTCTCCCATTGTTTTAAGATCAAGAACACAGAAGCTGGAGTGATAGGCTGCTCTAGGACTGCTTGGGTCCCTTCTGATTTTGAGGTGCTGAGATATCTGAAAATTCTTCAACCTTCATATCCTACAGAACAACATCTAATACAGAAATACCTCCCCAAGTCTGGGGTCCTATGATGTCTATTAAGTAAACAGCATCACTCCTTTTGTTGAAGATAAAATTCTGTTTTAAAATTTAAGTTTTATTCTTCTCCTCTCCATTACTTGCTCTTTCTCCACTCCATTTTTTTCTTCCTTGAAGAACGAGAGAAAAACCAGCCTTATACAAGGTTTGGAATAGAAATCATCTTGATAATTGAGCTATGATGACTTAACAAACCACAAAACCCTAATGATGGTGAAATAAAACCCACTGTGTCCTACCCTACAAACATGAAGTCTCATTTATCCCTGAGAATTCATGAGTCAACATTTATCAGCATCTCTATTGTCTTGCACAGAGTATAGTTAAATGCTGAATTAAACTGAGCTAGGAATAGGGAAAACTAGTAGATATACTGTTAAGAATAGTGACCCAGTTTCACTCAGTGAGTTTTTAAAGTAATCTCTGTGCTGATAAGCATCCAGAAATCAATCTTTCATCTAGTTAACTGTATTTATTAATTTTAAAATAAGTGATCTATTACTTAAGGTGCATCATTCTGACTGGCCAAAACATGTGGTTTTAAAATACAAGTACCAGGTACCCTTATTGAAAGAACACTGGACAGTGAAGTTATTAGAAACAACTTAAACAGAGAGCACAGTCATGCATCATTTACACATTTTCAAGGACATATAACACTGAGACATACCATAAACCAAAAAA
Organism: Potorous gilbertii; assembly: GCA_028658325.1. Taxonomy (NCBI): domain Eukaryota; kingdom Metazoa; phylum Chordata; class Mammalia; order Diprotodontia; family Potoroidae; genus Potorous; species Potorous gilbertii. Next base: position 26,210,941 of record CM053770.1, on the reverse strand, counting down.
CAAGAAGTTAAGTGATACTATAGTTTAATAAACAATGTTGTATTAGCATGATCATGCAATATAGAGCATTTGTATTCCATAAAAAAAATTGTTTCATCACTCCCACCAAGTGATATCCATTTACTTTAATGTCATTATTTAATTTTTTTTTCTCTTTTTAAGACTGGGTATCCCTATTCCACCAAGACTGAAAGTAGAGTAGCCACTCACAGGACTGATCCCTCTACAGACCATCGCAGAAATTCTGAGCTTCTCTGTTTCCCCTCTTGGGCCAGTTTACCCTTCCTTGAGCAGTCTTATGCTCCCCACTCCTAGGAGCTCACCATATTTTTGCTAGACTTCATTCAGACACCTGATTATGCTTAGCCCTACCAAAGCTCAGAATTCCCAAGCTCAAGTAATTCATCAACCTTCTTCTCTCTGGTAGTAGAGATTATAAGCATATATCACCATGCCTTACTACTCAAGCTTTTTCTTTATAATTTTACTTATTTTATTCCAAATTTAAGAACTAAAACAAGCATTTCCATAGCATAGTAGAAAAAAATTGCATAGGAAACTACCAATCTGTTTTAGACCACTTGCTATTGCTTTTACGTATATCATAAAGTTATCACGTAACTTTTTTCCTCCTTTTTTTTTCTTCCTCCCCACCCTAGAGATGGCTACCATTAGACACAAATATGTATGTATATATAAAACTGAATTATACATAGCCTATTTATTAGCTCTTTCCTTCATAATTAATTTGAATATTTATAATAGTCAAAATGAATTAGTTGCTCAAAGTTTTTTTTTTTTAGTTTCTTTTTAAACTACTTAAGCTTTTTTAAGGGTAACTGTATATATTCAATTAAATTATTTGATAGGCAACAGTGTCATGTCAGCTACATTTTCATCTTTAAAAATTAAATCACCTTACCCTCTATTCTTTCCCTTTCTCCAATGGGGAAACAAGAACTTTTTAACATTCTAAGATTGGGAAGAAGGGATAAGGATGGATATTGACAGGTAATTTAATCAATGTGGGAAATTCCTTAGTTCAAAATCTAATTTACCCATTTACATTAATTAGCACAAATAAGAAAGACATAACATGGATTTATACATGAAATGACAGATACACTAAGATATACATTAATATCTTCATAGGGCAGCTAGGAGGCACAGTGGATAGAGGGCCAGACCAGGAGTCAGGAAGATCTGAATTCAAATCCAGACTCACATACTATCTGTATGCCCTTGGGCAAGTCACTTAACTCTGTCTACTTCAGTATCCTTATCTATACCATGACAAACCACTGCCAAGAAAACCCCAGTTGGAGTTACAAAGACTCAGACATGACTGAAAGTCCCTTCCTAGGCCTCCAGCTGCTGTAATCACATTTCAGGTGTCCTGTCATCTTTTAAAATTTCAAATCTCCACCTCCTAAAGGACAGCCACACTTTTTCTTTCAAATTATCCTAAGAATCAGGTTTGGATTCATCTCTAGTAGATTTAGGGATCAAGTTCTGGGAAAATTTATCTAGCTAGATGTTTACACCCAATAACATTGCCTTCCAATCTACAAATGAACAAGGAGGAAAAATAGGGAGAGTAAACCATGTAGAACAGATCAAGTAAACCTATTTGCAAAATGATGCCAGTTAATAAGTTCTCATCTTATGTGAAATTGAAAACTAAATCAAAGAATAATAATAACTAAATTCTGTCCCCAAAGAAGTTGTTCAGTGGAACTCAAAAAGGTCAACGTGCTCTCAATGGGGGAATCAGTCTGGCAGAGAATATACGAACAATACTAAAGAGAATGCTAAGTAAGGATAGATTGAATCTGCTCGACTTAGATCATGTGAACTTCTAGTCTACCTATATTTTACTTGGATGCTTCAATAATAGGGAGCTATGATTTCCACACTCACAACACTCCCTATCTCAACTGATGTAGGCTGCCTTCTCCTTTACATTAGCAGTCTATTTACACGTATGCTTGTGCACTTCAAAATCATCATGTGGGGTCTAACCTTCTGGCATTGAATCTCTGCTGATGGTAACCATGCAAATACTTGTAGGAAAGACCTTCAACAGGCCCAATCCCAAAGATGTTCCTACCTTCTGCAAGAGGCCTTTCCCATATACCCCTTCCTTACCATTCTTCTCTCTGGGATTACATCTGTTTAGGTGTATATATCTCATATGTACACAGTTCTTTGTCCATTGTCTTCCCTATAAGAATGGGAGCTCCTTGAGGGCAGATACTATGCAGTTATCTTTGTTTTTCCTGGCACTTAATATGAAGCCTGGTACATGGAAAGTACTTAATAAATGCATTTTTTTTTACCAATTTTCCAATTTAATAGGACCTACTAGAATTCATACCCCACTGTTCTGATTACAGAAAATCAGGAGCCATTTCTCTAGAAGTATTGGGTACATCAGTAGACTATGCACTTCCATCCCAGTGATGATACTATCAGGGTCAAATAGAGTTCTATTTCAGAGTTTCAACAGGAGGGCAGAGTACTTCTCCCTTTGGGAGAGAGTTCTCTACAGTGGCTTCCTCCCCTGTGCCTCATTTCTTGACCCTCCACAACCCACACTACCACGTAGCACCACTAGCACTCAATAATCCTTCCAGGAAACTGAATCACCCTCATAGTCAGAATGTCCTCTGTCCTATAGCCAGCTTCTCCTTGCTCCCTCCACTGGTTTTGCCTTACAGGGAAGGTTATAGTTACAGTTCTACCCTATACCAATAGTTTACTTGTATCACCCAAATAGTTGCCCCAGTTTTCTAGTTAACCTGGTTTAGAAAGTCACAGGTCATGTTTCAATGATTCTCATGGAATTGTATGTGATAACGATACTGAGGGACTCGCTACAGAGTTCCAGGAGAGGGAGAGATTAAGAAATATCTCACTCCTTTCAGGAGCATCTGAACAAGCCATAGCGAATTAGACAGACAAAGTCTTTCAGTCACCTCTAATCCAGCTGTGGCCATAAAAAAGAAAGTCTCAGTCCAAGCACAGCCCCTGCTCTGAATTTCTAAAAGCAACAACTTGCAGAAAGCATCCTCCCTGACTTAAACAGCTTCTACTTTTGGGGGAGGACGAGCCAAAATAGAATGTGGCATGATCTATCTTCCCAAGGATTATTTCCTGTGTTTTATGTGGAAAGTTTCATGTCAAGAACTTCCAGGAAAACTGGGAACCCTTGCATAAAAAATATGCGTATGTATATATGTATACAGAAATATGCACACATATCTATGTGTCTAGATATGTCTATGTACATTTCAAAGGAAAAAAACAAAAAACACACCCGCTGCTCTGTTAGAATGCATTTAGGACTCTTTGTTCTGAAAAACTAATATCTAATTAGACAACTGCTGTAATTTCATCATGATTATAAGAATAGAATAAAGATGAATTTAATGTTTTCGGCTAAAAAGAGAAAGTCTGTGAATAAGAAAAGGTCACTCTCATTGACCTTGAAATATCAAACAAAAATATAAAACTCAGCAAAGAGCAGCTGCAGAGGCAAGGACCAGCCCTACACTTCCTTCTACATCCCTGTGAAATACAAGGGAAACTTCTATAATGTTACCAGAACTAATGGGTCAATGGTGCAATCTGATCTTTTAAATCTTGAATATTAAACTGTAATTTTGAGGAGATAATTCTAGTTCAAGCAAATTGAAACTCAAACTCTGGTAATGATTAACTGTGTATATCCTTTCAGAAATAACTCATTTATCTTTGTCTTTTAAGCCAGCAGTTTCTTTCTAAATCACTGTTATTTATCAAGCGGGGCCAACAGGACACTCATTATAGGGTTATCACAATATTTCACAATCACAGTATAGTTTTGATTTGACTCCATATGTGATACCTTGAGGACCTTTAAAAAAATTGGAACTACTAGATGATAACAGAATTTCTTACGTCATTCACCAATTTCTTTGATTGTAATGTACATTCCAAATAGAAAATGTAGTGGTTGCTTATGATATCATACAACTTGATCCATGAGAAAAACAACAGCACATGAAGACAAAAATCAGAGAGCAAGCAATTGAAGGTGGATATAAAAGCTCTTTTTTTCCCTTCTAGAACAATGATGGAATACATTAATTAAAAATAGGTTACATCTAGAAGTTACCCTTCAACAAAAGAAGTTTGCACTAAAGCTAATTTTAAAAAACATCAATTTATTAGTTAAAATGTAAGAATTTTATATATAAAGTAAACTCATCATATAATATAGGTATAGACCACATATGAATTATATTAGTTAAATATTAGAATCTCACAAAATATAAGAATTACCTCTCTTAGTGTAAGTTGGTATTCATGAGTATTCTTTGGGAGATTCTGGGGAGGAAATGAAACTGATGAAACATGATATTGTATTCAGGAAAACTCAACTATCTTTAAAAACAAACTTGCTACATATTATGCTCTAAGAAATATTGAAAATAATGCCAAAATATTTTTTAAAAAACAGCTTCCTCCTTTCACCCCATTTTCCTGAAATTTTGTAGTCAGTACAGGTCATCTATCATGTTTCTCTTTTTCTACTAATATCTGTTTCATTTTTAAAAATAGGCTTCATTGCCTATTCACCTAGTATATTAGACAATTGTCTTCACAAATATATTTTTGTACTTGAAGTATCCAGGTTTTTAGGTCTACAAATTACTGCCAAACTAAATTTAAAATTGTAGTCATAAGTAATTTACAGCTGTAACCCTAAGCAAATTCATCAGCTTCCCTTAGGTACAGTTAGAAGTATTTCATAAACATGTTCATGAACTCTTTTACTGGGGAAAAAATACATGAAATCCCATGGATAAGGAGGATGACTTTGATGAGTCTTCATTATTACCAAACTCATATTCTGATGCTTCTCACTACTTTATTTTTTAAATAAAGATTTACCATAATGGACCAATTGTTCTTTTAAACTGATAAGGCATTCCATTGCTTATGAATCTGGTGTGATGAACTGGGGTATGGCTAAGGGAATAGCGCAAAAGAATTTAACTAAGGTTTCATCCCCACCATCTAAAATTGACTGGAGCTGAAGGGGTCTAATCCATTAACTGCAGCTGTATGAAACCGATTCCAGGCATGTAGGTTTTTGTTATTTCTATTCAACACTGGGTGTTTCTTTAAAATTTATAAAGAAAGGAACCTTATCTGGCAGACAAGTCAAATTAATTTCAAATTCCATTCTCATAAACAAAGCAATATCTTTTTTTTTCTTTTTGTTCCTACCCTACCCCATTCAGTAAAAGAACTTCAAACACTTAGAGAATCACAGTTATAAGAAACTTGCCTCCACTGGTAAAAGCTTTAACATTTTCAACTCATGGAATTGTGTTGAGCAAGGGGAAACAGCCATGAGTGTGATAAGTTAATTACCCTTTTCACATTTTGCATCCTACAATAACACAACCCATGTAGCCAACTTAATAACCTGTTTCAACTTGGGAAGCCAGTATGTAATTAGATGACCTAAGAGTGATGAAAACTGGAAACTCTCACCCATTTTCAACTATTCCTCATGGCAAATAACACCCAATTAAGAGTGATCTTTCCAAGACCAATGATTGGTGATTCATTTTAGATGTGTCTTGTTTGTCTCAGGGCATTAAATGCATGGACTCGACAAAATTCCACCTCCCATCAACTAATAAGCATTTATTAAGAACCAACAATGGAAAAAAAGCAGACTTTAAACAAACAAATGTTACAAGGTTCAAAAAGGATGCTGTCTATGGTTTCTGCCAAGTAACGAGAGGATCTGAATGTTTCTTGTAAAACAGATATCTCCAAATTTGACTTTGCAAATTATCAAGACTCTTTCCTACTGAGTATTTCCCTGATTGGATTGGAGCAAGCCTTAGGTACTCACCTGCCCAAAGCATCTCTGTCCAACTATACATTCCATAGTACCTAGTCATGAAACATGGTGGTTCTGTGCATTGATAAAATGAGGAAATTTGAGTGGGTGAGACAAGTTAATTGGAGTATTTTCACCTGGTCCTTGTTGCCAAGGAAACCAGTAGCATTTGAGTAGATTCCAAATATCTGTCTTATGGAGTAGCAGAGTGGGGAACCGTGATCGGGTCATAAATATATAAGCCAAAAAAAAAAAAGAGGGGGAAGTTGTCTTTAGAAGAGTGTTAGTGACAGCTAAGCTAACAAAAAGAAAGAAATGGTTAAGAACTAGTTCAAAGGGTTTGGGAAAATTTGGTGAGTAGAAGAAACAAAGTTATTTTAAATGCCAGAGATTCTATCGAACAGACATTTATAAATATTAACCAGGTTTGTCAACTGTATTTGTAGATAGAAATATAAGAATAAAAATGAAACAATGCCTGTCCTCCTTGATCTTACATTCTACCAACACATACAAGAGACAGAATACCTGAGATCTCATTGTTTACTCTGTTTGGTTCTCATAAGTAATCACAAACATGATAATAAATGAGTGGTGGGCTTAATAGATTGTATGATTACATGCAAAGCATTTACTCTCTCTTGCCCTTGATTTCCTCCTCCATGAAATGGGGCTAGTAATACCTCCTCACTCAACCCCATCATTGCCCCTATGAAGCAATAGAATGTAAACTCCTTAAAAACAGGGAGTATTACATTTCTATCCTTGTGTCCCTGCTACTAAGACTACGCTTGGCACATAATAGATGCTTAATGAATATCTGTTGAATTGAATTGAGGGAGAAATTAAAACATTGCTTCCACAGTAATACTCTCATAAATTGAAAGTTCCTTTGGGATTGCTTTCCTTACTGAGAAATGTTACCTTTTTGTCATTTATATTGGTACATATAATGGTTTCTGGGTTTACCTATGGAATCAGAATGTGTGCTGAGCTCAATTTCACTCTCTGTCATTTTATGGCAGTTCTTCTTGTCTGTCAAAAGTATTTCAGGGAATTTTTTTATGGCCCTTAAAGCATCTGGAACAAACACAAACTATTGTTTTGGTGCTGTGATGAAGCTTATCATCAAAAACTAATGATGCTATTTATAGAAAGGAACTTTCTTTAGGTCAAATTTGTCAAAGGAATAATATGGAGATTTTTTTTTTCAAATTTTAATAAATAAATAGTGTTTCCTTTTCAAAGGAGGAAAATGATGAATAATTCTGATGATAAATGTGTATTTTACAATTTATTTTAAAAATGCCTGTTCATAAATATTGAAAAAACTCTACTAGCCACATATGTAAGGAATTGACTTTATGAAACATTTAATTCTCTCAGGCCACAATTGCAGCACAAACAATAAATTATTGCTTCAGTTCAGATCTCTAAATTTTTTTTTAGACTCACGCACAATTAAATACCTTTTGCCACTACCAGCATATGGATGTGGAGTTACCATTCAGAGCAACAAATGGATTGGAAGCCCAATAGAAGTAAATGGTATAACATAGGGGCCTTGAAAAGCTAAAGTGAGCTTACACTGCATTAGCAGATTTTCAAGAATGAGAAATTTTCTTCTATCCTCAACTCATACCTAGTCAGACAACAGTTGGAATATTGTGTTCAGTTCTGAGATCCACATTCTAGGAAATTGATAAGTGGAAACAAAGAGGTTAGCAGCTAGAAAGATTTCACTAGAGCCTTCCTCTATAAAGGCTATTTCTCACATGGTCTGTATGAGTAATCTAGTTATTTACTCTTTCTCTCTCCCAATAGGCAGAGGCTGCTTTTATCCATTGTTTGTATCCACAAAATTTAGCATAAAGCCTGACAAACTTTTGAATGAACTGACTGACAAACTTGATGTACAGTGCCATGCAAGGATCAGTGAAAGGAAGAGGGGATGCTTAGTTTGGAGAAGGGAAGACTTGGGGACTCTTAAGTAGAAGAAAAATTACATTGTTTTTATTTGAATTTATTTTCCTTGAACCAATGGCATGGAAGTATACATATCTGGAAGTTTGAGACAGACTTCCATAAAATTGAAGATTTCCCCAACAATTCGAGTGGTTCCATCATCAAATATATTGCTTCACCGTATGGTGAATATTCCATTACTGAAAGCCTTCAAGAAAGGAATAAAGGACTAGTCATCAAAGATGTTGTGAAGTTTACATCTCGAGTATAGGTAAGACTAGATGTCCCTTCAAACGTTGACAGTCTATGAGTCTACAAAGGAAATACTGTATCTAGAAACTGATGAGGAAGGGTATATGTATATTTTCCCTAGTTGTTAACAAAATACAGGTATATACCAAAAACTTTGCACTTCCTCATATAAATAAATACAAATCATCATAACTAAATGAAAACAAAACATATGGGAATTAATGTGAAATATTGGCCAAGATGGAATTGACACAAAGGAGAATATCATCTAATAATGAAACAAAAAAGGACTTAATCTAAATATTTACCCTCCTCCCTATTGCTAGCAATGATATTAATGATAAAATAAGATATGAATATGCTTGTAATCAGCTAGTCAAAAACTGTTGTTTTCTAAACTTTAAAAAAACATATCTTAAACCTTTTTTATGGAAAAAATAAATTCTCATCCTCAGTCTGTACTATTACATTAGGCAACATTGGTTATTCTCCCATTAAAAAAAATCTGAAAATGACTGATACTCCATACCCATTGAATTCCCTTGGAGGCATATATAAGACATGGAGATCAATGCTAACAGCAAAATGAAACAAAACCCACTAAACTATTGATAGCAGCATTTTTCGTAGCAACAATGCACAACAAAACAAAACAAAAAAGATGTGCCCATCCATTGAAGGACCCCTACATAAGTCATGGTACATGAAGACAATGAAATATTGTGTTGTAGGAGTGAGTATGAGAAGCAGCATAGAATCGTGGTTAGAACAGTGAATAAATTTGGAAGGATCTGGGTTCAAATCCCACCGCAAATATTTACTAGTTGTGTGACAGATGTTGTGCCTCATTTTCCTTATTTGAAAAATAAGGATTTGTGTGTGAAGAGATAGACAGCCCCTAAGTTTCGACCATGTTCCTAATCTATTTTCATGGGGAGAAAATGAATACAGAAAAGCATGGGAAGACATAAACTGAGGCAAAGTGAAGCAATCATAACCAAGAAGGTCAACATACACAAAACAATTGAAACAGAAAAGAGCTATGTAATAAAACAATGAATATTGTGAAATTATAATAGATAAGCTTGGGTCCAAAGAAGATCCATGAGATACTACTTTCTCATTTTTTTTACAGAGGTGAGGGGACAAAGGATGTTGAAAATTGCCTATAATGTGAGATTTTTTTTTTTATCTGTCCCTTAATTTTGTGGAACTGTTTTTCCCCTTCTTTTTATTATTTATTATGAGAATAGCTTCTGCAAGTGAGAAAGGGAGATAAGATACAATGGGCAGTGTAGGTGCTATAAAAATGAAAGAAAACTTTTTTTTAAAAGAAAATAAACCATCTGCAATAAAAAACAAATTGTTTATTTCTTTACAATGTACCAAAACAAAATTATGGTTGATTAATTTCATGACTGAGTAGCCCAAATCCATAGTTTTAGTTATTTTGTATTGCAACACTTTTCATAATCTTACACCATCCTCCACAGTGTTTAGCAAATGGAAAATAATGATGTCATTAATTCAAAAGACATTTGAGTTTCAATTTTGCATCAGATATTGTGCTAAACTAAGTGCCTGGGATATAAGAAAAGGCAAGGAGAAGAGAAGAGGGGAGGGGAGTGGAGGGGAGAAAGGGAGGGGAAAACTAAAGATATGTTTGCTTTCTGGGACTACACATATAAAGGCAAAGCCAAAATGTTAACATCTTGATCCATCAAAACTATATGTAGGTAATTTTAAAAGCTGAGATATTAGAAAAGATTTTCAGAAAGTAGGCTTTCAGTTAAATTCTGAAGGAATCCACAGAAACCAAGCAGCAGAAGAAATGAACAGAAAATTCAAGGATGGAGGTCACAGTACAAGGGGAGGTGGATTGATGTGTTTTGACAGTTTTGCTGGATAGTTTTGCTGGATAGTAGAGTATAGGCATACCTCAGAGTTATTGAGGGTTTGGTACCAGATCTCCTTAATAAAGCAAATATAGCAATGGGGATTTTAGTGCATATAAAAGTGATGTTTACACTATACTATAGTCTATTAAGAGTGCAATGGTATTTTGTCTAAGTAAATGTATGAACCTTAATGTAAAATACTTTGTTTCTAAAAAATGCTAACCATCATCTGAATCTTCAGTGAGTTGTAACGTTTTTGTTGGTGGAGAATCTTGCTTTGATGTTGGTGGCCGCTGACTTACCGGGGAGAGGGGGAGGGGTGGTGGCAGAAGATTGGGTATCTATGGCAATTTCTTAAAATGAGACAACCATGAAGTTTGTCACATCAATTGATTCTTCCTTTCACTTGAATATTTAAAGGCCATTGTAGGGTTATTAACTGACGCAATTTCAAAATTGTTGTGTATCAGGGAATAGGGAGGCTCCAGGAGAGAAAGACAGGGAAAAAGCTGGTGAGAAGAGCAGCCAAACACACCAAACACTTATTGATTAAGTTCACCATCTTATATGGGCGTGGTTCCTGGCATCCCCAAGACAATGACAATAGGAACATCAAAGATCACTGACCATAGATCACCATAGCAGATAAAATAATAATAAAACTTTGAAATATTGTGAGAATTACCAAAATGTGAGTTGCTCAACACAAACCTTCAGTTTATGTTGCTACAAACCTTCGGTTTATAAAAATGAACAAACAAACAAAAACTATGAAGTACAATAAAGTGAAATCCAATAAATCAAGATGTGCCTGTATTAGAAAGGGATAAGGTGTAAGAAGGTTGGGAAGGAAGGAAGAGGCCAAGTGGTGATGGCACTATATTTAGTACCAGAACTCCAGGTAGGTGATGAACTCAGCACAGAACAAGACAGAGATTTTTGTGGCCATTGCCAATAAATTGATTTATTTTGCTTGACTTCATATTTTTACAACATTTTTCTTTTTTTCCAATGATGAATGGTAGGAGAGGGACAAAATTTTAAGTGAAAAATGATTTTTAAAATGTTCATACTATAGAGATTCAGATTTCGAATAATCTATAAGCCTCTTTCCTCTTTTATTTCTCGATCCTGAAACTATATTTTCTAACAAAATGTTAGCTTCTTCCCTTGTTCTTTCCTTTATGTTGACATCATTATCAAGTTTTACATTAACTTATTCTGAGACTCATCAGATTCATCGTCTAATTCCCCTCCTTCATACTCTACAATGTAGACAAGATGGTTACATGTCCTCATGCCTAGAATACTTTTTTTTCTTTACCTCTGCCTCTTAGATTTTATGACTTCCTTCCTCAAATCCCACTTCTACAGAGGGCTTTCCCAGTCACCTCAGGGACTAGTATCATCCCAGTGAGATTACCCTCCATTTACTCAGGATCATATGATCTTGTATGGACCTAGATATCCGCTTATTATTTACTCTATAAGAATATGAATTCTTCGACTGTAGGGAAACATGTTTTTACCATTCACTGTATCCCCAGCACTTAGCACAGTGCCAGGCACACAAGTTAGTGCCCAATAAACACTTATTGATTTGCTATTTCATGTTGTCTTTGAATGCATGATAAAACCCATTCCAGTAACTCTTATATTTGAACCTCCAAAGATCCTGAGTCATTCTTTCACTTAGCTGTAGCTTCTTTCTATCCTCTAGCTTCATCTGTAAAGAGAATGTCAGTACAGATCAGTTTCACTTCCCTCAGTACAACCTCAACTCATAGATTGTTAGACAAAGATGGTAGAATGGAAGTACCAAAAGTTAAATTAATATCTGTGGATGCTCTAATAACTGAAATATTCTTATAATCACCTATTTTTTTCTCCCTCTTAACCACTATGGCTGTGGCACTGAAAATAAGCCACATATGACTAAAGGTTATTTTAAACTTGTGTTTGCTTCATGACTTTCCATAGTCCTAAAAGGGCATCATTACAGACCAGTTTTTTCATGATGAGCTTATGCAGAAGTAGCTCTGAGCTCTTCATCTGGAAGTAGACATAGCCTGTCAGTAGGTCTAGAGTTGGAACATTTCTCCTTTAATGGAAGTTGCTGAGGATAGCGTTATTCTGGCAGTCTTCCATACTTCATACTCCAGCTTCACCACTGAGCCAGACTGAGACATTGGGTAGGGTTTATGTGAAGGAGTCATTGGATACTAGTCAGTGAATTAAGGATATAGTCCTGTAATCTTTAGATGATTGAGTGAATATGATTTAAATATGTCTTAGATTTTAGAATATTTACTAACACTTTTTCAAAGAAGGTAGATTCCCTCATTATAGACTTTCAAATGTATGAGATTTCTTTGAAATGTCAGGATAAAGTGAGGAAGATCATGTGGTATAGATATGAAATAGAAGAAATTCACTAATGATTTAAAATTATTTTCTCTTCATTTTGTTGAATAATATTTATCTGGGAAGACTGGGAAAAGAGTCACAAAGGGAGAGAGGTATAGATGAACAGATCTCTGCTATGTTGGCTTGGACATAATCATCAATGAAATCTTGGTGCCATTCGAGGTTAGGGGTATCTGATCCTCTATCCATTTTATTGAATGTTGAATTAGGATTAGGTATTAGGGAGATATTAGATCTAGAATGCCTGACCTTTTACATTTATATTTGGTAGAAAATATCAATATTTATTAAGTAGTATTTTATAATATTATTTGCTACTATCCATACCATATAATATTATGCTATATTTGTGATGCTATTTATATATTAATAATTCTTATTAATAATAACAAGAATCTATATAGTGTTATAAGATTTAAAGTGCCTTACAAATATTATCTTAGGTTATTCTTGCAATAACCATGGCAATTAAGTGTCATTATCATCCATATTTTCCCATTAAGAAACTTAAACAGACTGTGGTTGAGTGACTTGCCAAGGATCACACGATGTCCGAGGCTAAATTTGAATGCAGGTTTTCCTGACTCCAGGACCCAATGGTCTGTCTCCTGAACAACCTATCTGCTTTTAATTTAAAAGTAAGCTGCCTAAATTCATGTTTATTATCAAAATGGAGAGAAAAGGAACCTTTAAACATCATTAGATGATTCCTTCTATTCCATATGCATTGAAAAATTAATCCTCCAAAGTTTAATAGAGAAATACCCTCTATTAAGAAAGAAAATCAATAGCTGCCACTTCTGTATAAACCTTCAGAGGACTTCCCATTCATGTTTTCCCCTACTGGCCTTCAGTTCATGAGTAGACTGATTGTTGTGTTAATAACCCTGCCCTAGAGAACTGCAGTTTAAGAAAATACTGTTGTTACCGACTTCCATCACAGCCTACCGGTGATGATTTACATCCCTACCAGCTGCCTTGTTAGCTTTAAGCACCATGAAATTTCCCTGATGTCCTCTGAGAAGGCAGGAACAGCAGTATAAAACAGGATAAACATTTCCCCCCAGCCTAGAAAGACAATGACAATTATGAGGAGGAGAGGCTCAGTATTCAGGAGTTTGTGAACCACTGTCTTATTGGACAGTCTACTAGCAAATGGATTGGTCTTCATGTAGTAGGAAGTGTGTGATGTGATGCGATGTAATATGTGTGTGTGTGTGTGTGTGTGTGTATGTGTGTAAAAAAATCTTCATGTCTAGGTTCCCTTGAACTAATCACTCAAGCTAGAACACTGTGAATGATTCATATTTAATATAGATTTTTTTTAAAATTGGCATTCCTCTTATGGTGTTCTTTGCTTGCCATGGGAAATTAGTATAAGTAAATTTAAGAGCCTGTTGCTCAGAGCTCAGAGAATAACATGAAGAAAAAAATCAGTAAATAATCACTTGCTAGTGAATCAGCTGTTAATTTAATGGAAAGAAATGGACATTCGATCCTCTAATTTAGGGATGTCCAATGTTGATTGGGAATATAGAATATTTAAAACTTTCTAAAATGATTTATAAAGATATCCTAAGATACTGAAAGAAAAAAACTGATTTTAATCCAACTGATTTCTAATGAATAAACAACAACAAACTAGAACATGCTCAGAGAGGTGTAAGTATGATGACAAAGAGTCTTGGGATCATGCAAAAAGATTAAATGAAGGAACTGGGAAAGACTGAGCTGAGAAAAGAGAAGACTCACATGGACATGGTAACTGTCACCAATTATCTAAAGGATTGTCAAATGGAAGACGATATGACATGCTCTACTTGGTCCCAAAAGTAGAACTAGTGGCAAGGGATAGAAGTAGAAAAAGAGGTCAATTTTGCTTGGATTTAAGAAGAAAAACTACTTCTTTACTCTTAGCAATATCTAAAAGTGGGATGAATTACCTTGAAAGACAGTGATACTCCTTCAGTAAAAGAATTTAAATAACATCTGGATGACAGATTCTGGTTAGACAAGTCCCCCCATGTGACTCTGGGAGTCATCTAGCTTTTCAGTGTTCTAAGCAACTCTTTAAGTCTTAGTATTCTGAACCTATTTTTATTTGGATGAATTCTATGTACCTCTTCTCAGAATAATATTTTTAAATGGATAAAATAAAACACATGGGATAACAAAGGAAAACAGTTACATTGAAATATAATTATCAAAATATATTTAGAGAAAACCCACAAATTCACAAACACTCAAATTATCCAAGGACCTGTTGGGGGTTCATGGACTACATGCTGAGAATTCCTAATCTAAGAGAAATGCCAGCTTATATTAGGAAAGAGTCAGCCAATCAACAAGCATCCACATGGACCTGCTACACATGTGGAGATAAAAAGAAAGGCAAAACATAGTGCCTACTCTCTGGGAGCTCACACTTAATGGCGGAAATAATATGCAAATGACTATACTCAAGTTGCACATACACACACACATACTCACACATACATACATACACCATATATACATACATGAAAATCAATAGAAAAGAAAACAACTAGGAATAAAGGGGACAGGGAGATTCTTCTGGCTGAAAATAGAGTCTTATCTGGAACTAGAAAGAAGTCAGGGAATCTGAGGCAGAAATAAGAAGAGGAGAAAATCCCAAGCAGGGGAGACAGTCAAGTAAAAGAAATGATTATTTCTGTTATATTTATAACCAGTTATTAAATTAGGACTTAGAAACTTAGAAAAGTTTTCCTTTTCTAGTTCGTCATTCAGAAGCCAATCTCTTTAGGTTATTCAGTCAGCCTCTGAAGGGCATTGCTGATAGATGAGATTGCCCAAATTCTTTTTGATGCTGGGTAAGACCACCCAACCAGAAGACCGACAAATATAATCCAGTCCAAGGGAGTTCTTGCCCTTGGGAAATAAGCCCCTGCCCTTAGGAGCTTCCATTAGAATTTAGGGTGACCCAGTTTATGAAGGGGAAAACCAACCAAAGTGGTCTGGGTAGAGATGAATTCTTCTGTCCAGATTGCTAGAAGTGACTGAGTCTCATGATCCAGTCATGCTCTCCATAAGAGGAGCTAAAGACTATTTGCCCACTTCCTCATTAATTCATCCACTCCCTCATGGATTGTTAAGCACTCAGAGTTGATTTCTACCCTCTGGCACACCAACTTTTCCAAAGGTTTTTCAAGCACTGAATGTCTTGAGGGGTGGGAGGATGTGTCTTGACGTCAAGGAAGGTCACTGACTTCACTCTATTAATTATTTGATAACTATAATTAATACATTGAATATTAATTACCCCAAAATTCCTTTTACCTCAAAATTTCATTTGTCACAATAAAATTATGAGGAGTAAGGAGGTGGAATCCGTTATGTGAGGAACAGCAAGGAAGTTTCCTTTTCTAGGATTTAGCCATACAAATGAAGTAACAGGTAAATGTCTAAGACTACTTAAGCTGTGAAGGAGGTGTAACCTCCTTCAAAGAGGCAGATCCTAAATGGCTGTGCCCTATACTACTGGAATCCCAAGTCTAGTCCAACTAAAAAACATATACAACATATTTTGCAACCATCAATTGTTTCATAAGTGAGAACTCATCTGACAATTATGTATAACACTAACATAGTTTATTTCTTATTCTCCAGTTTCTTATTACGAGATGGTCCTCATTTCTTGAAGGATATGATGGCAGAAGAAATGTTCTCTAAGTCCAGGTTCCAAGACAGACCAACTTCAATAAACTTTGGGAGGCTCATCACCTGTCTGACTGTAAAGGAGTAGGAATCTGGATTGGTTGGCAGACTATCATAATGATGCAAAGACTTTTTCTCAGAGTCCTAAGTTATCAAGAACAGTGTGGGATCACATGAGTCCAAAGCATGTGCATTTATTCCTCTGATCCTTACGAAAGATATTGGTTGTTAAGAGAATTATTATAGAGGAAAGTGTAAAAACTGAAGCTCAGAGAGATGAGGTGATTTGCAAAACGTTATATAGAGTTAGTAAATGGGAAATTGTTGATTATCTCCTATTTATTCTATATGAAATCTATACATTGTTATTTCCATGTAGTCTACCTCATTAGAGAGTGAGAACACTCTCTTTGTATTCACAGCATTTAGGACCGTTCCTGGCACATAGTAGGTGCTTAGTAAATGTTTCTTAACTGATTCACTTTAACCCCCTTTTGTGTTTAGGTTCAGGGTTCTATGCATTGGGGTCAGTAGGTGACATAACTGACAAAGTACTAGACAGAGAGCCAGGAAGATGGATTCAAACTAGCTGTGTGACCCTAGGCAAGTCACTTAAGCTCTGTTTGCCTCACTTTCTTTATCCCTAAAACAGGAATAACAATAGCACCTATCCCCAGAGTTGTTATGAGATCACATGATATCATTGTAAAGCACTTAGCACATTGTGTGGCACACAGCAAATGTTGTTGTTGTTATCTGCCCATTTCATTTACTGACATTTTTACCATATTACCTCCTTTAATATAATCCTGAAATGCTAAGCAAGTGTAGAGAATGAGTTATCATTTGCTGACACTGTAGGAAGAGTAGCCCTGAAACTTCAGCAGGTGTCAACAGAAAGTGAGTGACATTAACGCGATTCTAAAGAATCTTCTATAAACTGGGAGACAGACCCGAGTGGATCCCTAGCCAACTGCAACTGGAGAATTAACAAGCTACTAAAATAGCTGTGTTTGAGAACACATTATTTCTCCCTTCTCAAAAAACCTTTTGTTGGTGATTTATTTTGTCTTCCTAAAATAGACATCTTAGAAACCACCTTGTCCAATGATTACCTTAAACATAACCGTATGCCTAGGAGTCATCTCTGGGATCGTGCTTGAAGTCTTTGTAATTAGACTGACCTCATGATGGAATGTTGCCTCACTGAGTAGGGGTTTTGCCATTACTGGAAGGCTTAAGCAGGGGAAGGAAGATTAGAAGGAGCTATTATTTTAATAAAGCTTTGGAGAACTTGGAGTCTCCATGATGCAAGGGGACATTGGAAAAAGATTTTTTTAATACCATTAATATATTTAATAATTACAATAAAAACACACTTTGAGATTTATGTTCCCAATCCACATTACATACATTACTTGCTTTACCATCACTTTCAGGCAGCCAGGAGTACTGGGCTTATAGTCAGGAAGACATGGGTTTAACTCCCACATCACACATTCACTTGCTGTGTGAGTAAGTTGTTTCTCCCCTCTGGACCTAGGTAACTCCCTAGGATTTCTCTATTAAAAATCCTGCAGCATCCCATAATAACTTTCTGTGGTAGGTCATACACATTGTATTAGTATTGTCACCCTTTTGGATTAGAAATTATGAGAACCTTAGAAAATTGTAGCTAAGTTCCTGTCTGTCTAGGATTTCTCATGACTGCTGAGCACGTTAGAATCCAAAAGATTTTGAAATATGTCAATAAAACTTGAATATACCTTTACTTATTGATATCAGCTTTCACCATTTTCGTAATGGTCTTCAATACAGTCCTTATGTAATAGATGACTGTTAATGTTGCTGCGAACTGCTTAAACCCGCCAGTGTTGCCCCCCTCTTGGGTCCGTATTAACAATTTACTTTTTCGCAGACAAGTGCACAAATATGATTAGTTTTTGTAAATTACTCTTTATTCTGTTACTGGTAAGTAATTTTTATATTATTACAGTGTAAACAGATGCTATTTTCCGGTACATATTCAGCAATAATGAGCTAATTTAATGTGTTATAATAACAAAATAACTTCAAGCATGAGCTGCCAGTTCTAAGGCTTCAAGATACATGACAACCTACACAAAAATGACCACCGTGTTTAGGGAATTATTCCAAAAATCCCTTGCCACTTTGGGAGCATTGTGACTCTACCTCAATGATTAGCTAGTGAATATTTTAGTCCCTGATAGCCCTATGTATACCCAGATGAGGAATATGACCTACAACCCATTCAACTTATTATTTCCCACAATGGCTAGCCACTATACTTGAAGTTTCTGATAACAGAATCATTCCTTTCAGGTGAAGGCAATATCTACAGGGTGCTCCTATTAAAAAAAATAGAAGGATAAAGAGATAGGGAGGAAAATACAGAGGTATAGTGATTCAGAGATAGAATTAGACATATTTTCATTGTTGGAAGGTGATCTCATGACTTGTGAGTGAAGGGGATTTAAGTGAGGGAGGGCTGTGCAAAGTCAGCAGCCTCACTTTCTCCTCCATAGCCATCTGGGTCCAGTGGCCAGATACAGATCAGGACAACTGGAGATGATCCAGGATACAGTGGGGGACCTTGGTCTTTTTAAACTGTTTTCCCCAGATCTCAGTTTGTCTGAAGGAACACCCTTGTTTGTCCTTCCTTCTTGAAGAGGACTGATATCAGGGAGGTGATGCCATGAGGGTTGTACAAAGTCACCAGTCTCACTCTCTTTCTTAAAGCCATCTGAGTCCAGGGGCAAGATATTGAAGAGTTATTTTGAAGCTTTTTGGAAAGGACTGTTGAAAGACTTCAGCTGGGTTGCTGCCTCTAATTTGTCATTTTTGATAGAGCAGGTTTCTATCTCTTTTCTATGATAGCACTCTCCTAACCCTTTCCCACAAGCTTATCTACTGAGAACCAGAGAAAAAGAGAAAAGTTACCACAAGTAGCTAAGCCTATAAAAAGGGATTATAATAGAAAAAGCAAAGCAAAGAAGAGATGCTGAGATCCTAGGCTTTATAGCTTAAATGAACCTTAGCACTCGTCTGAAATGAAATGTCACACAGTGAAAAGATCATGGAATTTGGAAGAGGACCTTCAGTCAAATAACTCTGCCTTAGTCACTGAAAACCACTGCTAACATTGAATATGTCCATTAGCTTCTCCAGAACTCAGTTTCCTTTTCTGTAATATGAGGGACTAGCTAGATAGATTCTGAGGTACCTTCCAGCTCTAAGCATATGGTTCTATGACCTAGTCCAACCATCCCTTCTTCATTTTAGTTTCAGAAACTAAGGGACGAAGAGAAATTAAGCAATTCATTGAAAGTCACATTGAAATTAAATGACAGCCAATATTTGAACCAAGTTTTCCAGATTTCAAGTCAAATGCTCTTTCCACTACACTACCTGAAAGCTGGGTGTGTAAATTCTTATTAATTGCTAGATTTCATAACATCTTTGCTGGAAGCACTAACAAGTTTAAGATCTCCCCCCTTTCCACACACCACCCAAGAAGGCATTTTTACAAAATAACTTTAGTCTACCAAAGATGCTCCACATCTCTTTTATTTTCAAAGAGACTCTAGTCCTTTTCTCAGTCATCAGTTGTGGTGCCCATTTTTTACCCAATGTATTCAAGCATCCTGTTCCTTAAGGATAATGTTAATAAAAGACAATATTAATAATAAAACAATAGCTCACACTTGTGAAAGAACATATGTCATGGTAGATCAAAAGCAGGACAAGTGAAATTCCTGACAAACACTAGCTGAGTGGCTCTGGGAGGTCACTTAACCTTTCAGCGGCCCCAGAAACCCTCTTGGACTGGTACTGGCCTTCCCTGGTAGAAGTAGCTTCCTCATTCAACACCTTCCTATAGCTTATCATAGCCCAGCTCAGAATTATATGGTGCTTTGAGATCAGTAAAGTTATCCCATTCGATTCTCTCCTTAACCCTGTGAAGTAAATCCTGCTAACAAGTCTTTCTTACAGATGAGTCAATCAAATCTCAAAGAAGATAAGTTACATGGCCATGGTCTATGGTCACCCATCTAATAAGCATCTGGGGCAGGATTCAAACTCAGGTTTTCTGTGTTTCAAGTCTAGGGCATTATTCATTATGCAACATAATTTCTTGTGTTCAAGACATCCATTTGACATTTGATGAGGAATTTGACCTTGGAACATGTTCTCAATTCTTTGTCAAAACCTAGTTCTATCTTTAAGTAACTTCACAGTGGTATTGGGTTGAATTCCAATGGAATGACCTTAGGACTTTGATCTTAACCTCAAAGGGGAAAAATAAAACTCTTGCTTCCTCTAAATTAAATCAAAGATTTGAGGTTTGAACATTCTCTAAGACCACAACATGCTGTACTTCAAAGTTAAATACTAATTTTTTTCAGGTTTCCTCAAAAATCTCCAGTTGCCCTTGGGTTTTCTGCTTGTTTCTTAGCCTTCCTCTCTGATCAGAAATGACACAGGTGACCTAGAAGGATTTTTTTAAAATTGTTGCCTTCCAAAAGACCTTTTGAAAATTGAACAACAATAATTCAAAGATGGCACTGTGATTCTTTGAACATTCCTTGTTTTTTATCTATAATATCTCTCAAGTACCTCTGCAGACACCCACTGATCTTTACTATACACACTGAAAGTATATGGAATTATGACTTTTTAATGAACTAAGTTTAAAAAAAAACTGTCATAGAAGAGCTTGGAAAAGTATCTTGAGATCTTAATTTCAGGTCTCTGTTCTAGCTATTAAAGACAGTCATTCTCTAGCAAGTTAGAAACAGAAATAAGAGAATAGGGAATGGTTCTCTTATGTCAAAAATAATATGAATATTACCCATAGCTTTTTTAAAAATATATATCTGTATAATGAATTCATCATACTGCTTTCAAAGGCATTCCATTTTCATTTGTTTTTCTCCTTTATGTACATTAAAAAAAGTTTTTGATGATGACCTGTTCATTCTTTTTTTGGGGGGGGGGAAGGGCGGGAAAGGTTAGCACTATCTCTAGTTCTGCTATTTATTTCACCCACTTTGAAATATTCCATCTCCAATAGAAGGAAAAGAAACACAATCTTTGACACAAATAATCCTAGTCAAGCAATGCAAATTCAAACATTTGCCTCAGTCAAAACAAACAAACAAACCACATCTCCTACTGTACCTGTAGTCCATTACATTTTCTCTTAGGGGAAGGTAACATGGTTCATCATTAGTCCTCTGGATAGTCAATAACTTCATTCTATCATCTTCAATCTTATAGTACATTCTTAGAGAGCTGCCTAAAGGACCCAGAGGTTAAGCAGCTTGCCTAGAATCCCACAGCCGGTGCGTACCAGGAGAGGAGAAAATAAACTTTTCTGTACCAAATATCATATGTTCTACTTTTAGTTATTAATTGATATTTCCTGAGCCCCAGTTTTCTCTGCATTGAGAATTCTGGCCCCGGGAACATTCTTCCAGGCCCTCTCCAAAAGACAAAAATAACATATAGAAGTCCCACAAATAAACTCTGCTCCTTCCTATAGTAGTTTAAGACACCCCTAGGCTTAGTACATACTGTGTGACTCATGAGGCCTTCAAACCTTTAATGAACAAAACACTGCACTGAGCCAAAGGGCTGGAGGCTGGCTGACCAAGTCAAGGGAGTTCTGTTCTATATTTACCAGCAGAATTGGTGACTCAAGAATGCCTGACTGTTAGGACATAGATATGTGTGGCAGAATGGGAAAGTCCCTCAAGATGAAACCAGGGTCAGATCTGCCCTTTCTGTGGGCTATTAAAAGAAATGAAGTAGGTGAACTCCTAAAAGAAAGCTGGGACCTTTTAGGTTTTTAGACCCTGGTTTAAATCCCTCCACCTTACAGGGAATTCTTCAAAAGTGACATCACCTACATATTTTGTTGATGCAAACATTTTCCAACTGTACCTGGGACTCCCAGAACTATTTTAGAGTTAAAATATTCAGTTATCCATGTTTGCAAGGTCTGCTTTGTGAAACAATCAGGGAACCTCTTAAACTCTAGAGTTTCTAGTCCCCTTCTCCTTTCCTCCATCAATTGGTATACATTGAATCAATGAAAGCTAGTTTCATGATCATCTTAACAAAAGGGTTGATAAAGATACATTGACTTTAAAAATAATTGTTATTACAACATAAAGTACATTAGGATTATGAATTAGCTACTTTAGATGGTCAGTCATTTAATGAGCTTTTTAATGAGCTTTTACTATATGCCATGTACTGTGCTAAGATGGTCTATATACCAAGGGCTCATAAACTTTTCTCCATGATGGACCCCTTGCACAGTTTGATGAAGTCTATGGACCCCCTCTTGGAATAGCAAAATGCATAAGATAAAATGCATTGAATTGAAAAGAAATTAAATATTGAAATATAGTTATAAAATGTATTTTAAAAATATTCAAGGTTCTCTACAAAATTTTCTCATTCCATTGGCATCGGAAACTGAGTGTTGAGAAGCCCTCCTGTGGTGCTGCTGATCCTGAATCTGGATGTGTGAACAATTGATCATTAGGGTCACGGCCACTGATTAAGAAGTGGATTCTCAAATTCTAATGGAAATAAAGGTTACAAGAGAGGAAGGAACATTGATATTGCTAAATGTCAATGTCCAATCATATTCCCATACCATAATAGTAGGAGTAACAGGAGCTAATAAGGAATGAGTTTGAGCTTACTTTTATAAAATTTTACCGAAATTTTAAGTAACTTTGATTGTTGAGCATATGTGTATGTCAAAGGATTTATATGCTTGCTAAAAGATATTTATGTTTTCACACATATATACATACACATATGTGCTTGTCAAAAGATTATATGTATGTATATCTATCTGTATCTATCCATATCTATCTATATCTGTATCCCTTTTCCCTCACCTATAACCTTTTCCTTTTCTCTATAACATTTATCTCACTGGGTGAAAAACAAAAAAGAAAAAAAACTTATAGAAATATTTGTATTTAAACACAATAGATCTGTATGTTGACTGCATATCAAAAAATATGTCATCTTGTATAACTAGTCCTCCCATCACCTAGCACTGTTCATCTTGTGAATGGTCTTGTGGAAACACAGTTGATTTTTGCATTTATAAGAGTTTTGGGCCATTTAAAATTATTCATTTTGAAATGTCAGTATCACTATACATATAGACACCCTGATTTCTCAGAAACCATCCCCTTCATCATCTTCTGGCACAATAGTATTCTCTTGCATTCCTGTTACTGCTGTTTGTTCAGTAATTTCCAATTGATGGGCATTACTTTATTTTTTCAGTACCTAGGCAGGTACCATCTTGTAGATCTCAGATCTGAAACTTTCCTACCCTATACAGAGACTTGATGAAAAAGCAATTCACCATTTAACATGGCTAAAACTATTCCCAATATTCTGAGTCTTTCTTGTATGTACTGACCCAAGAGAAGACGAAATACCTCCTTTTACCAAGACATTCAAATATTAATCCATCAACCACTAGCAAGAACCCGCAAATACTCAGAGCTCTATGATAAAATGACAGGCCAGTTTTCTCTTGCAAGCAGTTCACATTGTGATATACCTTCCTTTGTTTACCCCAGCAGAAGCAAATTTCTAGGAAACTATGAAGATGGAATGTTATATACAAGTAGGCTTCTTTTCCTTCTTTATTTTTAACCTAACTGTGATGTCAACTCTTGAGAGTCTGGCAATATGGCACCTAAATCTGGCACCTAAAACCTTGTACCATTTTTGAAGAAAATATAGCCAATATTATACAAGAGCTTGTGATCTAGGACATGAAAGTCACATCGAACAAACCTAATCCTTTCAACTTAAAAAAAATCTAGGTCCATTTCATTGCCAGAATTAGTTCAGACCATTTTAAACCTCTGTCTTGTTGGGCCACTTATCAGATTAGAATGGCAAATGGATGCTAAATTTCAGTATGATGAGAAGGAGTCAAGTTGGGTCGAGTAAATAGAGAAGAAAAGATCTGTAGTAGCCGGGAAATCAGAGTTCTAATTGATTTATTTGGTTAATTGTAATTTAGAGAGATAGAGGCATCTAGTGGTTAGAGAACTGAACTCAAAGTCAGAAAAATCTAGAGTCATTTCCCAGCAATGACACATATTGTCAAGTCACTTTATCTTCAGCGTTCTCCGTAACTCTTTAAGACTATAAATTGTTATATGAGAGTGATCCTGCAAGGTCCTCTGACTCCTGAGCCTAAGTTCATTTCACTGTATTAGCCACACTGTCTCCCCATATTGACTTGAACACCAGCATAGTTTACTGAGGTAGGCATGGGAAGCAGACAAGCAACTGGAGAGAAATATTGCTCAAACTAACGCACAAATACCTTCAGCCAAAGATGAAACATTGGTATTACTGGCTCTTTGACACTCAAACTTCCCAAGGGTTTGAAGACAGTAAACCAGCTGTAACCAAATGGCAACACTGGTAATCCTCATATTCTAGTAGATCTAGGATTCTTACCACATATCATCTATCAGTAACTAGGATGACACCCATCATCTCTTCTTCCTTGACCTGTCCAGCATGAGATGTGGAGAGAACTTAGAGATGATCATACTGTTCAACCTAAACATTGTACAACTAAATAAACTGTATCTCATAAGGGGAAATTTCTAAGGTAGATTTTATTGTCAAATAACCTACTGGGCAAAGGGAACTTGAATGCTTCTGAATGTGCTTCTAACTAAAAGTATGATTAATAAATCTGGATCCTGCAGACAGTCTCCAATGGAGTGAACCAGGGCTGTATACTTGCTCCCATGCTTTTTAGAATGAAGTTTTCAGTCATGTTGAGAAATGCTTTCAAGGAGGATGAACACGGAATCAAGGTCAGCTACTGTACTGATGGCAAGTTCTTCAACTTGAAAAAGCTACAAGTCAAGACCAAACTGGAGGGAGTGTTGGTGCATGATTTTCTGTTTGCATATGATTGTGCACTCAATGCAGCCTCTGAAGCTGAGATGTAACAAAGTATGGATTAATTATCTGTTGCTTGTGTTAATTTTGGCCTAATAATTAACACTAAGAAAACACAGGTGCTCCATCAACCACCACCACACCATTCATACGTGGAACCATCGGTTATGACAAATGGAGAAGTTTTGAATGCTGTGTATAAGTTTACTTACCTTGGTAATGTACTTTCCAGGGATGCCCACATTGACAATGAGATGGATGCATGTATTGCCACGGCTAGCTCAGTGTTTGGGAGGCTCCAAAGAAAAGTTTGTGCGAGAAGAGGTATTAGACTTACTACCAAACTGAAGGTCTATAGAACCATTGCACTGAATTCATTGTTATATGCTTGTGAAACATAGACAGTGTACCAGTGCCATGACAGAAAACTGAATTGCTTCCATTTGAACTGTCTTAGGAAGATTTTGAGGACCACCTGGCAGGATAAGGTACCAGACACTGAAGTCCTTGCTCAAGCTGAATTGCCAAGTAATTCAAACTATGCTTCAGAGGGCACAACTCTGATGGGCTGGCCATGTTGTTTGAATGCAAGATGTACGCTTGCCAAAAAGATTATTTTATAGAGAACTTGCATGGGGGCAGGCAATCACATGGTGGCCAGAAGAAACGACATAAGGACACTCACTCTCAATATCTTTCTCAAGAACTTTGGATTTGACTGTGTGATATGGGAAACATTGGCACAGGACCACTCAGCATGATGTGCCCACATCAGAAAGGGTGCTGTGCTCTTTGAACAAAGCAGAATAGAGACAGCACAAAGTAAACATAGGATGCACAAATTTGGGATATCCACCCCATATATTCACATGGACTGTCTGTGCCCAATCTGTGGTAGAGTATTCTGAGCTTGTACTGGTCTGATCAGCCACAGTTGGACACACTGAAATCTCACTTTAAAATGGTGATGTCATTTTGGCCCTCTTCAAAGACGAAGGACAACAACCATCTCATATTGGGAAAGTTCTAAGTTATGTTTTATTGTCAAATAATCTAGTGGGCAAAGGGGACTTGAACCTTCTGTCTGTGCTTCTGACTAGAACTATAATTAATAATTCTGGATGCTGGAGAAAATAAATGGAAAAAAGGCCATCAAGTCAACTTCCCTAGACAAATTTGAGATATGGGATGTGAAAGGTAGAAATACCTTGGGAAGAATTTTGAGCTTGGAACTCAAGTCTCCAAAGGCAGAGACATCATCCAGTAGGGGGTTGAGGAAGAGATTCTGGAACACTTTAAAGCTGCATTGCAGTTGATACCACTGTGGAATGGAATAAGTTGGAGTCAGGCCAGAATAGAATTCACCTAGGTTAGGACTCCTAATCTGGCAGCTTGCTAATTTTACTAATTATTCTCTGTAATTCAGGCATAAATTCAGTTGTCCTTATCTGCTGAAGGTATTGGTACTGTTAGTAGCTTTAAAATGTCAACATTCTAGGTCATTGCCCCAACTGCTCCGCCCTAGTTATGACTGCTTTCACTTCTCTGCTTGATGAACACAGATACACAGCATCTGGGCTGTTGAGATAGCTTTTTTTTTTCTGATATTCCATAACAAATTTTATGGTCATTGTTGGCAGACTATCAGATTCAAGCTCTTAATTCACAGCCAAGTTAACTTATAGCATCTGGTAAGAAGAAAAAAAATTAAATGCAAATCTGGTGCTAATCTGCATGAACTCAGGATTGTAGGAAAAGATGGAGTTTGAAACTGTAGTTCCAGAAAAATTCTACTATTGTCTCTGGGCATACAGAAAACTAAATGTTTTGGGAAAGCTGGGGTATGTTAAGAGTAAATGGATAGATGGGGCAATAGTCTAAAAGGAACCCCAACAAATCAGCTAGTCCTGAGCCTTTATATTAATATTCCTTCTCACTTCTCTAATTTTGAGGCTATCCCTGGATTTGTGGTCCCTGCTTTCCCATAATAGCAAGTCCCTCCGCCTTCTCCATCATACATGCACTCGAAATTTTACCTTAGGGTAAGAAATCGAGAGGATACAGACAGCATTCTCTTTTCTCCTCAGCCCAACCTACCCTAACTATGGGAATGATACTATCATCCTAGGTCACTTTCTCCCACCAACTTCCGGTGATGCTATCACACCAGAATCTCCTGTCACCCATTACTTACTCTAAGACCAGATATTGGTCATTGAAATTATGATATTTAGTTCATCTATGGCCACATACTGAATATCTAAAGCTTCAGACCAGTTGTCTCCTTTTCTTTCTAAAATGGGCCACTTTCAATTCCTAAAGATATAGCCTCTGACAATTAGAATTTCAGATGCCTCAATCAAGGACTTCTGACATTAAATTTCTCTGGGGTTTCCTCTACACATGTGGCAAAGATACTATCTGCTGTCATGCAAAGTTAGCATTTCACGCATGAGCAGCAAGAATGGAGATGGTGAGAATTCTCTACATGATGAGACTCCAGATAAAAAAAATTGTAACAGATTATGCCACACAGAAGCACAGAGCATGACATGCTTGCACACACACATACACACACACACACACACACACACACACACACACACTTGGACACACATAACACATACTCCCAAAAGAGCAATTGGATGTGACCAGTTGATATCACTCTTTGTCTAGCTCCTTTTGTGATGACTTTCCTTCCTTATGGCATGCATCTTGTTAGCCTCCTCATCAACTTGTGGTCCTGGCATTTGATCTTGTTTCTAATTCAGACTGTACTTCCTGCCTTGTGACCTTCACTTCCATGACCCATCTCCCCATTTCTCAACTATGACCTAACTTGCCCAAGGTCTAACCTCTCAGGCTTCCTAATGAACTTGCATTAGAAACCCCTTATATGTGTTGTTTCCTCTTACTAGAATGTGAGCTTTTTGAGAGCAGGGCTTTGTACTTAGTAATTTACTTAAAAATTCTTTTAAAATGCTTCCTCATTCATTCAAATCACAGTGTAGGACTGCTTAAATCTGGATGCAAAGACTATCAAAGCACCTCTGGAGAGATTGAAAGGATCTACATATGTTTGTGTTTATAGATGTGTATACTCACATATGTATATGCATGCATGATATGCTTGTATTCATATTCTACTTCAATATAATTGAATTCCTTTGTAATCCTCTGAATTTTATTTTATATGTTTTAAAATTTTATTTTAGGACAAGGTCTATAGGCTTCAAAAGACTTCCAAAGGAGTCCAAGGCACAAAAAGAAATCAATAATTCCTTTTTTTAATTTAAACATTTTCATGCAATTGTGATGTCCCAACTTGATCATTTTTACTTTCTCCTGATCTTTCTGTATTACTTCATACATTTGTATGTATTAAAATATATGCTTGTATATGAATACATATATTTACATACTTAAATATATAACATATCAACTGCTTTTTGTTAAAACTATAAATGTAATTTCATTTTCTTTATATGTTAATCAGATTGTAATTGAAAGTTAGAGAAAATTCAAAGATCTCCAGCTCTTACCATAGTACTTGATACATAGTAGGTGCTTAAGGATTGGTGGATGGATGGATGGATGGATGGGCAGGTGGATGAATGGATGGGTGGTTTAGATAAGCTATATCTATGAAAGAATCTCCTCCAACTCTCACAACATGACCTGAGACCAGGGATTAATTCAGAAGGTACAATCAAGGATAAAACCTTAGATTCCCTTGTAAAACAGATGGATGACAGCTGAAGGTCTTTGATGTTCCTGCACCCAGACCTCCAGCAGATCAGAAGCCAGGCCTGGAAAGGAAAATATTCTCCTACCTCCAAAGCTATGGGGGCCCTCAAAGCCTTGAGGAAACACACAGGATTATAAATTTTGTTAGGAAGAACCTCAAATGCCTTTGAGCCCAACCCCATCCTGTGCAAAGAAATGGAAACACAGAAAAGTTAGATGACTTGTTCAGGTTCACCTAGACAGTTAACCTGAGGAGGGATCTGAAAATAAGTCTTCCTGATTCCAAGTCCAAGGCCCTATCCACTATACCCTGCTCCATCTAGGATCCACAGAGGAAAAATAGAAAGATTGCTAAGGGCATCTGAATCTTATAGTCATACTGCATTAACACATCTGGCATGGATTATCTCTCTCCTAAGAACAACCATGAAAATAATTCCTCCTGTATTTGTGTATCCCTGGGACATGGGAAGGTAAAGAAAGGTAAGCCCTGGTTTCTTGATATTTGATTGCTAATACTTCACATGATAACTTCCATTCCCAGAATATGGCAAAAGTTGAATCAGGTCATGATTATTTTACATTGGATATATTTATTAAATCTAATTTTTAATAAAGATAAAATAAAATAATTCACCTGATAGAGTACTACTATTTTTAGTTTAATCAGAATTATTTTTTAAAAACTTTTAAATTTTTAGAAACATCTCATAATTATAAACTCTTTAAACCTGAGAATGTATGTGGTTGTTAGATCTTTTTAAAAATAATCTCCTATGTTTAAGTGGTAAAAAGAAAACAACCAAATCTATTAAATGGTTCTCTCAATAAATCCTAATGCTACAAAGTTGGTAGGTTTGTTCTTGATTCTATCAACAAGTGCCCATCTGTGAGGTGGAAATATTTAATTCCAAGAGTATAGAAAGCAGGCAGTCAAAATTGAATTTCTCCTTCTCTTTTATCCTTCAGATAAAAATTTAATAAAATTTTTAATTTAATAAAAACTTAATTTTTATTTTATTTAATAAATATAATAAAAATAGAACACAAAATGAGAGAAATTATATTCTTGAGAGTGATGATAGCTGGATTGCAAGAAATCATTCAATTGGTTTAATCCTTTTCATAGATTAACCTAGCACAGGCAGGAGCAAATGTCTCAGTCTAGGCGCTGTCTGACCATACTTATATCCTCCATCATAGCATTACCCTAATCCTTCTCACTTCCTGAAGATTTGTTTCTGCTTGCCTTAACTGTTACATGGTCTATAGATTCCCCTTTAAAGGTTATGTCATGATTACATGTGTTCTACATCATTGAATCATAGATTTAGAGTTGTGGAGGTGGTAGGGTGGCCATTATCATTTTACAGATTAGAAAAGAGAGACTCATGAAATTAAGATGACTTACCCAGGGTCACTAAACTACTAGGTCTCGGTGGAAGGATTTGAACCCAGATCCTTTCTAGTTTTCTACTCTAGCCACAATGCAGTATTGCTAATACATCACATTGGAAAGGTGATGGAAATTCCTATAAGCTCAGGTATCTGTATCTCTATGTGTAAACTACAGACCTTCTGACTTGCTGATTCTCAAAGGTCTTCATTAAGTCAGCTTCTGGAGTCACTTTTTTTAAAGATATAGATATGGATTTTGTTTTTCTTTTGTGGGTTGTTGAGAAAGAGTGACATATTTCTAGTGGCATTACTTCACTAAAATGTTAGTACTAAAGACAATTAAGAATTTTTTTCTCCTGTTAGGTAAGATTCTCTGTTAAGTACTAATAAGGAATGACAAATATATAGATAACTAAGAATGATAGGTCTGTAAAAATAATAATTACATAAGATGCTCATATTAATTAATACTCTCATATAACAACACATACACATGCAGTATATGACTATGTAAACATCTGTACATAGAGATGGATATGTACAGATGGGAAGGGGGAGGGAAGAGAAAAGGAAAAGGAGGAAAAGGGAACCAGGCAGGAGAGATCAGAATATGATCAGATCAGAATATGATCAAATCCGCACATGGACCTAAGATTGCGAGATAAAACATAAGGGAAACAGAAATATATGATTTTCCATTTACCATCCATATTATTTTTTTAAATAAAATCTCCACTGACTGCTTAGATGTTTTAAATTAGCTACATCTAATGAATACCCATACGGAATATGATTTTCCCAGGTGTTATGTCACAGTGTACATTAAGGTAAGAGCTAATCATGCCTCAGTGTCCACAGCTGAAGCAAACATAAATCCTTTCTTGTTGACTCCCATAACTCCAAAGAAATAACACATTATGTCTTAAAAAGGGATGACAAGAGAAGAAAATGAACTTCTGCTAATGAAGCCTTTTAGATAAAATTTTCTAGTTTCTAATCAAATTATTATTCAGCTCTCTTATTTTCTATTTGGGTTCCATTTATAGAGTGCTCTACAGCCTTTAAAATTTCATGTTTATAGAAGCTTTTAAATTGTTCATCTCAGCTCTGTGTGATCATAAAAGAAAAAAACACAATAAAGTAGATGAGAGAAATGGGTTGGCTGGCTCGATGGGAGAAGAAGGACTTAGTAAAGGGTGTTTGCAGAAGCACATTAGGAAATCAAAGATATTTCTTTTTTAAAAGACATGGCCATGGCATAATCAGCTACACTGAGAAATAAAGACATTTTCAACTGTTATGAACCACTAGGGGAAGGAAAAATGGTAAGTATATCATGTGGGTATGATTCTCAGTAATGACAATATCCTTCACATGATCCAAGAATTGGTATATAGTTTTAGAACAAGGGTCTATGGACTCTGTGTGTGTATGTGTATATAGATATGTATATATGTGTGTAGATGTATATATGTATATGTATGTATAATGTATGTATATATGTATACACAAAACTATATGCATATACACATAAGCATACACATATTGTATTTCAATATGACTGTTTTTCTTTGTCATCTAGGGTATTCTATTTTATGCATGGAAAAGAAATATTATTCTGAGAAGGGATCCATTGGTTTTACCAGAGTGCCTAGTGCCTAGGGGATCTCTCTCTCTCTCTCTCTCTCACACACACACACACACACACACACACACACACACACACACACACACTATCTTCCATCTTAGATTACTCATGTCAATGAGTAAATAATAAGCCCAGCATCATACAACTTGGATGCATCAGGGGTAAGACTTGAAACCAGATCCTCCCAACTCAAAAGCAGGCTCTCTATCCAGTATGCCAAGCTACTATAGTGTAAAGATTCACAGCAAAGATAGATTGGCTTTGAAAAACTGAATAAATGGTTTATTTTTACTATGTTAAGTATGTAGAAAGCTTGTTAAAAGACTCTTAAAATAAAACACATATTCAAGATAAATACTTCTCAGTGGAAGCTAAAGATTCTAACTAAGGAAACTAATAAAAATGGACAAAATTTGTCTTGCAAACATTCTAAGAAAACTTATGCTAAAATCTCCCCTTCCAAAATATTGAATATTCATTTCATTTAGAACTCATGCAATTTTAATTTCTTGAGTAGCTACAATGAGGTGAAAGAAGTTCACTGTTAATTTTGAAATACTTTTTTTAAAAAAGGATGTGAGGAAAAAAACCAATAACAACAGGTAGAATGGAAACATATAATTCTAAAAGATTCCTCCTTTCCCCCATCCCCACCAAAGAAAAAGAAAAGTAAAGTAAAATCAAGTCACTTTTGAAAGGCCATTCCAGAAAAATCATTTCAATAAAAGAAATGATAAAGTCAAAAAAAGATTTGACGATTCAACAAGACACAAATTCAAATAAAAGAGCCGAGACACAAAGCCTTAAAGGAAAATGCTTCTTCCCAAGGAGGGATGGTTTTCACTGGCCTCCAGGTGTAATATTGTGTGCACTGATGAGATGATCAACAGAACAGAACTTCTACCCAGCTGTAATCAAGAGTGATTGATGGTTGGAACAAAAAAAAGTTGATTATCATGACAAGTTCACTGATGTGGAGAAAATAAGCAATGCTCTGGAAATGGATAAAACCTGTTCAGAGCCTGCCTTCTGAAAGCATCTTTCTAAGGGAACTGAGAAAAGGGCTAGCTTCCTCCAAGAGACCTGAGATAGGATAAACCAGCTAATGATAAATTTGCTTGGCTTTAATTTCTACGGATAGAAAGAATCAGCTCGTTTATATCTTAAAATGCACACCCTGTAGATAATGTTACAGATGCATTTGGTCAAACTTATGTTTACGATTGCTCAGCTTAGGTCCACTGTATGTACATATTCCATGGTACCTACAACTAAAACACACACATGTATCTCAATACATAGAACTTATGCTTCCATTTGTCACTTTCAATTCACTCATGATACAGACTGGCTTCCCTATGGTGACTGCAATTTTACTGATATCCATTTCAATTTAAAGCAAAACATAAATTTGGACAAAGACAACATATCTCACAAGCACTTTCCCAGTTTGCATTTGGCATGTCAAATAAAGTTTCAAGAATTTGCAAACAAAGTGAATCTGGACTCAAGGACCTGGTGCGATGATTCTCGTACAGTGGCCACACCCTGTGCAGACATCAGACATCACTAAAATAGAACAACATTCAACCAGTTGACTGGTGGGGTTTTTCATGTCTTGAGAGTGCTAGTTTTCAACACGAAACAAAAAAAAAAAATTAGTCAGGAAACTCTTCCTAATGGGTAGAGCTATCCAAGAATGGAATAGGCTGCCTTGAGAGCTTATAAATTCCCTCTCCTTGGAAGTCTTACAACTGATAATGGATGACAATTTGTTTGGTATATTATAGTGAGGATTCCTTTTATATATGTGTTACAGTAATGAACCCTGGGCCCCTTCTAACTATGAAATTCTGTGATTCTGGTCTAACTTCAATGTGAATTGTGTTTAACTGTAGTAGTTAAAAATGATCCTTGTGATGTTATTTATTTCATTCTATTTTGCTACTTTATTATTAAACATGACACAGATTGTTGGAATTGGGCTTACAGAGGATTAAGTTCCATTACTCCTATGTACTTCTTCTATTACCATGGGTAAGGCATTTATTGTCTCTGGGCCACAGTTTCAACTCTAAAATGAGGAGGTTGCCCCCAATCTTCTCTAAGATCCCTTCCAGCCCCAATGCTATGGTGCTATAAATGTATGGAAGTAGACAAATGAAGTTGTTGGCTCTGTGACCTTTGAAGTTTCTTCTAGTTTTAAATCTACAATCGTGTTTTCTAAAGTCCCTTCAAACTCTTAAACTATTGCCAGTTGTCATCAATATATAAACTGTGATGATCTCATTGATTCTGAAACAGTCAAATTGAATAGGTAGGTTCCTTCCCCTCATTTGGACAAAGTTAGAGCCTTGGTAATTCTGGAATTTGGGGAAAATTCTGGTTCATTCATTCATTTCAAGGCAGGTAATTGAAACAGAACAGACATCATCTACAAGAAGAATATTGAAAGTTACATCTAATAGGAAAAGAACAATACTACAGGCTACAAATAACAACCAAACACAAAGAACAGGGACTGAGGAGAATGGCTTATCACATCCATGTCTCCTCCTTTGGGGACTCCAATGCACAGAGAAACTCACTTCTCTTACACTTCTCTCTTGCATAGTACATGAATGGCACGATCCTACTAAGTGTTGAAATTTACACTAATGAGGTGAGGAGTAATGGTAAATGCTTCAAGAAATTATGAATACAATGAGTACAGGCAAGCATTGGAAGGCCCTTCTGAACCGATGAAAAGTAAGCAGTCAGGGAAACAATAGAATCCACTAGTACAATAGTAGACATGCAAGAAATAAATTAAAATAGAATGCCATGATTAAATTTAGCCTCTATGGGTTTCTTTGGTGAGGTGAGGGAGAATGGGACTGAAACACCAAATAAATAATGTGTAATTTTCTTCAGTTATTTTTGGTAATTTTTTTCCTGTCCTTTTTAGTCATTGTTAGGAAGAATGCAGAGGGATACATTGAGAACTGCAGATCATGTGAAATCAAAAGATATCAATAAAAAATTGTCTTTAAAATAATGGCTTAATAAATTATGGTATATGAATGTAATGGAGTACTATTGCGCCATAAGAAATGATGAACAAGAAGACTTCAGGGAGGCCTGGAAAGACTTATATGATCTGATGCTGAGTGAAAGGAGCAGAACCAGGAACAC
>CM053770.1:26152423-26175334 GCA_028658325.1 Potorous gilbertii | reverse complement strand
ATAAAATCTTAATTTTAAGGAAGTGATTGTAGAACATTTATAAATAAATAAAATAAAAAATTAAAAAAAAGATTTAAAAAAAATAAAATAATGAGTGGAATGATGGTGAATATCAAACATCAATGTGAATTGAGCTAACCATTAAAAAAAGCAATTTGAAATTATGACCTCCAGTCATGGCACCCTCCCAGAAAGAAAAGAAGTGGAATTATGCCAAGAAACTATCCATAGAAATGTCCATTGACCTGGAGATTTCTCTGACAGGCACACACACCAAAGAGGGCAAAGACTGAGAGAAAACTAGCATTTCTACTAAAGTCGTTATAGCAGCACATATAGTACTGGGGGGATAACCGACAAAATGCAGGTAGTCATCCATTGGGGATTGACTAAACAAATTGTGGAATAAGAATGTGATATAATATTGCTGAATTATGAGAAACGAGAATTATGAAGGATAGAAAAATTGTTTTTTTATGAAGGAGGGATAGGAAGAAAACAATCTTAATTGTCTATGTGCCAAACATTGTGCTAAAGCCCTTTACAAATATCATTTCATTTGAATATGAATTAATGCAAAAGAAAATAAATGGAATCTGGAAATAAATATGCATAATGGCTATAAACAACGTGTGAGCAGCTAAGTGCAATGTATAGAGCACTGGGCCTGGACTTAGTTCAAATGTGACCTCAGACCCTTAGTGGCTGTGCGGCCTTGGGCAAGTCACTTAACTCTGTTTGCCTCAATTTCCTCACCTGTAACATGAGCTAGAGAAAGAATCAGCAAACCAATCCAGTATCTTTGCCAAGAAAACCTCAAATGGGGTTACCAAGAACTGAACATTACTGAAATAACTGAGCGAAAACTACAACAATGTGTAATAAAACCCTTCATGGAGTACTCACAGTTGACATTCCTGACTCTAAGCAACCACATATAAGGGGGATGAGAAGTGTGGAGTAATACCAGTCCCATATGACTAATGGTAAGAATTTGCACTGTTTGATGATAAAGAGTCTCCTAATTGGCTGTTAAAGTGGAAGAGTTGATGACTCAGGATATGATTGGGAGATGACAAAAAGTCCCATAAGTGCCTGCTTGGCCATAATCCAGTGAATGTACAAAGGAGTGTGAGCCACCCCACTGTGAAGCATGAGAGTCATTTAGGGCTGCTTCCAGAGATGATCTGAGGCAGAGAATCTGACCTAACTTGCACCTAGCAGCAGACAGATATACATGGATGCCCTGCCTAGGCCTTCTACATAAGATGAGGCTGGTTCACTTTTGAGTTTCTTTTACTTAGCTGACCTTGTCATACTTCAATGTTCAGAATTCTACTGGTGCAGAAACCACTCCCTCCCCTTTACATGACATGCAGCATCCGTATACGCAGTGGCATCCCATAGTAGCTGGGAAGTTACTGCTTTACAGAGAATGACCATCAGAAGGCAAGGACTGGTCCAACTGAATTGGTTCATCTGCACAATTTTACTAGGTTATTGTTCAGAAAGTATAAAGGAAAGTAAAATTGAAAAAATGGATAATGAACAGTCTTGCAAACTATATTATGTCTCAGTGAAGCTTGAATACTAGCCTTCCAATCAGATGTACTAGTAATTCTAAGTTAAGGTGGCGAGTCCTGTTTCAATTTTTCAATTGTATATCATGGTTCTTTTTGTGGTTATCATTATATTCCATGTATAAATAAATGACCAATTCATTATTAAATTCTATTGTACATCGAGTTTCCACCTTTCTACACATTCCTTTTTTGGGTGACCTTGACTAATGTCCATAAGTCAGATAGTCTCCAGGATACTGGAGTGGGAGACTTTAATGAGCTCATGAGTGTGAGAATGAAGGGACCTACTTTCCTAATGAAAGGGCAGACTTCCCTAGCAATGAATCTAGTAAAAACCAGGTTGAATGCATAGAGGAAAGGGAAGTATGTGTGTCCCAAACCCTGTTCACCCAATGACAGTGGAGTCATACAGAAAAAAAAAATAGCACAACAAAAAATCTGAACTGCGTACAATTATCGAGATCAAACTCGGTCTGAAGATGACAGGAGAAAATTCCTTTCCCCCCACCTTCTTCTTTATATAGTAAGGGACAATGGTCACCAGATAGCATATACTATCAGAACTGGCTGCCATGTTGGTTAACTTTGATGAATAGGTTTTGTCTTTTCTCTTTTTAATCTCTGTTACAGGGAATAATTCTTTGGAAAGGGGAGTACAGAAGATATATTTAGAAATGAAAGTGACATAAAAACAGAAGATATTAATAAGATAAAAAAATCATCAGCAAATGCCAAGTCTTCAGCAACAATAATGTAAAGATACCTTTCCATTTCAACTCTCTCAATATTTTTTAGATGTCAGTGATTGGGGAATTTTTTTTTTATCTTAACATCCAAAGCTCTTTTGAGATATGTATATAATTACACAAAAAGAGAAAAAAGTAATTAAATTAAAATTAAAACAGTATCTCATGCAGTTTCTTAGAAGATCTTGGATGGCTCTGCAAACAAACCATTCATATCTCTGAAAATGAAAGTTTTTCTTTGACATCCCCTTCCCCTGCCATGTAATGGGACCATTTGTACTTTTTGAAATCTTCCTATAGAAGAAACATTATAAGCAGAGGCTTGACTTCTGCCCTTAGAGAAATCCTAGATCTCAAATGTTGCTTTGGGATACAAGACTTCTCACATCTAAAGACAAGATTCTTTTCAGGGCTCCTTGAAATCAAGTCACACTTGAGAAGATTTTTCTGTGTTACTGGGTCAGTAAGGAATGGCTGAGGGAATGTATTGATATATTCATGAGAATGGCCCAGGCATTCCAAAACACTCATTGGTGAAGCTGACAGTTTTAACTGCATTTTCTATCTCTGTATCCAATAATTCACAATACTTTAGCCTACTCAGAAGTTAGCATTGAAAACTGACCATAGTTTAATTCCCTCCTCCTTTGAAGCCAGTAAGTTGGACCATCTCTTCCTTATGGATCTATATATTACTGTATATAACCCAAGTTTTGTTCATCTACCCACTATATAATCTCTATCCTGAGCCCCAGCCCTACATGACCAATTGCCTCCTGAACACTCTTATTTGGAGGCAAATTTAGAGAAGAAAGTGATAAAGCACATATCACTATCACCATCACAAAACTTCCTAACACTTGGACTTCCCCAAAGTGGGACAGTCTACTTTGGGATAGAGTAGATTTCTGGTGTGTGGAGACCTTCAAACAAATACTGAGTGCATGTAATTTAGTGGGCATTATTTCCAGTTATAAATGACCTCTGCAGAGGTCACTTATAGCTCTGAACTAAATTCTATAATTTAGTAATCTTTACTCAATTCTCTGTTCTTGTCTTTCCAACAATTTGATGTGTAAACTACTCAGAAACTGCCCGTTGCAAACAAGTCGGCCTGTCTCCGAACATGACCAGTTTTCTACTTGGACAACAATCTATCTCTCTTAACCAGTTTCCATCTGAAGAAAATCAATCCTTCCTTCTAATAATGTATGATGACTCATGGGCCTCCTATAGGTTGTAAGCTTCATCAGCGTGAGGATTATTTTATTTAAGACTTTATATTCCCAGATACATATAGTACAAGTGTAATGAATATGTGTAAGGTTGCATTAAACATGTTACCACTATCATTCCAGTCTCACAGTTATGAGTTTCATTTTAAAGAGCTTTTGCAGCAGGGGTGATTAGGCATTGTGGGTCATGAAACCCTTTCAGCAATCTCATGAAACCTAGTTATCCCTGTTTAGAATCTTTTTAAATGTATAAAGTAAATGGTTATCAAAATTAAAAAAAAAAAGATCAAGAATTCTTCCTCACTCTCAAAAGAATGCTTTTACTATTTTCTGGCACAATTATTTTTCTGTGCCCACCTGACTTCCCTTTGGACTTTGAAATCTGTGGGAGTTTGGGCCAACATTTTCTTCCATGACCCACCCAGTGACTCTTCTTTGTCAGGGTTCTTCTCCAAAGCTCAAGCTGAAGGCTAGAAGAGGTACACTGCCAGCCATAGTGAACACGTTGCTCCTCTGCTGCACCGATTGGGCACAAACTGGCTCTTCAAAGGGCATTTTTCACTGTATTCCATTGGTATAGAAAGCTTGTGTCACCAGCAAACTTTGAGGAGCTGGTCTTCTTTGAACCCAGGGTAACTTTGACCAATAATACAAAGGCATCTTGTCAAAGTTCTCTGTCCTTTTTTGAAGCCTAATGGTTATGCCAAAGAAATACCTTTGAAGGGGAAATAGCAGTAACAA
Source organism: Potorous gilbertii (assembly GCA_028658325.1). NCBI lineage: Eukaryota > Metazoa > Chordata > Mammalia > Diprotodontia > Potoroidae > Potorous > Potorous gilbertii. The sequence continues at coordinate 26,171,029 of CM053770.1, read as the reverse complement.
CACATTCTTCAGACTGAGATACGGGGTCAGATAACCCTACAGTCTTAGACAGTAGCAGAAGACATTTATCTATGTAAAACACATTTCAGAGAAGGCTGAAAATTTCATTTTAAGGGAGAGACCAACAATGACTTAGGGAAAAATCTCAGCTGTTTTTTAAACACATGCACATGTATATGTGTATATTTGCATGTGTATATAAATGGGGGTTATGTGTTTAAATATGAATGAATATTTGTATATGCAAAGGCAACATTATATTGTGTTAAAGGCATTGGATTTGGAATCAGGGGACATGGGGTGAAATCTTCATCAAAATTCAGCTGAGATATTGAGTTCAATTTTGTCATTATGGTTTAAGAAAGACATTGATATGCTAGAGGGTTCACAGAGGAGGACAAGCTTGCATCCTAATATTTTTATTCATCTTAAAAAAGCATTGATTTTCTCTTCCTGTGCAATAGTCCACAGAACGTTAAACACCAAAGAATCATAGTGGGCTATCAACATGTACCTAGGCTATTTCTATCTGACCTCAGAAGGAAGAAGGGGGTGGGAGGCAGGGGTAAAAGAAGGAGTGGGTCAAAAGGGAGGAGGAGGAGTGGGAGGGAAAGGAAAATAGAGGAAGTAGAAAGGGAAAGGGAGAAGGAAGAGGAAAGGGGAAGGGGAAAGGAATAGAAGCAACAGAAAAGCACAGAAAAAGAATGATAGTGAAAGAATGGGAAGAGAAAGAAATAATTACTACATCCAATTTTTTATTATATAGATGGCTTACACCTAATTTCCTAATTGATTTTTGTAATTAGTGTTTACTACTTTTTTTTTATTTGTAGAAGTTAAAAACCAACAAACTGTTCAATATCTCCAATACAGTTGTTTTTATTTACCTATTAAATATTCAATAAAGACTTTAGATCTATAGCAGTTTCTACTTAAAAGATAACCTTCGATTTGGAAGGGACCTGTAAGGGCAAGCAAAGTAGGCTCTTTTGACATTTTTGTTTTAGTATAAAGTACCTCTGATTGAATAATGTGATTAGGGAAGATTTTCCCCCTGGAAAGATTTGTAGGAAGGCCCACACCTTTTGTTAATTTTCTAATGAGGCACTGGTTCTCAAGAGTTATGATGCCCTCTGGCTCTAAAAAATATATAAAGACTCTCAGGTGAGGTTTTACTTTGGGGCTTGGTTTTTGGAAGGTTTGTGTAGTAGATGAGACTCTGGGAAGCCACTAAACAGTCCCCCAGTTTTGAAAACCCAGGTGTTGGTGCTTCCCTCTCTGGTAATTATGGATGTATGTAATGGTCAGACAATTGGAAACCTGTCTTTAGGTTTTTATTTCTTTTCTTGTATTTTTCTCTATCAGTAAATGATATATGTGCTTCATTAAAGGAGATTGTTAACCCCTCAAAAGTTGCCTTTCCTTTTAGAAAAGCAAATCAAAGAACCTTGATAGCAGGACCCTCCTGTGTATATCAGGGTGCTTGCTGATACAAGACCTTAGAATACATCTTTTCCAGACTCCTCATTGTATAGATGAAGGCACTAAGATCCTACAAATGTAACTGGTTTACCACACAGCCCACTTTAGCAGCAGAATTTGAATCGAAGTGCTCAGACCACATAGGACTCATTGCACTATATGTATGTGTGTATATCTATATCTATATCTATATCTATATATCTATATCTATATCTATATATATACACACACACACACACACGTACACAGGCATGTGTACATATACATATATGTATATACATATGTACACATATGCACATACATACATATGTGTGTATACATACATATGTAAATACCTGTGTACTATATGTACACTAGTATAATCAAATTATTTTTTTCTGAAAGTTCTTGAAAATGATCACATTTTGTATGAGATCAACAAAGAGGGAATTTTCCCACGTCATATTTTTAAAAGAGTAAAAACTGAACTTTCTAAAATTAGCTCTTCACTGAGAAATTGGACGAATGCATAAAGAAGAGGCGAGTTTTTTTCAAGTCTCATACAAGTGAATTCTCATAGGTCAGGGCTACAAAGAATCTGAAAACATGCAGATATGTCAGAAGGCAGGTGCAGCAGGAAACCAAATCAGCCAATGGACAACATCAAAATCAAAAACAATAAAATCCCTGCTTTTTCCATGCAATGAAATGACTGTTTTGAGAATCATTTAGTTCTACGTGCTCTGTACTCCCTTAATTCACCAGACAGGGATGCAAATTCGATTCACTTCCTGCCTGGCTGCCCAGACAGCAGAGCTTTCAAGGCTTGAAAAGCAGCTTGCCCCAAAGGAAGAAAAATGTATTGATCCTAGCATCATCTTTACTCAGAATTAGCCACACTGGTGATACTCAGTCTCACACTCAAAACCACCCAGGAATACTGCAGATAGAAAACACAGACAGAATTCTTGGCAGGTGATGGTGGCATGAAGGATGCTCCTGCTGGGGAGGGAGGATCTGAAACACTGTCAGTGAAATTCTCACACAGTATTCAGACCCCTAGGGCTCCTCTATGGCACCCTTTATGCCTCAGATTCTCTCAAAGAAATCTTGTTCCTTAATTTTTAAAGCACCCCTTGCCAACTATGCCAAGACAAGGGGGATGTCATATGTGTTCTCAAGGGATTAGTTAACAATAATCTGAGGCCAAGATGGAAATAGAAGTTTGAGTGTATGAAGAGGGAAAGAGTGACAAAGATAAAGTATCATCAGTTTCACAGTTTTGCCAAATAATAATCCTGCACAGAGAGGAACTTGGCCATAACTCAAGTCAGCAGGCTTCCAATGGGCCTGTATAGCTGAGAATCTGAACAGATACCAAGTAGCCCTTGGCCATGTACCATTTCTGTACCCATGGGATGATGGTGTCAAAGTACCACTGAGATATGCATAAGAAACATAGTGCATGCATTGCCTTTCCTTATCAAAAAATGAGCAGACTTCCAAACTAAAGGGCATATCATGGATTAATACAGTTTCAATACCATAACATTATATATCTTTTCATGCTCAGTTCTGGGAGAGAGAAAGCTTAAGGAAGCCCTATTGCTTTATGATTAGAAAAGTACAATGCATTTTTATAGTGAATAGCAAATGATAAACTTACATCAGAATTAAATCTCAACTGGCAAATGTTGCATGATATGATTTGCTTTCTTCGATGAGGAAGAGGAACCCCAAATGTATGGTTTATTACAGCTTTCTGAATTGGGTCCATCTGCAACAAGAAAAAAAAAATAGAAATAAAGCTTGTCAGTTCCAAAGGAATTCTTCCTACTCCATTAAATAGGCAATCTGAACAGCTCTAATCCCATGACTCAGATGATTAAAAAACAACATTTTTTTTTTAATTTGGAGGGATTAGTTTTCTATTTTCCTTACAGAATGGGCCACAATAAATTCAAAGCTCGGGATAGTAAGAAAATAATAAATGTCTATATTACATCTTTCATACCAACCCATTTCTAATTCAGGGTTATGGATTGTTGTTTCATCATCATAAATAAGTAATTGAAATATTGCAAGAACTTTTTTGTCAAATGCTAATGTCCTCAATAATATGCTCTGTGTCCACATAGAAGCTAGTTTTTTTTTAAAGCATTTTTACATGGAATTAGTCAACTCAGTTATTGTAAAATTATACATTTATCAAACCTTTGATTTTATACTTGATCAGACACACGAGTAATCCCATTTCCCTCCTAGACAGGGGAGCATGGTAAAATGAAAAATATCTCTGAGTTTGTAGTTTAAAGTCAGAAGCCCATGAAAAAATCAGCTTTTGCTGTGTTTTACTGATTTTGACAGAGGCAAAAAGAATTTTACCACTCTGAATTTTGGTTTTCCCATTAATATAATAAGGCACTTGATAATATCATCTCTAAAAGTCTCTCAGTGGATAGAGTACCATGCCTAAAGTCATTAAGACTCATCTTCATAAGTTCAAATCTAGCATCAGACATTACCAGCTATGTGACCTTGGGCAAATCACTTAACTCTGTTCGCCTCACTTTCCTCATTTGTAAAATAAAGTGGAGAAGGAAATAGCAAACCAATCCAGTGTATTTACCATTTAAAACCCAAATGGTGTCATGCAGAGTTGGACATGACTGAACAAATGATTGAGTAACAACTGAACAAGAAAACAACAATGAACGTGGGCCTTGGTTTTCTGTAAAAATTTGGAGTTAAAACTACATCCTCTGTCAGGACCTCAATTCATCAGCTACACAAGTGCTTCTTCATACATAGGAATAGGCTTAGAATGTAGTTCATTATACTTTTCATGGGCAAAGCTAAAATGGTGAAGAACATAAGCATTTAGCTAAGTTCTCCCAACATTCCTTTCCAGACAACTTTAACATATCACCTCAAAACAAATTCTGCAGCAGAGCCAACAGAAGGTGAGAGGGAGACATTCTTCCAGCCCAAGACAATGTAGAAGGTCATAAAGAGATATATCTGACACACAGGAGGACACTGGCCTAGAGTCCATGTGAATTAAATTCCAGAGATAAGACTGAGTGGTAGTGACAGAAACATCAGCAGCTTCAGGATTTTTCAAACCGGAGACAATCACACCCTTTTAGAAGCATTGGAAACTTCTAGAACTCCAGAACAAGCTTTGAAAACAGCAGCATGAGATAGCCTGAAGCTGGAGACAGAGCCCATTCTCCCTCTTCCTTGTCAGGATGGGAGACCAACATTAACATAAAGTTAAAAATCAAAAAATGAGGTGGATAAATAAGCAAACAACAGCCCCAATAATAATAAAACCTGGCCATAAAAAACTACTTTTGTGACAGAGAAGATCAAGACACAAACTCAAAAGAAGACAATAAAGTCAAAACAACTACAACCAAAACCTCAAAGAAAAATATAGATTAGACATAAACCTAAGAAGAATTCTTGGAAGGTTTTTTGTTTTTTTTTGTTTTTTAACAAATAATGGTGGTAGAAAAAATATCAAATATTAGAAATGAAAACAAAGGAAGAAAATAATGAAAATAGAGTTAACAGCTTAGTTTTTAAAAAAACAAAAATCGGTACTTAATGAAAAAGAGGACTTTCATGCATTTCTGATGGGAAGATCAGAGGTGACTAGAAAACCTGAATTTCAAAAGCAAGACTCAAAAGAAGTATAAAAAGATAGACAGGATAAGGAGGAAGGATAAACAAAGAAAGAGAGAGAGAGAGAGAGAGAGAGAGAGAGAGAATTGGATGGAAAAAAATGCACAGTTTGTAATCATAATGGTGAATTTGAATGAGATGAACTCAGGTGGAAACAGATAGTAGAGTGGATTAGAAACCAGAATTCAACAGTGTTATTTATGAGGAACACACTTGAAACAGAAACATATGCAGAGATAAAATAAGGGGTTAAAACAGAATCTATTATGTATCAATTGAAATAAAGACAAAAAAGCAGGGGGTAGTAATCATGACCTCAGGCAAAGTAAAAGCAGCAACAAGCTTAATTAAGAAGGAAAAGCAGGGAAGCTACATGCTGCTAAAAGGAACCGTAGGTAATAAGGTCATATCATTAGTAAATGTATGTACACAAAATGGTACTGCACCAAATTCTTAAAGGAGAAGTTCAATTAATCACAAGAGAAAATTGACAGTAAAACTATATTAATAGGATATTTCAACTTTCCCTTCTCAGAACTAGAGAAATCTAAGTATGAAATAAATAATAAAGAAGTCAAGGAGGTTAATAAAATCTTAGAAAAACTAGATGTGATATATGTCTAGAGAAAACAGAATGGGAACAGAAAGAGGTATATCTTTCTCTCATCTGTATACAGCACATTCAAGAAAATAAACATTAAGACTTAAAACCTTGCAACCAAATGCCAAAAGGCAGAAATATTAAATGTACCCTTTTCAGATTACAGTGCAATGACATTACATTTAATAAAGGGTTACAGATGCATATATTGAAAGCTAAATGGAAAATAACGTAATCCTAAAGAATGAATGTGTAAAAGATCAAATCGTAGAAACAATCAATAATCTCATTAAACGAGAATTCCAAAATTTGTGGGATGCAAGCAAAGCAATATTTAGGGAAAAACATGTAACACTAAATGCATACATCAATAAAAGAGAGAAGGAGCAGATCGATGAATGGGGCAAGCAACTAAAACTAAAAATCTAGAAAAAAATTGAAAATCCTTAACTAAACACCAAAATGGGCATCCTGAAAATCAAAGAAGAGATTAAAAAATTGAAAAGTAAAAAAAAAAGAAAAAAGAATAAATAAAACTAAGAACTAGTTTTATGAAAGAAAATAAACAAACCATAGGTTAATTTGATTTTTTTAAAAAGAAAGAAACCTAATTGTTAGCATCAAAGATGAAAAAGGTGAATGTACCACCAACAAAGATCAAAATAATTATTGCGAATTATTTTACCCAATTATATGCCAGTAAAACTGACATATAAAAAAATACTTCAATATTTTTTACTGACACACTTCAGTAAAACTGAAGTGGATGAATATTTACCAAAATATTAACTGCTCAGATTAACAGAAGAGGAAATAGAATGCTTTATTTACCATATCTTAGGAAAATAATCAATGAACTCCCTTAAAAAAAAATCCCAAGACCAAATGTATTCACAAATGAATTCTATTAAACATTTAAGGAACAATTAATCCCAATGGCATATAAACTTTTGAAAAAAGTTAAAGAAGGAATTGTCCCAAATTCCTTTCATCATACAAATACAGTTTTTATACCATCAGCAAAAACAGAGAAAGAAAACTGTAAACTAATTTCCTCATTGAATACTGAAGCAAAAATTTTAAATAAAATACTAACAAGAAGATTACAGCAATGCATCACAAAGGTCATATACTACGAACAGGTGGGATTTATATCATGAATGCAGGGTTGGTTCAACATTAGGAAAACTATCAGCATAATTGATTATATCAATAATAAAAACATCAAAAATCAGATGAATGTATCAATAGATACAGAAAAAGTCTTTGACAAAATACAACACTCATTCCTACTAAACGTACTAGAAAGTAGAGGAATTAGTGAAACCTTTCTCAAAATCATAAGTAGCATGTATCAAAAACTAAGAGCAAGAGGTAAAAAAGAGTCTTGGAATGTTGTACCACAATGAAGAGAAGGCAGGGAATCACCTGAACTCCTCCTAAAACCTCTCCACACAACTTTAGATAATGCCTCAAAACTAATTCTGGAGTGGCAGAACCCACAGGAAGACAGGCTGAAACAATTTGCCAGCCCAAGGCACCTTAGAAGATTTGCAGGACTCCAGTCTTTTGTATGGGGGTGAGATTGGATTGTAATCCAGCACAGACTGGTCATAAGCAAGCCAGATGCAGATGACTGAATCAGAGGTGGCAGTGGTGGTTTATGGAAATCTCAGCTCACAGACAGTAAGAGCATCAGAAGGAGATTGTACCCTTTGCTGGCAACAGGAGAAGGATTCTGTTTCATTGTCCATGCTTGGATCTGAGTCACAGTCCTGGGTTTCATTTCCAGGGCAAGGAGCAGCACTAGCACACCAAAGCTTATGGCCCAGTTCGATGATGGAAAAGAGTATTCATGTTCATTCATAGGACAAAGCATAGGCCAGGAAATAAGGAAGCACACCTCTCCCTAGATCATGCCACTTTGGAAGAAAGAAAAACTAACAGATCCCCAGAATTATCTGAGAACAGATGCACAAAAAATTGGAAGCTTGAGGGGCAGAGTCAAGATGGTGGATTAGAAAGGTGCATATACTCTAATACTTCCCCCAAGGTCCACAAAATACCTATAAAAAATGACTCAAAAAATTCTAGAGTAGCAGAAGCCACAGAACAATAGAGTGAAAGATATTTCCAGCCAAATGTAACCTGGAAGGTGAAAGGAAAGGGAGGCTTTCATGGGAGGCTTAGTAGAGTGGGCTCAGCCCTGGCTGTGAGGCACTAGGAGGAATAGGACCTAAACAGACCTCCAGGGCATAATTTCCAGCAGGGAGAGTCCCAGATCCCTCAACCTACAAGAGACAAAGAAAGTTCCAAAGGTCATTGTGGGAGGGCTTTCTTAGCTGGGCAAGAGAGGAGCAGGGTCCCTCTAGCAGAGGTGGTGGCATCAGCAGTAGCAATGGGTGGCTACATGGCCATGGAAGCAGCCTGGGTCCATCGTCCAGGTAGCTCAGCTTAAGGCCTTTTTGGAATTGAGCAGCTGATCTGAATCTCAGCCTTGAGCATGATACTGGGGGGAAGAGGAGCACTTGGACCCTCCTCTTGACAAAGGATTCAGAAGTCAAGTAACTGTCTGGGAACATGCCCATAAAAGGGAAAAAAATAAGACCATAGAAGGTTACTTTCTTGGTGAACAAGCATCTCCTTCCATCCTTTCAGATGAGGAAAAACAAGGCATACTGTCAGAGGAAGTCAAGGCTTCTAACTCCAGTACCTCCAAAATGAATATGAAATGGGTTCAAACCATAAAAGAGCTTGAAAAGCAAGTCAGCAGCTTGCTAAAGGAGAACCAAAAAAATTCTGAGGACAGTAATACCTTTAAAAATAGACTATCCCAATTGGAAAAAGAGGTCCAAAAAGCCAATGAGGAGAAGGAGGCTTTAAAAAGCAGAATTAGCCAAATGGAAAAGAAAGTTCAAAAGCTCACTGAACAAAATAGTTCTTTAAAAGAGAGACTGGCATTCAGGGAAGCTAATGACTATGAAATAAACCAAGAAGTTTAAAAACAAAACCAAAAGAGTAATAAAATAGAAAACAATGTGAAACATCTCATTGGAAAAACAACTGACCTGGAAAATAGATCCAGGAGAGACAATTTAAAAATTATAGGACTACCTGAAAGTCAGGATCAGAAAAAGAGCTTAGACATTATCTTTCAAGAAATTATCAAGGAAAACTGCCTTGACATTCTAGGGCAAAATAAATATTGAAAGAATCCACTGATCACCTCCTGAAAGAGAGCCAATAAGAGAAACTGCTAGGAATATTGTGGCCTAATTTCAGAATTCCCAAGTCAAGGAGAAAATATTTCAAGCAACTAGAAAGAAACAATTTGAGTATTGTGGAAGTACAATCAGGATAACACAGGATCTGGCAGCTTCTACATGAAGGGACTGAAGGGCTTGGAATAGGATATTATAGAAGTCAAAGGAACTGAGATTAAAACCAAGAATCACCTACCCAGCAAAACTGAGTATAATACTTCAAGGGAATAAATGGTCATTCAATGATATAGAGGATTTTCAAGCATTCATGATGAAAAGACCAGAGCTGAATAGAAAATTTGACTTTCAAACACAAGAATCAAGAGAAGCATGAAAGGGTAAACAGGAAAGAGAAATCATAAAGGATTTTCTAAAGCTGAACTGTTTACATTCCTACATGGAAAGATAATATTTGTAACTCTTGAGACTTTTCTCAGTATTTGGGTAGGTGGAGGGATTACATACACACACACACACACACACATACACACACATGTAGACGGAGAGTACAGGTTGAGTTGAATCAGAAGAAATGATATCCATAAAAAAAAAATTAAATTAAGAGGTGAGAGAGGAAAATATTGGGAGGAGAAAGGGAGAAATCGAGTAGGGCAAGCTATCACTCATAAAAGAGATAAGAAAAATCTTGTTCAATGGAGGAGAAAAGGGAGGAAATGAGAAGGGGAAAGAGATGCTTACCCTCTTCACATATGACTTAAGGGGAGAATAACATGCTCTCTAAATTTGGTATGAAAATCTATCTTACACTACAGGGATGTAGGGGAGAAGGGGACAAGTGGGGTGAGGGGGATGATACAAGGGAAGGCAAATGGGAGAAGGGAGCAATTAGAAGTAAACACTGTTGGGAAGGGACAAGGTCAAGTGAGAGAAGAGGAAAAAAAAGGGGGAGACAGGGTAGGATGGAGGGTAATATAGTTAGTCTTATGCAACACGACTATTATGGAAGTCATTTGCAAAATGACACATATATAGCCTGTATTGAATTGCTTGCCTTTTCAGTGGGGATGAGTAGGGAGGGAGGGAGAGGGAGAAATTGGAATTCAAAATATTAGAAACAAATTTTGAAAATTATTATTGCATATAACTGGGAAATAAGAAATACAGGTAATGGGGTATAGAAATTTGCCTTGCCCTCCAAGAAAATAGAGAAGATGGGGACAAGGGAAGGGTGGGGTGTGATAGAAGGGAGGGCACATTGAGGGAAGGGGTAATCAGAATGCAAGATATTATGGAGTGAGGGAAGGGGAGAGATGGGGAGAAAAATTGGAACTCAAAATTTTGTGGAAATGAATGTCAAAATCTAAAAATAAATTTAAAAAATCAGAAGCTTGGGACAATGCTCCCTACATTTGGGAAGCAGAACCTCGCATTAGTATAGAGTTAAAAGGCTTAAGGGAACTTAAAGTACATCAGGATCAGCCACTCATTTTACAGGGAAGGAAAGTGAGGCACAGAGATGTAAAGATGTTGCCCAAGCTCATATACCCAGTATGGACCAGAAGTAGGCTTTAAACCTAGGCCTCCTCACCACTTCTCTCCACTGCCTTCATTTAAACAACAACACCTATCTCTTCTGGAGACCAGGGCATCATCCCTTAATGCAAGCCAAGATGTCATGGGGCTTTTTTGGCAGCTAGGGGGTTGTGGATAGAGACCAGGACCTGTAGTCAGGAAAAATTGAGTCCTAATCCAGCCTCAGATATTCCCTAGTCTTGTGACCCTGATCTACTCACTTAACCTTCCTTGCCTCAGTGTCTTCTTCTGTAAAATGAGGAGTCTAACACCATCTTTTTCCCAAGGTTATTGTGAAGATAAAACATGATCACATTTGGAAGGCACTTAGCACAACGCCCAGCACACAGGAGGTGTGCAATAAAGGCTAGTTTCCTTCCTTTCATGTTACACATCTGGGTCACTGAGTGTGTAGTATGTTAGAACTTGTAAATCTTTTGGATTTTTTTGTCTGACAAATTGCTTTCTCTCCATTGTATCAGGTTGTCTTTCCACTGCCTTTATGGTAAAGTGTTGATTAGTAACCTGTGTTTACTTTGCTAGGAAGATCAATTGAAAAAAACAAAATATTTGGAAAACAGGAAAACAAACAAAAGTCCTTTGCAGAATGCTCGAGGCAATCCAATTTTTGTAGGGCTATTGCTTTTTGATTAGAGAAAAGCAGGCAGGCTGTATGATGACTAGAGTGCTGGACCTTGAGAGTTCAAATTCTGATACAGATACTTAACTAGCTGTGTGTCTATGAGACTCTTAATATCTCTCAGCTTGGTATAAAAATAATCATAAAAAATTTATATATGTATATATGTGTGCATGTATATTGGTATGGATGGAATAATATACCTATCTTATGGGGTTGTTGTCGGTTAAGCACTTTAAAATCCTTAAATTTATATGTAAATACAAAGACAAGCTTATTGTTATTTTGTTCTTTGTCCCAGAGCAAAGAACAGATACAAGTCACAAAATTTCTGTTAACTATAAGGTGGGGTAGGAGGTGAAGAATCCACTTAAAACCTAGAGGAATCTGATGGGAGTGGAATGCTTTGGGTCACAGGGAGATCAGATCCACCCTTGTAAATCTTTAAGTGAAGGCTCTATAAGAGGGATTTGGAGAGGGGATCCTATACTGGCTTAGTTTGGGATGGACTCAAATCTCTTAGCGTCTTGAGATTTGGTGACTCTAGTCTCCTTTCTCTACAGGCCCAACTTTAGAGGCCCCCAGGCAAATATATTAGATGCCTTCTGGTTATTCTAATACATATATACATGTATATGTACATACACATATATACATGAATGCCTAAACAAATGCATATGTGTACGTATAACATACATGTTATGTATATATGTGTATGTGTGTACATATATATATATACATATATATCTTTGTAGTATACTTGGGATCATAATCTCATAGATTTAGATGAGAAGAGACTTCAGTTGTCTTCTAGTTTGATTCCATTTCATATCAAATTATTATGTATAATTTTATTATATACTCATATAGTATTCTAATATATTACATAGAATAATATATTGCTTTCCACTAGTTCCCTCCCTCAGGTAAAATCTAATCTCTTTAAAGGAGATTAATCATTTTAATTCAGTCTTTCTAGCCCCTTTCATGCTACACTACCTGGCACAGAGTAGCACTCAATAAGGTTTACTGAACTGAATCAATTCAAATTGGAAGAGATCTCATGAGAAATGTCAGTCGGGTTTGTTCTGTGCACTAATCTTTTGCTGTGACTTTACTCAGCTAGGCTTATACCTGCTCACCCACGTGTCTTCTAGGAGAAGGTTCAGTTCTCTCTGGGCCCCTCTGCTGATGTACATGTGATGCTGAGTGACAGATTCGTTCTCATCCTCCCAGCACACAAGTGCAGTGGGATTGGGGCTAGATTCCAGGGCCACCAAAAGGCTGGGAACAGGGACACCAAATGCTTACAAAGGCCAGTAAGTACATGAATGGAGTAACTCTGTGGCCCATCCAGTAGCCTCTGTCTTGTTTCCCAGGAGTCTTTTTAGACCACTTTAAAAATAGCATCCTAAGGCTTCTTTCCCACAGTCATCTAGGACTTTGGGAGATAATCAGACCTCAGTTCACCAGCTGAAATATAAATTGGAAAGTAGAGGTTGTCTTAGAAGAGAGGTCATGGAAATGGGAGTAAACAGTATACTGTTTATCATATCCTGGGTGCATATCCTGGGTGGTAGCCGTTCTGTGAACGAAAAGGTTCCATTCCCATGGAAAATGGTACAAATATACCCATAGCCCACAGGGGAAAAAATCCCCTTATAGAAGACTTGAAATAAAAAATGTGATTTAATATCTGAAAGTTCTGAAACTCTCTTAGCATCATTCAACAAGCAGCTACCATGTGTAAAGAAATGTGCTAGGTTTGATATTGCATGTTCAGGTAATACTCATGCTCAAGGTATAACGTCAGTAATTCAATAACTCAGGAAATATTCATATTATTATTAATAGAGAAGAGAAGGAAGAGAAAAGACGAAAGAGGAAGAGGAGGATAAAGAAGAAAAAAGGAGGAAAAGGAAGAAGAAAGAAAAAGGGGAGGAAAACTAAGGGAAGGAATAAATTGCCCCATCAAGTCTTGACAGATTGCTCAAAAACTAACATATGTTCTAAAAAAGAACGTGAATGTCTAAGATGAGAGCAACCCAGTGTTCTTACTGTAAGAGAAAAGGAGCTATGCCATCAGATCATCTGAATTCAAAATCTGCCTCTGTTACTTACCTGTGTGACTGTGGGCAAGTCAGTTGACCTGCCTGGGCCTCAATTTCCTTTTCTTTTCAAAAATAAAATCAGGGAATTGGATGATATAGACTTGGAGCTTTCTTCTAACCTCAAATAAATCTATGATCTTATCATTAAGAGTTCAACTATTTTGAAAGAATGATTGATTAGGTATAGTCAAAGACTATATTTAGCTACAAAAAAATTCCTGCTTTCCTCAATTCTGGCCACTTTTTTTTCTCCACTGAGAGCTCAGTTCAAGAAGGAAAAAAGATTAAAATAAAACAAAACATTTAAACCATGCTGAATATAGCTGTGATCTCAATATTACAGCATCAAAAAAAAAAGAATCAAAATAAACAAATCTACCTGTATTTATTATGCTATACTGATATAATTCTTTTACCTTCCCTTGGAAGGTAGCTACATTAACTAATAAAAATTAAATGAAATTGAATTGTCAGAATTTTAAACAAATGATCTCTTTAACATGCCAGTAACTAGAGGGAGAAAAAAGATTAAAGATACGAATGGGTGCTCTCAAGCCTAACATATCGGTTTAATTAGCTAATTATTTAGTATTCAGTGAATTTTGAAAGCAAAAAAATAATCCTTTTCATCTTCTTATTTCCCTCAGCTATTGCTTGAGGGTTTTTTTTTTGTTTGTTTGGGGGTTTTTTGTTGTTTTTTTTTTTTTGTTTTTTTTGTCTTTTACATGCTTGAATTCAAATCTAGATTCAGCCTATGACCTTTCTTAATCCCAAATGAATGTTTTGCTCAAATTCAGGCAATTGGATCATCAGATTCAGACAGAATTCTGCTGTGTTTCCCCCTTACATCTTGTCTGAGAGTTCTGCTAAATTAATTTGTAAATGAAGATACCAGGACCTGTCTGAAGTTAACCTGCAAAGCAAGGTTTTCTTCCCAAGCATGGCCATTTCCTTTTTTTCTTCTATCAAAAGATAGGTGTCAATTTGTGCTTCCCCAAGATATTTGTCATCTTACTATGATCACTGAATTCAGCAATCTCATTTTTTAAAAATCAAAGTTGAAGTACTGAAAGATTAGACTTTTGAACACCATGGCAAAGAGGAGTCTTTAAACTACCTACCTTACCAAGCAGACTTTCTAATTGTTATTTGTTGCTGCTACAGAATTCACTCAGGGATTTCTACATTGCAGTAGGCAATAAACTTCTTTGAGCTATTGGGATCGCATGGTATGATGCCATATTGGCCCACAAAGTTGAGCAGCAATGACGATGCCGTGAAGAGTGGGAGAGATGAAGTATTGGAGAGTGCTTACTAGGTGCTGACCACTGTGCTGAGGGCTCTTTATGTTTACTACTTCCCTTGATCCTTCCAAGAATCCTGGAAGGCTGAATGTTATTGCTATCCCCATGTTAGAGCTCAGTAAACTGAGGCACACAAAGGGTAAGTGACTTGCCCAGTGTCACACAACTAGTAAGTGTCTGAGGTGAAATTTGTACTCAAGTCGTCAGGACTCTAAACCTAACACTCAATCTACTACACCACCAGCTGCCTCTAAATTAACTTAAAAACTCTAAGAATTCTAAATCAGATAAATCAGTTTCTCCTTACTGGAGGTCTTTAAGGAAATGTTTCATAAATAATTATTGAATCAATAGGCATTTATTAATACACTTCATATGTGCCAGTAGTATGCTGAGCACTGGTAATACAAAAAAATAGTTCCTAATCTAAGGAAGCCCTTAGGAGATGCCCCCTTAAATCCATCTCCTCATTTGAGAGATGAAGAAACTGGGGCCTAGAGAAGTAAAGAGACTTATCCAAGGCCATCGAAACCAACTTGAGAACTGGAATCTATTCTGCTTACTCATTCCAGACCTCAATATACCATATTACAAAAATGTATGTGCTAGGTATGATATTGCATGTTCTTATCATACTCATGCTCAAGTTTCTATAACCTACATAAGAAACAAATACTTGTGGATTGTAGAAAAATATAAAAGATAACAGAAGCAATCCCCAGAGATTCAATTCAATCATTCTGTGCATACCTAGCTTAAAATGCCCTGTACCACAATGCACATGATTTGCAATCATGCTGTCCTTTCTATGGAACAGTACACAGAGCCAAACACCAGAGAGTAAGGATCACTTTGGAGAGCCAGTCTTCTTTCTAGCCTGAGAATTCTTCTACACTCCCTGTTTGAGCAGCAGCCAGACGTTGGGAAATCCTATGTCCAAAGATTTTCAACGGTAGATTAGAGCTAACAAAACCAGTGGGTTATTGAACACAAACCATCTACCAAATGACTACACATTCCAACTCTGAATTAACAAATTAACAGAAATGCCTGTCAGAAAGCCAGTATGTCATCTGAGAGATGAGATAATTTTCCGAACTGGTCTTTTCGCCCTTCCTCACCCTCTCATCTTCAGGCCTATGAGCTGGCTATCACCAATGCCTGCAATGCACTCCTTGGTCACTATCACCTCTCAGAATCACTATCCCTTTAAAGATCTATAGAAGAGATAAATTACTGTTTATTTAGTGAATCATATATGTAGAATATGGAATATATATACATATGTACACATACATATATGAACAGGCTATATACATACATATATACATATATAGAATATAGAATATATATATAATATAAATATACACACAGAGAATATAATAAATATCCACTATTTATATATATACATATTATACATATGTATGTATATATCTATATATTGTAAACACAGAGCATATAGTGAATATTCATTATATGTGTATACAGTGTGTATATCATGAATACAGACTATACACTGAATATTCACTAAATCTAAAGCAAATGCTTGAAGGGGAAGGCACTAGCACCTAGGAAGATTAAAAAAGGCATATTGAAGAAATATCTCTATTTCTATCAAACTATCTACATACCCCCCCCACACGCACACACACACCATACACACACCACACACACGTGTGCGCACACACACACACACACACACACACACACACACACACATGGTTTATAGGTCTATATATTGTTTCCTGTAGTAAAATACAAGCTTCTTGAGGACAGAGATAGTTTAATTCCTTTTCCTTTCCACGCCCAGCTCCCGGAACGTCGCATAGTGCCTGGAACATAACAGGTACTTAATACATACTCGCTAATGGATTAACTAAAGAATTCATTTAAAAGATAGGGGCAGGAATAGAATTTCTTGTTAGGTACATCTCATGATAACAGATTCTATCATCACCTGAATGTCTATGTAAACACAAGGTTTATCAAATCCCTCTAATAACATTTGGTGCAACAAAAATTGCAAGATAAAAAAATAATGTGAATGGTCCCCAGAATATATCATAAGCGACCTTGTGGAGAAACCTACGTCTGCCACTGAGTCCAATACTTTCTCAGTCACTGATATATCGCCTATACATTAAATCACAAACAGGTTGAGCAGACCCTAAATGATCTTGCCGAGCTGGTTGCTACTGTCCAACTCCATTAAATCAATTATGCAAAGAGTGGAGACTCCTGGGAAACTCCAACAACTGCTGGTTATTAATTCAGGGGTGGGGAAGCAGGTAACGGAAAGCCAAGCAGTGGAGAAAGGAGGTAAAGGCAGATGCTCTCACCAATGCAGATTGCTAAGAATAAGAAAATACCATGGCCAAGAAGGGGGAAGGGATTTGGCTAAGTAAATGTATTTGGGGGATCACTCCAAAAACCTTCAGTCCCCACCATGGCTAGGCGTTATAAATAGTAGCTGCTGCTAGAAACCCACAGTCAGTGATGGATGCACATGCCTTTTGGGACTGGCTGCTGGCCACTCACTGATGGGTCTTTTCAGCTACACCTGTGCATATGAATAGGGATTACCGTCACTGGGGCATCTTCCAGAACACAGCCTAGCATCTACTATATCCTCATTCTCAATTTGGCCCTGACTCTTCTGAAAAATGAATGCCTGAACTTTTAGAAACCAAAATTTGGACGTTTGCCAAAGTAGTTAGAACGTGTCTAAATGTAAGAAACTTTCCCCTGCCAAGAACTTTTGAACATGGCTATCTGCCCAAATATTATAGCTCCATAAAGCAGTGCACTAATGATGATGAAGCAAAGAAGGAAAATGTAAAGGGGAGGCAAGATCACGAGTGGCTCAAATGATAATGTTTCATTTTTATGGGGGAAAGTTGTTGCCAATTTATAATGTTATTCACCAGAAATGTGGGACCTGTTACTATTAAATATATGGAATGTGCTCTGTAGGCAATGTTGATAAATGAGTGAAAAAAAATCAAGTTACCCAAAATAGAAGCCTGGGCTTTTAGAGCAGGAAGAGCTGAGAGAGCATTAAATACAACCTTATTGTTTTATAGATGAAAAAACTGAGAAAGACCAAAAGAAAGCACTTAGGTCAGATTTTCTAAGTTTTTCTTATTTTGAAATATTTTTTAAAGGAACACAGTGGATTATCATGGAATAACGCAGCACATGAAGAGCCAAGAAAATTAGAGATTTCATTCAAGGGCACTTTAATATCTCAACCTTCACATTGCAGAACAAGAGGAAGCTAGCATATTAAGTTTAAACTTTCCCAATTTGGGGTTAAAAAAAAGCCTCAAGGAGGGGAGAGTATGTATATATAGACAGCTTTTTCCTTGCCTTATTCTCTGAGCAAACCTAATTTTGATTCAGTTAAGTACAATTTTCAGTCATCTATGAGTAAGTCAATCAATAAACATTTATTAAATACCTACTATACTCCAGATATTATGCTAAGGGCTGAGGATACAAAGGAAGATTGTCTGCAATCTCAAGGAGCTCACACTATATTAACATGGAAACAACTATGTGCAAAGACTACATACATACATGTATATGCACACAAACATTTGTATATGTATCTGTATAGACACATGTACATATATACACACATATATACATATATATGAAATTGAGAATTATTAATAGAGGAAAGAAACTAATATTAAGGAAATTGGGAAAAGCTCACAGAAGGCAGGCTTTTGTGTGGGGTGTGCTCCATAGAGAAGGCTAGGAGTCAGTAGAGGAAGAAAGAAGTAATACATATTCCTGCAGTATCCCTGACTAAAGAAAGGAATCACAATAGAGAAAGTGGAAGTTGAAAGGAAGTGCCTGAAAAAGAATATGATAAACATCAGACCTAGAGTCCAGAGGACTTAAGTTCAAATCCAGCCTTAGACACTTACTAACTAGGTGACCTTGGACAAGTCACTTGACCCTGATTGTCTCCAAAAAAAGAAAAAAAAGGAAAGAA
>CM053770.1:26133869-26152323 GCA_028658325.1 Potorous gilbertii | reverse complement strand
GCTGTGATGTCATTAATATGAGTGCTTAATTCATAGATTGGAGATGGATTGGAAATCCCATTTCTGCCCATCCTGTGCAACCTGGGCTCAGAGAGGCAGGGATGGAGGAGGGCATGTCCAGTCAGCATGTTAATGGCTTTTCCTGGATTCTTCCTGACATTGAAAAGTTATAGCATAAGCCTCATTGCCAGTAGGATGGTACCTAAGTCATGAATTCTTTTGCTCTAAAACCTCACATTAAACATTTATTTTATGATGAACATTGTTCTTCTCTTTGAATTTACTTGGGTTACAAAGGTCGATGACATATTGGAGAGAAAGTCAGACAGGCTCTGAATCAAAAATACCTGGGTTCCTTCTTTGCATCTTCCATAGCTATCTGTCATCCATGTGAATATCACATGACAGGCAACTGAAAGCAAAACCACACTCTAGAAATCCTTAATCCAACTTGAAATTTTTCCAGAGGTCATGATGCAGAATGGTTACATAATCTGCTTCTGGCGTGTGTGTGTGTGTGTGTGTGTGTGTGTGTGTGTGTGTGTGTGTTTATCCCCTACTCAGTCATTAGCAAACAGAAAAGCTTATCAGCTACCTTTCTCTACAGTTAAACAAAGCCTGGCCAAAACATTAAAACAAGACAAAGACATAATCCAGATTTCCCCCTCTCCCCCACCCCCAGAACATACTGTGTTTTGTATCTCAGTAATTCCAAAAGGAAAAAAAATGGATTTTCTTTAAGGGAGAATTCTGAATGCTTTCTGAACTTCCTAACCTTTCCTTCGAAGGGATTAGCCATCTGCAGGCTTTAACATCCTCCCTGAGAGTCAGCTCCAGCTATTTAGGCGTGCACAGAGAGCTTAAGTCAAGCACTTCTAGCTCCGATCACAAATGTTCTTCTGCTTCCTATCATAAACATAGTCACAAACATTTTCAAGAATAGTGAATAACTGCCAATCCTCTGACCAAGTTACAGAATTTCCAGGTCGGAAGGGAAGCATCTAATGAACCCATACCTATAAGACAATTCCTTCGATGCTAATTCCAGCAAGTAGTTGGCTGACTTTTGTCTGAAACCCCTCCAGTGATGGAGACCTAACTATATTCCAAGGCAGCCCTCTCCACTTCTAAGTACTGGTCAGGCTCTTATCTTTTGCTTGTTTATTTATTCTCTGTTTTCCTTGACATGAAGCACCTGAACTAGTTTTTTTCACCCTCTGTTTCTTATTCTCAGCAAAAGAGCATAAACAGGAGTTAATCCTTTCTGTAAGGAAGTCCACCAAATATTTGAATACTACCACTCTTAAATAAATTAGTGCAGTGGTCCTCCCAAATGCCTAAGGAACACAGCAATTACATGCTTAGCTTTTTCATTTATATATTTATATTTCATTTAGATATGAAATATGTATTTTATATATTTATATTCATTTATTAAATGAAATATATATATATTTCCTTTATTCATTATAATATAAATAATATTCATTTTTTATTAAAATAAGCAATATTATTCATATTATTTACTGACCACCTCTCCCACACACACATATACACACCATCAGAAGTCAAGTCAAACCAAGAAATATTTATTAAGCACTTATATGCTAGGTACTGCATGAAATGCTGACACACACATAGCCTGCTTTGTATCAAATTTTCATTGTCCTATTTTCCTGTCAATTGGAGTCCTTAGTCATTAATCCCATGTCCAATTTGACAGGATTAATAATAATCTATCTAATGGGTCCTGCCCTGAGCCTCTCCTCTGTTGCTCTTTGTTTGGGGTTTGATGGCTTACAGTGAGGACAAAGAGCAATTATTTTCTACTCTGAAAAGAAACTCTTAGGGGATTCCCCTCCCAGTTTGACACCTTTGCAATGGTAAACCAGGCCATGTTTTGCCTAGATTCTTACCCATCCCTTAGTCATTGAATGGGTATTATCTCAGACAAACTGAGACCTGGGAAAGACCTTATTTTAGAAAGTCCAAGGTCACCCACTGCATTCTAGGTCACAGACAGTCATTTTGACTTGTCATGATGCCTCTGAAGGAGAGAGTGTGGGTGATGACTTTCTCACAGCTCTGCCTCACTTAAATCCAAGTCACACACAAGTCAAGACATCACCTTGAACAATTTCCTGAGGCTGGAAAAGCTATAGCTGTGTAGTACACATGATAGTTGTTGAAATGTATGTCTGATGTGTGTGGGTACATGTGCTAATTAAAAAGCTACAAAAACACCATATGCAATTAAGCGTGTGTTTTCTTGGGTAGTGTACACCGTAATTTTGGAATAATCCCATGGATAGGATCGAAGGAATATAGCTAATTTAGGGAAAGTTTGAACTTTCTCAATAGGATGGAACTCGAACCGATTCTAATTTGGTAAAATCATCGTAACCATCCCAGGACTACAGACAAATATTCCCTCTTAGAGTGAAATGAAGCAAAAGGACAGAACATTGCCCATTCACTGAGAACCATAGAGAACTTGAAACTTCCACCATCAAGCTCCCTAAAGCCAAGAGATTTTATTAATTTTTGGTTCTTTTTATACAATCTTCAGCACCTACCAGTGCCTAACCTACAGGAGACATTTAACAAATGCTTACAAAGAGATTAATCTCTTTTTGATGATGGGCAGCATACATGATGATCAGGTCAAGTTTGGTTCTTTTGGTGAATGGGAACAAGTTAATGTCTAATGTGATCATCTTGTGCTTAAAACCTGAGGAGAAATTTTAATAATGAATTTGGCCATAGTGTTCCTTTCCCTTAGAGAAAGATTTTTTTCTGTCAGTCTTGAATGAGAAAGCAATGATCACTGTCTTGCAGTTTCTTCTGAATTTGTCTGGATAGAGATGGATATGTGGATAGAAGGATTGGTGAGAGGAAGGCAGGGAAGAAGAGAGAGAAGAAAAGGAGGAAAAGAGAAAGAAGAAGGAAGAAAGGAAGAGAGGAGGGAAGAAGAAAGGGAGAAAGAGAGGGAAGTAGCCACAATAGGACACAAAAGTAAATATTGTAGGTTTCTATGAAGTGTGGGCCTGGCTGCTCACATCCTAACTACTCATAAATCTAGCTAGAGGCAAAATGGTTAAATAATTCAATAGTTAAGTTGAATGGGTAAGAGAAACTATTTTTAAAAACAAGTGGAAAAGTCTTTGCACCATATGGACCATTAATCTGCCCAAAGGCAGAGAAGAAGCTGAGTATTTATGTCTTTAAGTGACTGGATGACTCTCAGGCAGGTAATGAATATTCCAATCATTGTAACATAGTAGAAAGAACAAAGACTTAGAAATCAAAGAACTCAGGTTCTGGGTCCAAGTCCAAGTAGTGACATTCATACCACATGATGGCCTCAGCTATGTTCCTCCTTTTCTTCAGTTCTTAGTCACCTCGTGTATAAAGTAAAGAGAGTGTGGTCTATTAGAAATATCACCAATTCTGGAGTCAAAAGGCCTGAGTTAAAATTCCACCTTTGATTCTTGCTTCCTGGCCAAGTAGCTTAATCTTGGGACTCAGTTTCCCTATCTATAAAATGTATGAAGGTGGGGGGGAGGGGTTAAGAAAAGATGGCCTCTTAAGTCCCTTCTAGATCTACAGCTATGATCTTATAATTTCTAAAAATGCCTTCTCACCAGAGAATTCTAGGAGACAAGTTTCTTAATGGCTAGATGTTAGGAAACCTTATTACTTTCTCTCTTAAGTTCAGATGACAGGGAAAAACAATGATTTGCACAGGAATGTAGAATCAGAGAAAAGAAAGATTCAGAATAGTAAGATGGCCTGTGAGAAGTTGCACCAACATAAATCACATCTCATCTTTTTATTTTGGATCTCTTTAGTAATATCCAGTGAATTTTCCTCCCATTTTTGCTCCTCTGCAAGAATGGCTTGGCATAGGAGAAAGGGCATTAGGCTTGTAATTAGAAGACTTGAATCCTGCCTTTGAGTATTCCCATGAATATATCCATGGGTAAAACATCTTTGGACCCCAATTTCGTAACTTGCAAATGAGATAGTCAGGAAAAAGAAAAGTTCCATGGCTCATCACATCCCAAGTTAAAGACAAAGTCAGAACCACATAATTTAGAGAGTGATTTCAATTCCAAGAAGGGAGAAGGGGAGATAGGGAGGGGAAAAAAAAGAGGGATGAGGAAAAGAAGGAAGTGTAACATAAAGGGAGGAAGTATAGAAGGGAAGAAAGAAAAGATGAAGGGAGTGATGCAGGAAGGAAAGAAGGAAGGAAGGAGGAAGGGGAGGGAGGGAAGTTTTTAAGCAAAAAAGGGAAGTAGGCAGATAAGAAGGGAAGAGAGGAGGGAGGAAGGAAGGAAGTCCATGCTTGGGTAGAAGACCTACTCATGACAGGGATTATGTATGTGAACCTGAAAAAGTTACTTAACTTCTCAGTGCCCCAGGCAACTCTCCAAGGATCTGAGTGGCAGAGAAGGTTCTTCTGATGAAGTTTGGACCAGGGAATTTCCTCTTCTAGGAAATTGTCTCCACCAATAAAAATAACAAATCTAGTGCCTAGTCCCACCTTCCTCCATACACCTCTAATGTCTCTCAATCCTCTTATCCTTCCATTAATTGCTTCTCCATAAGGTCTTAGCAAAAATGCCTACAGGTGATCTAAGCAGTAGGAGGAGACTGATAATTTTGAAGATAATGAGATTAATTGATTTAAGAATTAAAAGCAACAATAAATATTTTTGAGCTCTCTGAGAGCAAGAGCTCTCCAAAGGGTTTCGTTGTTATTCGTCAATAAACATTTACTAAACACCTACCGCGGGTCAGGCACGATGCTGAGCATAATCTTGTCTTAAGTCTCCCACATGTTGAATCATTTCAGTCACATCCTGCCAGGCTCTTGGTGACCCTATCTGGAGTTTTCTTGACAAAGATACTGGAGCGGTTGGTCATTTCCTTCTCCAGCTCATTTTACAGGTGAGGAACTGAGGTGAGCAAGGTGAAGTGATTTGCCCAGGGTCACACACCTTGTCTGTGGGTGGATTTGAACTCATGAAGATGAGTCTTCCTGATTCCAAGGCAAATTCTCTAACTACTGTACCACCTAGCTGTCCAAGCCTGGCACATAGTAGAATCTTAATAAATACTTACTGATTAATTGATCACCCACTACGTGCAGTTCTCTGTCGGGGGAACAAGGTAAGTGTAATGGTAAGGGAATCTAAAGATGTTCCTTGCCCCTTAATTGGCCCATGTGACCTGCTTTGATTTTTGGCCCAGCCCACAGCTTGAGTCACATGGAGTCCAGGGTTTGAGGAGCTTGTGGACCAGGAAAAGTGAAGTGGAGCTGAAAGAGAGAGAGCAGCACAGAGCAGCTAGTGGGAGTGAGAGAGGGAATGATTTTGCCTAAGGGAGCATTTTGTGGGGAGGTCTTATGGAGGGAAGGCTTAGGGATGGTTGTGCTCTGTGTTGTAATAATGTGTATAGATTTCTTTGCTGTTATGATGGACCTGACTTTCCGGTGTTTGAATAAATGTCTTGGCTTCTTCTTTGAGGAAGAGAATTTATATTTTGCAGATTTACTCTGAAAATATGCATGCATACGCTGCTATAGGTATCACATTGGCATTAGAATGAAGTACAAAATTTAGATAAGAAAAGGTGCCTGTTCTCAAAGCAGTAGCCATTTAACAGGACTAAGGAAGGAGTGAGTACTCAGGAGCATGGAGTGACTGATGGATGTACATCCTTTCTTTAGTATGGAAAGTTAGCATGGGACCTAGGCTCAATGCAGAAACCAGATAACAAGCATGTACTCCAGGTTGGAGATGAGGCTGTCCCTAAAAAACATTGTCCTTTTTGAAAACATTCAATATGTATTTTGTAGACACACACAGACATGAGCACATTTTTTTTTGCCCCCAAACAAATGCAGTGCAGCTGGAGATACTTATAGGATGTTGACACACGCTATGTGATGGTATTCATTAAACATGCAAACACTGATTTCAGTGCATTATTTACATTATTGTGTGTTAGAATATTTATTCTGCATACTCTCCATTAGCTGTGGCATGCCATCAAATTGAAATCTTTTGAGTCCACAAGGGTCCCACAGTGATGTTCCTTTATTTCTAGCCTAATACATGAGTGCATGAATTAGTAGAAAAACAGCCCTGGGTATTCCAAAGTTTGTATTCAAGAAAAAAAGTGAGGGTAACTGATACATCAGGTGAAAGTCTACCATGTGCATTTTATACCAAGTAATGGTTGTGGGCATGGAAGAATGGGTTCAATTTCCCATTTGGGTTGTTTCTTTTTACAAAGCATTTTATCTTCAAGAGAAGCATTTGAGCAAAACTATCATTTCCTCTGTAATTTGCTAGATTACCTCTCAACAGAGTCCCTCTCTTATTTTAAGATATAGGTATCCTTCCTTTACTGATCACAAATATTTAAGTATTTTATATGCAGTTATTCATTTTTCAATCTTGTCCAACTCTTCATGACTCCATGTAGGGTTTTCTTAGCAGAGGTACTGGGGTGTTTTGCTATTTCCTTCTCCAGTTCATTTTATAGATGAGGAAACTGAGGCAAACAAAGTTAAGTGACTTCCCAGGGTCACACAGCTAGTAAGCATATGAGGCCAGATTTGAATTCAGGAAGATGAATCTTCCTGACTTCAAGTCCAGTGCCACCCAGCTGCCCAACTATTAAATATATGTATATGTACATATATATATATGTGTGTGTGTATGTGTGTGTGTGTGTATGTGTGTAAGTATATACTTCTATTTCGTCCATATTTATGCTATGAATATATATATAAGTAGATTGCATATATTTATATATGAATTATTATATATTATTTGTAATATAATATAATGTAATTATTATATTTCAATTAATATTGTAAGTATATATGTAGATATGCATATATACCTGTGGTCTCCATTAGGATGTAAGTTCCTTGGGGACAGATGCTGTTTAAGTTTGTCATCTTTGAATCCCTAGCAGAGTAAATATTTGTTAATGGATAGACTGAGGCTCCCCTCTCCTGGTTTGTAATTTCTTCTGTTGTTCATAATGAATCACCAAAGAATTCCTTTTGTTCCTTGCCCTCTGTTTCAAAGATTGGTTTGTATTTGAAAAAGACCCCTTGCAAACAAGTGTCAAAATTCCCCAGACCTTTTCTTGTAACAAGCTCCTTTCTCATAAGGATAACCTGGCCAAGGCAAAAACACTCAAGGCATTTCCAATGTTTAACTGAGGCTAACTACCCTATTCATGCTGTCTGCTAATTGTCTAGGAAAATAATGTGGTTTTCTGAGTCCTTCTGAGGTGGTGATTTGAACTCTCAAGGAAAAACAGAGCATGTATCAGATGTCAGAGCACAAACCTGATTTTGCATTCCCCAAACAGGAAAGAACATAGACTGCATGCAACGTTATGCTGGTCCAGTTCCTGTTTTTATTTTCTCTTGAAAGGCCACAAAATGGTGAAGTTAAGTTAGCCTTGCCCAGTGTCATTCAGGTAAATCACAGAAATTCAAGGCTAGGGCATGGGTAATCATAAATCAGTCACAACAAACTGATCCTGGGACAAGCAACATGAATTGTATCCTCAGTTCAGGGTTATAAAAAGTCAAACATCACCCCAGATGGGAAAGACAGAGACCTCAGGACATGGGCACTTGCTTTCTTTTGGGAAAGCCTTGGAGGAGGGCTGGGAATCTCACACAGGATCACACATTTAGAGTGTGAACTCAGAGCCCATCCCATTCAGATTCCACAGTTTGAACTGAATTTAAGAAGGGTAAAGTGACTTGCTCCAAGTCATATGATTAAGAGTTGTCTCCTGCAGGATTGTACCTCAGTTGTCCCTGATTCCAAGCCCACCCTTTATCTATCTGGTAGTGTCCTACCTTAATTCATTTTTCTTATGTGCTACTTGCCAAGTTCTGTTGTTTCTACATTTCTGCAACATTAAAAGTGTTGCCAAAATCTTCTAACTTGGCACTCTGAAGCATAGCCTCAGTAACCACACCCTGGTTCTGGCTCTGGTCACAGACAACTCTGGTTATGGCTTCCCTAAAAATGGATATTGGGAATGTTTTCAATCTAATCCATAATATGGTATTTAGCTAAAGGACTCATTGGACTCCATCACCCACCCAAGTTACAGGTTCTTTAGGTTAATCCATAAGTAGATAGGACATGAGAAGACAGTGTGAAACTTTCTTAAAGATCCATAAGACAATCAAGTTTGCATGTGGAACAATTTCTTATACTCAGCACAAGTAAAAACAATTTGGAAACAAAAGGTTGGAAAGGGGGGAAAGGTTTAAAATGGATCATTCTTATTTCAAAAACCTATTGAGCATCCATGAGGAATGAGGCACTGGGTTTGGGGAAACAGATGGAAGGCATGGTTTGTTGGAGTGCGGGGGTGTTCAGGGAGGACTAGCATCTCTAAAGTGAGGACTTGCAGAGTCCTGTCAGGGCTTTTCATCCATCTTTGGTGTAGAACCCATCACCCAGCTCTCATTCATGACTCCTAGAAGCTGTAGCATGTGCACTGGTCACACTCCAGTAAAAACTATCTCAGCAGATGGGTTCAACCAGTTTGAAGGTAACTGACAGGGCTCAAATCCATCAGTGAGCTAGGGGCATGTCTCCCTCAAGCATGTGAAAACTTCCCCTGGTAGAATGGGCAGATGAGAACAATTTGGTCCAATGACCATGAATGCGACTGAAAAGCAGGCACTATGGTACTCTTAGAGCTTGGTCAGACATTGAAGATGCTAAGGTCATCTGCTACATCCTAGGCCATTACCAGGCATCTTGACTTTTGTCTTATCACTGGACTTAAATGACTCTGGAAGAAAGAGTGAGGCTGATGACGTTATACAACTGTTCCTCACATAAATGCAAGAGTCAAGACATCATTCCATGATGTCATCGATCCTGTTCAAAAATGCAAAACAAAACAACAAGGCATGGTCTATAAACTCCGGAAGGTAAGGAGTGATGGGGAACAGAGAGGCACATAGGAAGAAGAGTAATTGGAAATAGCTTATTATAAGTAACAAATTAAAGCTATAAGCAGTATACTACTCATCAATACTCTCAGAGCTCAAAGAATAGGACTGTCTGAGAAGGTTTCATGGAGGACCAATGATTTGACTATAATTAGAAATTCAATGAATTTTAATTGAGCTGCATTTGAAGAAAACAGTAGCTGACGACTAAGTAGAGAAGAAAAGGCATTCCGTACCTGAGATACCACCTGGACAAAACGAACGGAGGTGAGATTATGTATAGGGATGAATGAATAGGACAAATTTGGTGGGAACAGAGGGTATTGTAGAATAATGAGAGAAGATGAAATTAGGTATGTAGCTCATTTGTAGGGAGCATCAAATGCCAAGCTAAAGAGTTTGTCGTTTTCTCTTTGGAAAATGAGGAGCCTTCAAAGTTTACTGAGCTAGGATAAGTAGGGAGACAAGATATGGAAAATGGGATTTAGAAAAATAAAAATTCTGAGGGAAATTCCAAGATTTTTAACCCAAATATCTAGGAAAATGAGGGTAACTGACAGAAATGGAGAGCACAGACTGGAAATTGGTGTTCTTGGGAACAAAGATGGATTGTTGAGGTAACATAGGTCCAGGTGAGACCACTAGGTGGAGCTACTCAGCAGACAGCTAAAATCAGGAAACCTACACTCAGGAGAGAGGTCAGGGCAGGAGTTGGAAATTTAGGATTCTTCTGCAGAAAGAGGCACCGGGATACCTAAACAGCATTCTATTTCATAAATATCTTTTAAGATAGTTATACGATCTTGACAGCATTGGACCCAAACCACTTTCAACTGAAATAGTCAAATACTGCAATTAAATCTTTACTTTGACTCAAAAAAGAAAAACAAATCTGACTGGTCATTCCAACTCTCTCTTTCACTTTGCAGATGTCGTTGTAAACCTTTAAATATGAACACTGTGCCTGAAAAAAAAGACTGCTGAAAAATGAACATCATTTTTTTCTGTATTATCATATGCAATCAGCATTAGATGGAATATACTAAAAAAAAAATGACTTATGCAGAATAAACAGCATCTAACACAAAGACATGCTCACAGATGGGAAGTTGTCATCATAAAAGCCCACCCTCCCTCGCCCCACCAGTACACTATTATGACTTCAAGAGGCAATTTCAGGATCACATCTGGGAAATGTCATTCATTAACTTTTCTGGCATCACTGAATAGACTATAAACACAGTATACTGGATCTCTGTGTGGTTTACTTTTTCCTATTAATCTTAAATCATTTTTATTTGCTAATTTGACACATCAAGTTTTATGATGTTAAAGCCTCTTCCCCTCTAAATTTTATCTTGTTTTCTTGTTGATTTTTTTTTTACAATATTATGCAATAATATGATGAAATTGACCACAGTGTTAAGAAACTAGGCACCATGAAAAGGGTATTAACACTTCATGGTGACATGGAATTGAATTACAAGGGCCATTTCTAGGAGAAAAGGTGTCATAGACAGCAAGTCATATAATCTAATACTTACCCAAATCATGAATTCCATTAACAAAGCCCCTTATGGGAGGTGATCTAGAAAGGTAGAGGTGGAAAGAAACATAGGAAATATCTAGTCCAAATGTGGCATTTTAGAGATCAGGAAACTAACACCCAGTGAGGTGCAGGTGACTTGCCAAAAGAATACATAGGCAGTAAGTGAAAAAGCCAGGATTTGAACCCACATTCCCTGATTCAAATCTGATTCTCTTTTTTTCTTTAAAATACTGATTCCTTGAGAATTTTGTTCCTTGGGGATTATTTGGTCCCTTTGGCTTTAGATAAATAATAATGTAGCAATTATGCTACTGGGGCAGCAAGGTGGCTTAGTGGATAGAGCACAGGACCTGGAGTCAGGAAGACTTTAGTTCAAACTTGAACTCAGACGCTTACCTTCTGTGTAACGCTAGACAAGTCACTTCATGCTGTTTGCCTCACTTTTCCCATCTGTAAAATGAGCTAGAGAAGGAAATAGCAAACAATTCTAGTATCTTTGCCAAAAGGCCCCAAATAAGGTCTTGAAACATTGGATATAAATGAAAACAGATTGAATAACATTATGCTATTAGTTCATGAAATCCTAGGGACTTAGAACATTAGGTGACCTGTGATCTCTGTCCTTTAATTATTCTGATGAGGTATCTGTCATTTTTCCCATAGGATTTCTATGAAAGTAGATTCTATGAGGTCTTCTGGTCATCTGTTTCTGGATCCACAAAGCATTTTGGGACTGTTCAGAAAAAGTTGGGATATTAAGAACAAAGAGTTTTTTTAAATTTTTTTCTCCTTTTCTCTTTTTAATTCTGCTCAATTCTATTAATTAGGATTTGTCTCACAGGCCCTTGTCACTTTTCAGTTAATTAGAAACTTTCTGATGAATTGCAGTTCATCAGCTTCTTCCTTTCAAGATCCTTTAAAGACACAGATATTTGCATACCCACACTGACTACTTCATGGTTTTAAATTTTCAAGGAAAAGATTGAAAGGGGATCTGATAAGCCACTCCTGCTATCTTAATTGAAGAATTTCTGAATCCTTTAACAATATCTATGTCTTAATTAAAAGGGTATAATTTATTCAAAGCAGATATTATAGTAATTAAGTATATATTCATGCTTACATACATATATGGGGATGCTCACGAAATTTGACTGCAAGGCCTCCAGCTCTAAATCTATAATTCAAACCCCATTTTCCCTGATCACTGAAATAACTATTCACTGAGAGGTCACATTTCAGAAAGTCTTGGAAAGACTTATATCAACTGACACAAAGCGAAAAGAAGCAGGAAAACACTGTATACAGTGCCAGCAATATTATATGGGTGATTAACTGTGAAAGTCTTAACTAATCTGATCAATATAACGATCCAGGAGAATTTCAAAGGACCCATGATGACAATTGCTATCCACCTCCAAAGAAAGAACTGATGAATTCTGAGCACAGACTGAAGTATATTTTTTTTTACCTTATTTTTCTTGCTTTCTTTTGGCAGCATGGTTCATATGGAATTTTTATTTTCTTTTATAGCTTCACATGTTTAATGGGTATTTGTCTTCTCAATGGATGGGGAAGAAAAGGGAGGGAGGGAGAGAATTTCAAACTCATTTTTTAAAAATGAAATTATTAATTACCTGCAAGTGGACCAGTATATTTTAACAAAACATAAAAGAGAAGTAAACTTAATGATAAATTCTCTCATTTTTTTCTAAAAGACAAAAAATAGAGACATTCAAATTAAGGCATAGATGTCATACTTATTCAATATTGAGTTCATGTAAAGCTGATGACGGAGTTGCCTGATGAGCTAGAAGAAGGAATCAAGATCCAAAAGAACCTTGGCAGCCCAGAACATTGGACAGAATAGAAAGAAAAAGGAATTCAATAAAAGTACATCAAAAAGTATTGTGTCCAAAACAAAGAAGTTTCATATACACAATGTGGGAGTCTTGGTTAGAGAGAAGTTTGTTGGAACAAAAAAAAAAGATTTTTGGGATTGAATAGCCTGCACTCCCAATATGAGTCAGTGGTACAATTTGGCAGGAAAGGAAAAAAAGGCTGTGTTCTTGAGCTGAATGAGAGCTCGCAGAAATCAGGTGGTTATAACCCTGTGGTGCTCTGCCTCAATTAGACAATATCTGCAGGATATATTCAGTTCAGAAGACTTTATTTTTAAGAAGGATACTTATAGGCAAGGAAGATCCAGAGGAGGTTAGTCAGGATGGGGAACGGTTCCCAGATTCATGCTATGAAAGGATTGTTTCAAGGAATTCAGGATATTTAGCACACAGAAAAGAAATCTTGGAACGGGAGAAAATAGAAGGAGGGAAAGACATGACAGCTGTCTTCAAGTATTTGAAGGGCTATCCCATAGAGGACTTTGCTTGGCCCTAGGGGCAGAAACAGGAACAAAATGAGAAAGTTAGAAAGGTAAATGTAGGCTTGACATCAGGACAACCTTTCTATTTGGGCTGTCACAAGTAAAATGGGTTGCTATAGGAAACCATGGATTTCCCTTCATGGAGGGAAGGTGTGTGTGTGTGTGTGTGTGTGTGTGTGTGTGTGTGTGTGTGTGTCTGTGTGTGTCTGTGTGTGTCTGTGTGTGTGTTTGTCCTTCATTGCCGAAGAAGACCACGTCATCAGAGAAATAATGACATGACTAGCACCTGACTTTGTTTTTGAGTGGGGGAAGGCTGTGCAGGTGACCAACCTCATTTCTCCTCCAGAGCTATCTGAATCTAGTGACCAGATATTCCTCAGGATGACTGAAGATGACCCAAGATAAGGCAATTGGGGTTAAGTGCAAGTTTAAGATGACTATAACTAACTTTTTTCAATGTGATCTAAATAAGTATGCTGTATGTTCATTCAGTTTAATTTTATCTTATTATTCAGGTCCTGCCAATGAAAGAACATAACAATGTTCTACTTAACTCACTCAACTAGGAACAACACAAATCTATTGATTATAATTTTAAAAGAAAATAATCAACAAATAAAATCATCATTAAAAGTATTTCTATGTGTTCAAATAAGTTTTTAAAAATCTGTATAGAAATTAGAACAGAAATGAATGAGTATGATTTCTGCAAACATTACTCATTCAGATTTTTCAATGAGATTGTTATTTAAGAGTTTTTGTAACTAAGTTTCAGTCTTAAAGATCCATTGTACCAAATAAAAGATTGACAGAATATAATGGAAGAGATGCTCAATAAATGATTGAGTGACAGGGACATAGGATGCCTCTGTCTGGGAAGGAAAGGCAGAACTGTCAATCGAATTGTGCTGCATTTACTGCCCCCGTATGTTCTCCTTGGCAGTCTAGTGTTCTGACAGGCTTGTAATGCTATCTTCTAGAGATTATGCTTTCTTCAGAAGCATGTGTACTTGATTTTTGTGCTCTGCACTCCCGTCTGCTTGTGACCATAACTAGGGAGATAAGCTTCTGAGAAGGGTGGCAGGAAGAAAGCAGTTACCAGTACTTCTAAACAGAACGTTAACATGCCCTCCACGCCCACCCCAAGACTGTGCATCCACAGAATATAAATGTAAGGCTCTTGGAGATTAATGTTGCCTAAATTGGATCTTGTGTTATGGTTGTGGAGCTGAATTCATTGACAGGAGAATAAATAAGAGAATTTAGTGAGGTTTCCATTATGATTTTTTCTGCTTATGTTTCTGGGGATAGCCTGTGTTTTAAGTTGCCTGATGTGTTAGGCACAGGATATACCAAAAGGCTCCTTGATGATGACTCTATATCAGTTAATCAATCAATAAGCATCATAGCTGTACTTGCTGGATGACAGATACTGCGCTAAATCCTAGGGATAAAAAGAAAGACAAAAATACTTCCTACCCTCAAGTAACTTACATGAGGAAGACAACAGGTAAATTACTAGGTACATACAAGATACACGATTATAATGGAATGGAAGGCTATCTCAGAGGGGAATGCTCTAGCAGCCAAATACGTATGTTGTATACTGTATAACTGGGAAAGGATTTTTGAAGTTGGTGATAACTGAAATGATTCTTGAAGGAAGTTCAGAATTCTAAGAGATGTTGAGGACAGAAAGTAACTAGACAAGTTAGTGCTAAGGCATGGGGATGAGAAATGGAGTATCCTATGTTAACAATAGCTGTATTTTAGAAAACAACTTTTTTTTAAAAATTAATTTATTGCTTTCTACAATCACTTCCATAAGTCTTAGATTTTCTCCCTCTTCCTCACACCTCCCTCCCTGAAATGGCCTGCAATCTTGTATGGGTTCTATACATACATTTTTATTAATCACATTTTCACATTATTTGTGTTGCATATAAGAATTAAAATGAATGGGAGAAATCATGAGAAAAACCCAAACAAAACAAAACACAACACAAGAGAAAATATTCTGCTTCGTTCTGCATTCCAATTCCATAGTTCTTTCTCTGAATGTGGATGACATTTTGCCTCAAAAGTCCTTTGGGAATGTTTTAAGTTTTTGCGTTGCTGTGAAGGGCTAAGTCTGTCACAGACAGTCGTCGCACATTGTGGCTGTTACTGCGTACAATGTTTTCCTGCTTCTGTTCTTTTCACTCATAATCAGTTCATATAAGTCCTTCTAGGACTCTTTGAAGTCTTCCTGCTCGTCATTTCTTATAGCACAAGTAGTATTGTGCTATACAGTAGTGCTATGTAAGTAGCATTCCATTATACACAATAGTGCTATACAAGTATTATTCCATTACATTCTTGTACCACAACTTGTTTAGCCATTACCCAATTGATGGATATCCCCTTGATTTCCAGTTCTTGTAGAAAGAACTTCTGATGTGGGCTCTAGGGTATAGATCAGGGGTGGAGAACTTGCAGTCTCAAGGCCACACGTGGCCCTCTAGGTCCTCAAGTGCATACCTTTGACTGAAATCCAAACTTCACAAAACAAATCCCCTTAATAAATGGATTTGTTCTGTAAAACTTGGATTCAAATCAAAAGGCCTCAATCAAGGAACTAGAAGACCATATGTGGCCTTGAGGTTGCAGATTCCCCACCCATGGTATAGAAGCATCAGTAACAAAACTGTCATACTAAATAGTTATAATTTTTGCCCCAAAGTTCATTTTTTAAAACACTATTTTTAAAATAGGAAATTATCTCAAACGGAGCAGAACAAGTTAATCACAGTCATAGAATATTATGTAATTTTTGTCATCTTTAGATTTTTTTCCCCATTTTTTCTTTTCTTTTATTCTCTCCAGTTTGGCTTGTATTTCCTATTGAGCCATTCAACAGAGAAAAGAAAATCATTGCATTAAGTTTAATTTTGGGGAATTAAAAAAACCTATTAAACGTTAACATTTTTTTAAATGCAAAAAAAGCCAGGTTCATTTTCTTCTTAGATGCAAGATATTAGGCTGTGTTAATCAATATTTAAAAAGTCAACTTAAGAAAAGTGGTCACAAATGGAGGAGCTATTCAGAAGTCATCCTTGATATAAATCAGATACAAAGGTGAATTCTCATTGTTGGATCATTCTTCATCTTACTTATGCTAACCTTTCTGTCATAACTAATTCTACAAGAATGATATGCAAATGAACTCGAATCTTAGACTCAATTAATTATTTTCAATGATAGGAAACAGTACAATATTCAGTTAAGTCTGCCACATGACAAAACAACCCAAGTGAATTAATAGGTTCTATGAAATATTCAAGCTAAATTAGTAGAGGTGAAATGATCATGCTAATCATTTGGTAAATTAAATGCAGTTTGTTTTATGGATTTTTCCCCTACTTTTAAGCCAGAGTGTGCCTTGACAATCATCCTACTCCACTGCCTCACATAAGCATGAAGGTGACCCTGAGTTCTTAAACAATATTCCGGTGGAACCCAATTTCTGGTTGGTTGTCTCAACTAGGAAAGTCTTCAAATACATATCTGATTGAAAGACTGTGTCTTCTATCTGAGAAAATGTATCACAAATCTGGCCCCTACATTTTGACTGTAATGACCCCAATAAATTGATCATAAGATCATAGGCTAGCCTGGGAAGTACCTCAGCAGTCACTTTTACAATTCTCTCCACTTACTCATAAACAAAACATACTACTCAGGGCTATGTAGACAGTTGGAAGTATGGAGAAACAAGCGTAATTAAGACTCATACAGTTCTTAGTCCTAAATTATGAAGTTAATGAAGGGTCATTACCAGTTTTCCACAGTCTTTGTCCATTGATGGAGCAGATAGAGTGCAGTAGTCCCTGTCAAACATCCCTGTTTCCACTCTCTCTCTTGCTAAACTAAGAGGCCATAAAGAAATTTCAAAGAAATCTAGATCACAAGATTGCATCTGGGAAATTGGGGCAACTCTATTAAGACCTCCAAGATTCTGTAGCAGTAAGCATGCCAGCATACATAGGATGGCCTGCTATACAGGTTCTTAGATCTGTTTCTCTCAAGGGAAAGCCTTTTAGAGGGGTAAACAATCTTGTATTAATCAAGCACATATATCATTCATTTAATTTGGGGGGAAAAAGTTAGCACCCTGAACTTCAGAGAAAATACAAACAGAAATTACAAACAGAAAGAGCTTCCAACTGTCAGATCATAGAAAATACATCTATTATTACTAGAGAGAGGAGCACCAATATCTGGGTTTTCAAAGTTAGGGGGCTCCTTAGCAGTTGCCCAGAGTCTCATCTGACCTAGTCACACAAACACTCTTACAGTGATTTGAGCCCCAAAGCAAATATATATATATATACTTTTCAGAGCTGGAAGGCAGGACCCTTGTGAACCAGTGCCTCATTAGCAATCAATCAATAAAAGGTGTGGGCCTTTGCATAGAACAAGCCACCTCTTATCAAATTTCCCTTAATAGCCCCAACTGAGGTCTATCGATGGGTGGAAAAGATTTTTAACTCCTATTACAGATGCTTAAGGTGTGTGTGTATATGTGTGTACGTGTGTGTGTGTGTGTGTGTGTGTGTGTGTGTGTGTGTGTGTGTGTGTGTGTACACTCACCTGTACTTGTACTGTTATAGAAAGATAGATAGACAGACAGACAGGGATCTTATGGGGCATCTGGGTGACGCAGTAGATAGGATGCTATACCTGGAGTCAGGAGGACATGAGTTCCAATCAGGCCTCAGACACTTTCTAGCTGTGTGACACTGAGAAAGTAACAACCCTATTTGTCTTAATTCCCTCATCTGTAAAATGAACCACTCCAGTAGCTTTGCCAAGAAAACCCCAAATGGGGTCACAAAGAGTCAGACATGACTGAAATGACTGAATAACACCTGAATGAATACAAGCCCACCTTAGATTCAGGATGACCTCAGGCCTTCACATTTGGATTCTTTATGTCATGAAATTTGTCAAATAACTCAACTAGCTTCATGTCACTAGAAGACATATTTTTAACAGAGGGTCCTTCAGTTTAAAAAACTGACAATTTCATTTCAATATAATTGATTTCCTTTCTAATCCTTTGTCATTTATTTTATGTATTTAATAAAAGCATTATTCTGAGAAGAGATTCATAGGCTTTACCACGATTCCAAAAGCCCATGGCACAAGAAAGGTTAAGAATCCCTGTCTTAGAAGAAAGGAGAAAGGGAGGGGAAGGATGAAAAAACAAACAGTGCCTCAGACTTCCTTTGCTGAAGAGAACTCGACAATGATACCTGGCCCCTAGCCACCTGAATGAAGGCCTGAACTAGAGCCAAAACAAAGGGGAGCTTGAGAAACTCAACAAAGATCCAACTCCCCATCATCAAGCCTGCCCCTGGGAGAAGGAGCCATTGCTTATGGTAGAGAAACATGTTTTAAATGAAACAAATTTGCATTACCCAAGTTCTTTTTTTTTTTTTTTGGTGGTAATAAATTTTTTTTT
>CM053770.1:26053454-26133369 GCA_028658325.1 Potorous gilbertii | reverse complement strand
TCTATATATAGATATAGATATAGATATATATCATTGGTAGGAATATTGATATTCCAGACCTTAATTCCATCATTTTTTACCAATAATCAGTTTAAAAACATGAACTCTTGGGTCTTATGCTGCTCTAAAAGTCTATGTCATTTTACGACTTTCTACTTTTTTTTCTTTGTCACATAGAATTGGAAAGAGCCCAGAACTTGGGATCAAAAATCTAGACTTAAACCCCAGTCTTGACATATTCATATTAATCTACTTTACTTTTCTGAGCCTTAGTTTCTTCATCTGTAAAGTGGAAGAGGGAGTAAAGACACTTACATTGCTATCATTTTCAGAAGCTTTGTTTGGAAAAAAGTGACTTGCACAACCAGAACTATTATTACTTCTACTCTATAACTGTGGGACAACGTAGTTATATGAAGGTTCGATCAGATCATGTCAAGTTGGGGGAAGTTGCCCATGAAAAATCATCTATATTTAAACCTATTGTATATTATATTAATTATGTTTTATCATATCTATTAATATATTCCAGTATGTGTGTGTTTCCAGTACGATTTCCACTTCAATGGTATCTTTTTTATGTTTTACAAAAACTATAAACCTCTAAATGAGGTGAATTAAGTGAATTCTAAGAATGGAACAGTTCAGGGAAAACAAAAATAAAGGTGTTTCATAGATTTAACTTCTCACCATCCTCAGAGGTTAAGGAATAGGAAATGTTATAAACCATCTATCTGAATAAAACAGTTCTTTGGAGAAGTGTAACAAGAGTACGGGAGTTTGGCAGCCTAATGGTTTTCAGGATTTAGCATATGTCCTATGTAAGGAGGAGGGTGGGGTAAAAGTTGGTCAACACAGCAGAATCCTGGCTGTCTCTTCTTTCCAAGTCCATGTCCTTCACCTTCTTCTCTGAGTACTGGGAGAAGAAGGATTGTGTTATTCTTAGGAGTCAGGAACGGTGAGAACTCTGAGTTATTTATATGCAAATGCAAGAGTCCTCCACGACTGGAATTAATGATTTTTTTTTACTTATTTAATTTCATGGATAATATTCTTATTCTCATCCTTACTATTATTTTATTTCCGCATATACTCAAAGAATTTTTAAATTCGGAGGCATCTTAGAAGTCAGCTAGGCTAACCTACAGATTTGGTAATAAACATGCATACACCAAAGGACGCACATATCCATGGATATATATTCAGATTATTTACTTGACAAGGCTGCTGTGAGCATCCAAGGAGGTAAACCATGCTTATAAAGTACCTTTTAATTCTCAAACATCACGCACATGTAAGCTACTTTATTACGGATACATTGCTCTCACAGATTTAAATATTGGTTCTATGCTGTGAACCCTCAGATATATATATCAAGTCCTAAAGTCTTTTTACAGGGGCTATATCCATGACACCCACTGTCATTGGGCATTTATGTCAAAGTTGATGCCACATATTTATCTCAAACTCATCCCACTCAAAGTAGAATTCTTTTACCTCCCCAACTCAGCCCTCTTCTGAATTCCCCCATTCCTTTTGCTCTCTTCTAACCTAATTTACAACTTTGCCTTTCATTATATATGACTCCTGATTTTCACTGAATCAATTATCATTAATCAGTTACCAAACTGCTGCTTCTACTTTTCCAGTATTTCTTACATGAATTCCCTTCCCTCTTCTCACATAGCTACCATTCTAGTTCAGACCTTCATTACCATGTTTATCAAACTATTGCAATAGTATCCTAATTGTCCTCTCAGGCACAAAGTCTCTTTCCACTCCATCATCCACATAGCTACCAAAGAGATTGGTCTAAAGTAAAAGTCTGATCATGCAGTGCCTCTCAGGGGTGGGAAACCTGCAGCCTCAAGGCCATATGTGGCCTTAGGTCCTTGGGTGTGGTCTTTTGACTGAGTGCAAGCTTTACAGAACAGTTATTAAGGGAATTTGTTCTGTGAAGTTTGGATTCAGCCAAAGGGTAACATCTGAGGACCTAGAGGGCCACAGGTTCCCCTCCCCTGGCTCAAACTCAGTGAAATCCAGAGGCTACCTATTATTTCTAAGATCAAATATCATTTCTTCTTTGTCCCATTATTTTAAATTTCTCTTTTATATAATGTTACATTCTATCTATTATTAGAATATATATGAATATGTGGGGCAACTAGGTGGTGCAGTGAATACAGCACCAGCACAGGAATCAGGAGGACTTGAGTTCAAATCTCAGACACTTGACACTCACTAACTGCGTGACCTTGGATAAATCACTTAACCCCAATTGCCTCATCTTGGGTCATTTCCAGTCATCCTGATGAATACCAGGTCACTGGATTCAGATGACTCTGGAGGAGAAGTGAGGCTGGTGACCTGCACATCCCTCCCTCACTCAAAACAAAGTCAAGTGCAAGTCATGTCATCACTTCTCTGATGGCATGGTCTTCTTCAGCAATGAAGGACAAATACACACAACTTGATATCAATATGTATCATATATTCAAATATGTATTATATGTATTAGAATAGATACATATATAAGTATGCATATATATATATATATATATATATGTACAGGGAGTGCTAAATTTTTAATTTTTAGTTTTTCTTTTGATTATGACAGGCATATATATATATATATATATATATATATATAAACAGAAAAGTTGGAAGACAAATGCCCTACACCAACAAAATCACATTTGCATGCGTAAATAACAGTAAGTACATAACAGCAATAATAAATAACAGAAAACATAAAAATAAAAAAAACCAGAAAACTTTCTCCCTAAAAACTTACCAGGTAAGAAGTATAAGTATTATGCTGATATTGTAGACTGAGGAATCTGAGGAAAATATAGAAATATTTAATGTTTTTGCTGTTCCTTCCCTCTCCTTCCCATTTCGATCTACACTCAGGCAGGAGAACTAACGAGAGATAGAAAAGCACATGATTCTGTCCAAACGTGACACAATAGTAATCTTGTGAAAGTTTCCTCTGGAAACCCCAATTATATCAAAATACACCAAGCTGAAGTCAACTATGATGAAATGAGCAGTCTACTCCACTTTTATAAATTAATCCAAGTGCTTTAAAAAAAACTTTAGGCAGTAATAAATAGCACTAAAAATCAAAACCAGACCAGGAAAATCCAGAGGATTATTGTGGACTTTGTTAAATAGACAGAAAGAAATAGAAACTGGTTTCTGAAGAAGGACAAGGTTTGCTTCATTGGAGCATGCTAGGGCTGCAGAAGAGGGGATTTACTGTATTCTATCCAAGGCCCTGTATGGACATAACTAACATAAGAGAATTCTTTCAGGCAAAGATCTAGTGCTACATGGTTCAGTGCCACCGGACGAGCCAGTAGGCTTCTGATGACTTGTTGTTTGTCCTTTGTTTTTAAAGAGGACCGACGACATCAAGGGGTGATATCTTGACTAGTACATGAGTTGTATTCAAGTGAGGCAGAATTGCATGAATTCATCAGTTTCACTGTCTCCTCCAGAATCATTAAAGTCAAGAGACAAAACAAAAATCGAGATGATTGAAAATAGCTTGAGATTCAGTGGATGACCTTAATGTCTTTGATGTACAACCAAGCACTAAGCTGTCTACAGCATCTGCTTCAAATGCCTTCATGGTTATTGGAAAAAATCGTTCTCATTTACCCATTCAACCAGGGGGAGTCTTCGCACTGGGAGTTGACATCCCCCTAGCTCACTGACAGATTTGAGGACTGTCAGTCACCCTCAACCTGGTCTGCGAAGATGGTTTACTAGAGCATGGCTGCTGTGCATGCTACAGTTTCTTACAGGTATCTAGTAGAGTGCCCTGGCAATCTGGGACAGCAGATAATAAGCTTTGCAATTTATATCACTTGCCTGACAAAAACCAGAATGTGCATGGCCATGCATCCAATAGGTCAAAAGGAACAATCTGTCACTCTTTGTCCACTTTGAAACCCTGTGCCATTAAGTTCAAATACCTCTTATCACTCAACTTTTTTGTTCCTTCTCCCTCCAACAAGAACCTGCATGTATCAACAAGTGAAGTTTTCTAAATTGTTCAGACGCAGACAAAGGACTGGTGATTTCCTCTTTTTATACTCCAATTGTGACTCTGGGCAAATTACTTAATAGCTAGCTGTTTGCCTCAGTTTCCTCAATGATAAAATGGGGAAAACAATAGAGTTTTTGTGAGGATCAAATGAGAAAATATTTGTACAGAGCTTGTCATAGTTCCTGGTACTACCCAAATGTTTATTTCCTTTCCTTAAGTTCTATTGATTTTCCTCATTTTCCTAAGTAATCTGAACTGCCAGTTACAGGACCCAATTCTAGTTCTGGGTTCCAGATTACATTTAATTCAACAAAATTTATTCATCATCCACTATATTCAAAGCATAGTGCTCAGCACTGGGGATACAGAAAGAAAATGATAGACAAACAAGCCTATCTTATGATGTCAGTGATATGGAGGATTCCCAGGTGAGAAAGCTCCCTGTACCAATGCAAACCTTCTCTTTACCTCACAGTATCAGAGACTAGTCTGGAACAGGATCACAAAGCCATCTCATGTTCAAGGCAGAACGAAGAGAAGGAAACAGCCCTAGAATGTAATGGGAACTAGCGGAATCTGTCTTTTTTTTTTTCTTCTGAGAAGCATATGCTCATGAAGATTGAAACTGGAAGGCACTTTGAGGTCGATCTGCCTCCCTTGTTCTGGCTTGAGGCAGAGCGGGTCATTGTCTCTATCCCTGATCCAGCAGACCGTAGGACAGGCTGTCTACACATGGCACCTTAATCAGTGGTTTTGATTGAATTGACAAATAATTCATTTACTTTCCAAAAGAATCAGCTGAGACAAAATTTGTTGTTAATATTATCACTGATAAAATAACAACCAGCCTCTATGTAAAGATTTAAAGTGTGCAAATCACATTATTTGCCTTCAAAACTCGTCTGAAGTAGGTGCTTCTATTATCTCCATTTTACGGATGAGGAAACAGAGGCAACTAAGTGACCATTCCATAACCACACAGCAGGTAAGTTTCTGAGACAGGATCTGAATGCAGGCCTTCCTAACCAGATGACATGTGTCAGTGTCACAGAAATGAATAATGAGAATGTCAGTCGAATGATCAGGTATTCCTACCCCACAATGTGGTCTAATCCATTAACTACTAAGCCTTCCCATATTCTAGGCACTACGTTGGCCATTGGGGATAGAAAACAAACAACAAACAGTCAGTAGCACAAAAATGGGGGATTGGAATGGAGAAAGACCCTTTACAAAGACAGAATGCATTCCTCTACTGAGTATGTCTAGAGAAGACTTGCTTTAGTGAGTTTATGACAGCTTATTTACTTGTTAACCTATAGATCAGAGATTACATAAATCAATATTCCTCACATACAAATTTGATGGCATTTATTCAATAGACTAGAGTCCTTTTTGAAAATGATTATAGCAGTGGATAGACAGACAATTCTTGAAGCTCAGTCGCTTTCTGTCATACTATGGGTCCCTTCCTCTGGCCACATTTAGTTGTGAGGGTTCTAATTCCCTGGGTGTCACATGCTTTATCACTTCATCTACCAGATGGTCAATGTCTTTAAAAATTTCATCTTTATGTTACAACTAAGAGCTCAGACAGGCTAACACTGTGATGGGAATACTCGTGGGAACCTCATCCATCCTTTGAGCCCATTTTCAACATTACCTCCCTTATAGCCCTGAATATTCTCAACTCTGTTTTGGAATTATCTTCTCTTGCAAGCTCAAGCTAAAGGTCCCTTTTTCACATATACAAATGTTATATACACACACATATATACATGTATATGCACACAGACATATGTATAAACACATATATGTATGGGTATATGTATAAGTGTATACATGTATATACACATAAACACATTATTTATACATTACATGTGTATGTGTGTATATATGTGTATAAATGTGTGTGAGAATACATATATACACATATAATGTATACACACATGTGTACACACAGACACACACACATATATATAGATATAAATATAGATAGAAAAAGAAATATGGTTTTGTAGTAAGTCACACTGTGAATGAGTGCTGGAGTGAAAAGACTTCTGTCTTCCCCGGTCAATCCCACTTACCTAATGTGCTCCCCCAAATGGCAGGACTTGCCATGAGAACAAGCTGCTAGAGATTTTCCCTAAGGATCTGATGTGACTCCCAAGATGAAGGCCAGGAATGAAGCCTCAGCCCCTGAATCTTACATGCTGGCAGCCTCAATGCTAGATTTACTTGACCAGCTGTCCATATTAGTCTGAAGCCAGAGCTACTATAGTCATGGGCCAAGTCCAGAGTGGCCAAGAGTAACAGGAGAACTTGATGCAGCTGGGATTTCTGCACTGATATATAGGAAATCACAGGGTAATTAAGACATCTGAGGGTAATAACTTTGCAGCTGGGATTAGTGGAAAGACTATAATATTCATAAGTAAATAATTAACCTTTGAGTTTGCAACTACCATAATAGCAAGGGGACCTAAAAGTACAGCTGGGATGCTGGAGATGTGACTAGACAATGGGCTACCATGGTTCTTTGATGGACTTAGTGCTATAGATTGCAGCCTAAATTCTAGCGGAAAGGAAATTTATGATATTCATGCCTAAATAACAAACCTCTGAATGCATAGCGTGCCCCACTGCCAAGGGTCTTTCATCCAGGATGGGAATTCAAGAAAAGAAAAGGATACCATAGGGAAACCCCAGCTGCTGGTTCTGAGGCCTCTGCAGTCTTGAGAAAAACTGGAAATTTATGCCAATATTCACTGGACATTATCTTACTCCCTATGGCTCATGATCAAACCTGCTGCACCACTGCTTGCTCAGTTTGCTACCCACTAAGTTTGGTGCTATCAGGACAGCAGGTCAGATGGAAGTGGATAAGAAGAAAGGGAGAGGATGAAAAGGCGGTGGCATTAGAGCAGAGGAATGACTTGGACTTGCCTTTTCTCCCAGTTGCGACCAAACAGAACCATAAGCTCAGCTCTTCTTTGAATTTAATTTTGCCAAGGGAAAAAACAAACCATTTCACCTTTGGGGCAAATTCGTTCCCTAAGGTGACCTCAGTCCTTCCAGCCTCAGTTTTCTCCTCTCTAAAATGAAGAGATTGAATGAAATGGTCTCAAAAATCCCTTGGAGCGCTAAGATTCCAGTGAGGATGTTATAAGAAAGAAACGGGTAGAAAACTAAATAATGGAGGGATTTTTTTCAATTCTTGGCTAGAAATTGAATGATATTTATATAGCCCACAGAGGATTTCTGCAGGTAACCAGTTCAAAACAAAGAAAGTGTAAAACAAATGGAAGGTACTTATAGAAATTTCATATGCTCATATTTCTTTTAAAATGGGAGGAGGGAAGCATTCCAATGGACAATACACTGTGGATTTAAAACACCACACAGCCACCAAATTAACTTTGGCTTATCCTTCTCAC
Source organism: Potorous gilbertii (assembly GCA_028658325.1). Classification (NCBI taxonomy): domain Eukaryota; kingdom Metazoa; phylum Chordata; class Mammalia; order Diprotodontia; family Potoroidae; genus Potorous; species Potorous gilbertii. The sequence continues at coordinate 26,125,875 of CM053770.1, read as the reverse complement.
AAATGAGAATGGAGTTGCTTGTTCATTCCACTAGACAGATGAATAAAATCTCAGATGACTCACCAATGAAAAATACCTTCAAGTTACAGAAAAGTTGGGAAAAGTCCACCATCTCATTCTCAACAATTCTAGTTGTGGAAATGATCAGAAGTTTCAACTATGAAGACAGCCTGTTAGCTAGGATTCATGGGATCAAAGAGCTGGAGCTGGAAAGTGTGACATACATTGTTTAATCAAACCCTTTCATTTTTCAAAAAAGTAAACTGAGGCCTCAAGAGACTAAAGTGACTTTCCGCAATGGTTACATTGGTACTAAGTGACGAAATATAGGAAACATAGGTTTTCGGACTCTTGAATCCATGATTCCTCTTCTACTTCTGGACCACAGAAGAAGGAAATTCTATTCTCCTTATGCACAGAGAATGAAGTTTAAATGGTGTAAAAAGCAAAATCAGTTATTGGATAAACCAGGCCTGATCTTGGCTACTGTGGCCAAAGCGAATAACACTTAGAAGTTGATTTCATCCTGAATTATTCAGCCAGGTCCTTAATGTTGATATGATTTGTCACTGGGGTAATTAAAGTCTAGTTCAGCTTTCAATTTTGTGAGAAAATGTAATTGTGGAAATTGAGAGAAAACCTTATTGTACTGTTTTAACCTAGTCTTGCATGACTGGGAAGCTGGACCACCTCACGCTGCTTCTTAGAGATCCTTAACTAAGGACTGAGATTATGCTGACCAGAAATCCAATCAGATCTGAAGATTGATGCAATGAATTTTCTCCCAATTGTACATCATAAACAGTTCATGTCTTCTCTGAAAACTGGTTCTGTACTGATCAATCAGTTATTGTTTTCATGTTCCTTTGAGTGTTCACAGACTTGGGGAGAGTGGGACACTTCTTTTTTTCTGAGTTCATGGAATTGCATCTGTTCACTCTCCCCCTCCTAACGTAAAAAGTCCCTAATCTTTCCTCCATTTAGAAATCAGATCACCTAATTTTGTATCCTGGTTAATGGTTTCCTTTTAATTAATTGGCCTTATTTGGTTAATTGTTTTTAATGTATAAAAAATCTGTCTCCCCCTGTATTCAGGGTCCAGCGCCAAAGCTGAGGAAGGCTAGTGGTACCAAATATGCATCGCTTAACAAATCAATATGGTCAGAAGCTCAGACCTTTTTGTCCTCAGTCATTTCCTCTTTCATCCACCACTCCACCCTCTATTTCACTATTGCCAGTGATACTGAAGCCATATATGGCCAAGAAAGCATACAAGAAAGTATTCGTTTGTAGCCTTTCGCCATTCTGTATTCACTGTTCATACAATCTCAGGAAGGCAAAGAGGGAACAAAACTTAGATGTTCTGGTCCCTTTAGTGTGTTCTCACAGCACAAGTGATTCCAAAGAGCCATTAACTAGACAGAGCAGAGAGATTTATAATTGTCCTTTCAACAGTCTTGAACTGTCAGCAAATTAAAGCACTTGTCAAGGTGAGAAGGAATGGAAAGAAGGAAGGTAAAAAAAGCAATAGAAACTGAACTAAGCATGATCAAGAAGGCTAAACTAAGAATTAGGTATCTAACCATTGTTTTACTTCAATTCACCAAATAATTATTGAATACCTATGTGAAAAAGTCTGGGGTGCTATAGATACAGATAAACATAAAAACAGACAAACAACGACGAACCATTTCTGCCCTCCAATAGGTACTACGATAGATAAGTGAATGAAAAAGTACATATAATGCAACATCAGGAGGCACAAAGTACCAACAGGGCACTTGGCAAAGTTTCCTGTAGCAGGTGGCCCCTGAGGTGGATCTAAAGCAATCTTCGGATTCTAAGAAGTGGAGGGGAGTCAGAGAGAGGATTCAAGCAGGGATAACGGCCATGCAAAGCTAGAGAGACAGAAGATGGCACATAGAGAACTGGGAGTGCTAGGAGGCCAGATTAACTAGAATGGAAAATGCAGGAAGAGGAGTGATATGAAACAAATTTTTAAAAACAGGTTGGAACCAGGTTATGGAGGATTTTAAATGCCAGGTTCAGGAGTTTCTTTTATCCTAGAGCAGGGGTTATGAATCTTTTTGGGATGGTAAGCAGGTCATGGTTCCCATCAACAATCTGGTCAAGACCACTTTTCAGTGTAATAGTTTTAAATTGCATAAAATTAAATACATAAAATTACAAAGAAAGCTAATTTATTTGAAATATGGAGTTATCAAGATTTTTAAAAATAAGTTCACAGATTCCAGGTTAAGAATTCCTTATCTCTGAGTCACTCATTGAATTTTCTCTATTTCTTCATTCTTTCATCTCCCTCTTTTCTTTCCTACCTCTCCCTCTCCTCCTCCTCCTCCCTCTTTTCCCTCCTTTCTTTTCTTTCCTTCCTCCTTTCCTTTCCTTTCCTTTCCTTTCCTTTCCTTTCCTTTCCTTTCCTTTCCTTTCCTTTCCCTTCCTTTCCTTTCCTTTCCTTTCCTTTCCTTTCCTTCCATCCTTCCTTCCCAGGAAATGTGTCAGAAAGAAGACTCAAATCCAAATCTTTCAAGTGTAAGGCCAGTCTTCCCTTACTCTGCCAGACTGATTCTCTGCTTTTAGGAATGTTGATTTGATATCTTGTCCAGGAAAGATTAGACAGGAAAACCAATTAGGAGGTTATTGCAATAATTTGTTAGAGAACCATAAGAGCCTAGAGTCATGTGACTACAAAAGAAATATTTGGACAGAATCCAGAGATATCATGGACACGAAATAAGTAAGACTTGATAACTAATTCCATATGGCAAGTAAGGGAGAGAAAGAAAAGGAAAGATGATAATGATAGATGAAATTTATATAGTACAACTTTATCTCATTTGATACTCAACCACAATGCACAAGAACCTTGCGAAATAAATCCCCATATTTTAAGATGAGGGAATTCAAGCACTACTAGATCTACCCAGGAGAACTAGTAATCTACCCAGGATCCATAGCTAGAAAGCATCTGAAATTTATTCAAACCCAGTACACAGTTTTCTTCTCATTATGCCATGTTGCTGTAATGACTGTAGGTTTTGAAATCTGGGTCTGTGAAAAACCTCAAAGGACATAGGGGAGTTTGTAGGTGAAGCGAGTTCAGGAGAAAAAACAAGAAGTTTTGGATATATTCAGATGCTGGTCAGACTCTTCATGTTCCATCTCATAGCTGCCAACGACACTGAGACCATATACGGCCAAGAAAGCACATGATCATGTACCTTTTCAGTCTTTCACTGCCCTGTAGTCACTGTTCACACAATTCTAGAAAGCCAAATGGGGAGCAAAACTTGAGTCCAGCTGCCTGCCTTGGTGTGTTTTCATGGCACAGTTAGAGAGCCATTAGATGGACAGTGCTGTGTATGGCACATCTAGGTGGAAATGTAAGTTAGTAGTATAGCACTGAAGTCCAAGAGAGAGAGTTAGGTCCAGATATATAAATGTGAGAGCTGTGTGCAGAAAAATGATAGTTAAGCTGATGGAAACTGAGGATAGAGAAATATATAGAAAGAGAAACTCAATATATTATTTAACATTAGAGTTACATTTGTATAAGTGTAGATCCCCTAATAGTCAAAGTTTATGAACAGGTAGTTTTCCAATGAAGAATTCAAAACAATTTTTATAGTCATATAAAAAGGCTCTAAATCTTTGTTGATTAGAGAAATGCTAATTAAAACCACCTTGAAATATAATTTTATACCTACTAGATTGGCTAAAACGATTGAAGGAGAGAAGAACAAATGTTGGACAGGATGTGGAAAAATTGGGACACTAATTCACTGTTGGTAGCACCATGAACTGGTCCAAGCAATTGGGATAGCAATCTGGAATTACCCCAAAGAGTTATTAAAATGTCTATACCATTTGACCCAGCAATGACACTACTAGTTCTATTTCCAAAGATGATTAGGGAAAAAGGAAAAGAACTTATACGTTCTAAGATATTCATAGCAGCTCTCTTTGCAGTGGCCAAGAACTAGAAATTATGGGAATATCCATCAAGTGGCGAAAGGTAGAACAAACAGTGGTATATGATAGTGACGAAATACTACTATGCTTTAAGAAACGATGAACTCAGTGATCTTAGAAAAACATGGAAAAACTTTCATGCAATAATGAAAAGTGAAATGAGCCGAACCAAGAGAGTGTTACAGCAGTATTGTTTTAAGAACAGTTTAGATTGACTAAGTCATTTTGACTATTTTAAATACCCAAATTAACCACAAAGAATATGTGAAGACTTTATCTTCAGCCAGGGAAAGAACTGATAAATGGAAGTATATATAGAATGAGAGTATATGTGTATGTATAGATATACACACATACATACCTGTATATATACATACAAATATGTATATATGCATACATATATCTGTTTCTAATGGCAGTCATCTCTAGGATTCAGTGGAGGAAAGAAAGGAAAAGAAAAATTATATGATAACTTCTTTATATGTTTAAAAGTGATAATTATACAACAGATTTGCAGTTTCATGTGCAAAAATCTTTTTCTCCCTATTCTACTATGTTACAGAGATGTTTGTTTTATTTCTAAAGATTAGAATAAAATAAATATATTTCTAAAGTATCTAGGGTCTTTCACCCAGAGATTCTACTTCCAGGCATATGCTCAAAAGAAGTCCAAAACAGAATGGAATTTCCCAGATATTCTGAAATATTTGTAGCAGCACTTGCTGATTTTTGTATCCCAAAAGTGCTAAACCAAAGCAGACAGTGTTGGAAGAGGTAGCTAGACAGTAGGTATTCCCATGAAAAATACTTTGTTAGGCCCATGTACTTCTGTACCCAGGGATTTAGTTGTGGAATAATAAGAGCCTGTTTTAAACAAGTCTGTAATCTGTCTTTCAGATTATGCTAACAATGATTTTGGTTTTTTTGGTAATTAGCACCTTGGTAACATAAGCTGATTTCTGAGCAAAAAAGAAGGAAAGAAGGAGGGCCAAAAAAAAAAACCAGACTGCCAATGCAAACAGCAGGTGTAGGAGAATCTAGTTTCAAATATCAGATTTATAAGTAAGCCATGTGCCCTTAGATGCAGACTGTAGAATGTTTCTATCCAAATATAACATAAATTCAGAGTTTTATATTTGGCAAGAACCTTCAAGGTCATCTAATCCAATTCCCTTGTTTGATAGATGAGGAAACTGAGATTTAGCATAAGTCTAAAGCGGTAGAACAGAGGTCTGAAATTAGGTCCTCTGACTCCAAATAGAGCATATGATCTGACTGTTAAGAAAATCTCCATCCTCCCAGGAGTGCTAATCTCCTCAAGTTTCTGGCTTTACATAATAACCACTGACTCCATACTAAAACACCCCTTACTGTCTGACTGTGAGTCAATTTATGAGCTAGAGGACTGGCTTAGCACTGTACTCTGGGAGGAAGGAATTTGGTAAACCTTCTATTTGTAATAAAGGATTAAAAAACCTCTTCCACTCTTTGCTCAAGAACTACAGGTCCCAGACAAGTTGGACAAATGTAGCTATTTTTATCCTGCACGATCACACGGTAGAATTCCAAAAATAGTCATTCTGCTTTATTTTCATTATCTGTTTATTTTACCCATAAAAATATTAGTGGTGATAAAATTCATTTCTTGCTCTTATTTCTCAAGCTAGTTTAATCAAATTGGTTCTTAAGGCAACCACTTTTCATTTTAAACATAGCTTAAAAAACAGGTTACTAGCAACTGCCTACACTTAACTGTACATTTTATGTGCCATATTATTATATGTCATCCATTAACAGTTTTATAGCCTGTGCAGAAGCAATCATCATTGATCTTTTTCATGTGAATGCTATTAAGATAAACGGTGTAAACTTGGACTGATTAAAACATTACTTAAAATGCTTTATTAAAATTTATTTTTGAGCAGTTTTTCCCATTAGGACTTGACAAATCTGAAGAGTGCTTCATTTAATTCTACTTATTAGGATGTTTTGCATGCAAAGCAAAAGTCTAAGGGAATCCAAGTCCCCAGAAAGGCAAAGGTCTGCCCTCAGTACTGAGACTCCCAGAATCATTCCTTTCTAACTCACTACATAATAGCCTCTGGAGCAAACGTTAGGTGGAAAGAGATCACATTAGAGAGATAGTTTGATTTTATTGCCAGTCTTATACTTTTACACACAAAGGTACACACATGTATATGTACACACATGTATGTGTGCATACACATGTGTATGTACATACATGTGGGCATACATGTGTGTACATACACATACATATCTATCTATACACAAATATATGTATATATAAGATATTTTAGCCCCTTTCATTAAAATAAGCAAAGAAAATAAGGTTTGCAAAGCTGCTTTAGAATCCCTTCTTTCTTCAAAACCCAATCTACATGAAGTTATTTCTGATTCATCAGTTGCTACAGTCTTCTCCCTACCTCATATAATCTTGTATTGTGTGTGTGTGTGTGTGTATGTGTGTGTACACATGCTGGTACCCCTAGCACTAAATTAGGGGGAAAAAAGCTGATTAATACTTTCTTGATTGCCTTCTACATACATATTATCTCTTTTAATAGAAGTTTCCTGAGGGCAGATACTGTTTGACTGTTTCCTTATTTGTAGAGTACATCATCAGCAACAAACATTTATATAGCACCCACTGTGTGAGTTTTATTGCAAGGATGAAACTAATGAATTTATAGGTTGAGATGAAAGCAATAGCAAAAGAAAAAATGTGTATCTAGTTTGTATTTGCTCATGTAAGCATACATTGTATTCTTCACCTATTAGGACTCAGGAAGAAAACAAGCTCCATGCAGATAGAGACTGTTCCATTTCTGTGTTGGTTTTATTACCGCTAGCACATAGCATCATGCTTGGGATATAGTATATATTTAATAATTATGTTTTGGATGAAAGTGACCTGGAAAATGCAAGGAAATTTCAAAGAATTCAGCTTTTTTTTTAAAAAAAAACTTTTAGCAAGACAAGGCCAAGGTAAAATGTAGCAGACTCTCAGGAAATAAATTTGTCTCCAACAAGAAAAGCTACATTCTAAGAGGAAGTGACATTTGCCCATGGCCGGGGAGTGTGGGGTGGAGAGGGGCAGGAAAGGGGCAGTGACCTAACAATATTTTGTAATTTTAACAAGGTCAAATAAGAACTGTGAATCTGAGGCCTCTCAAAATATCAATTGTCATGTTACAATTTGTTTTCCAACTACATTTGTGGAGGTATTACATAGGCAATTACTCCTCTCTCCTAAGGAAACCAAGCCTAAATACTGCATTATAGAGGCATTAATTTTGGTCAAAAGGAAAAAAAATCCTGATCTGGGAATTATTAATTCAATTAATATTTATTGAAAATCTACTAAGTAGTGATCACTGTCCTAGGGGTTGGGGGATGGCCAAGTATGAATAACACAGGGTCCCTGCAGAAGTGTGCATTCTCATGGACGACAGAAAGGGGTGTTGTGAGACCCAGATGAGATAAAGGACTTAAAGATCTTCAAGAACCATGTAAATGTCAATTTCTTATTGGCCTCCAGTAGGATACTAACTACATTCATTGCCTGAGCTTTCTACTTAAAGCATTGCCACTGACCTCAAGCAATGCTTGTTAACCAATAAAGGGTACACAGCTAAATGATTAACAAGGGGAGATGTTGCCACACTTTTACCTTTAACTTGCATTATTAACATTTTCACAAGTATAGGCAATAAATCAGTCCTCAATCTGTAGCTTTTGCTAATTTCTGAGATGTAAATGTTCAATGAGCCCTTGAGAGCTAGTCTAGCTGACTGGTCCACACCCTTTGAGATATAGCACCTACTTAGGTAAAGACACTATGAGTAAGTGCACAAGAAAGGTTCACAACAAATCAATGTGTACCTTATGAGGGGGAGGATCTTCTAGTGACAATAAGCAGGGAGCTGGCACAGTGGAGAGCTAACCTGACCTAGAGTCAGGAAGTCCTGGGTTCAAATTTAAAGTTTACTAACTGGGTGACTCTAGGCAAGTCACTTAAATTCGCTTTCCCTCAGTTTCTTCATCAGTAAATGGGGCTAACAATAGCACTTACCTCCCAGGGCTGTGACAAGGATCAAATGAGTTAATAATTGTAAAATGCATAGTTTAATGTCTAGCCCACAGTAAGCATCAAACAAATATTAACTATTATTAGTATTATTGTTAAGAAGAAAGAAAGGCTAGACATTTGAGAATGAGAAATTCAGGAATGTCCACCGGGAATTCACAAAGAAAAAATGAACTTTAAAGTAAATCTTAAAAGCATTTCTAAAACCAGAAATAAAAAATAATCTATACAATAGTGTTTTCATTTTAAATATAATCATGTATTCAGGTGACAGGTACTAACACAGCGGGCAGCTCGGCGGTGCAGTGGATAGAGCACCAGTGCAGGAGACAGGAGGACCTGAGTTCAAATCTCACATCAGACACTTGACATGCACTAGCTGTGTGATCTTGGGCAAGTCACTTAACTCCAATTGCTTCATCCTGGGTCATCTCCAGTCATCCTGATGAATATCTGGTCACTGGATTCAGATGACTCTGGAGGAGAAGTGAGGCTGGTGACCTGCACAGCCCTCCCTCACTCAAAACAAAGTCAAGTGCAGGTCACGTCATCATTTTTATGATGGCATAGTCTTCTTTAGCAATGAAGGACGAACACACTGAATCACTGGTCCAAAACTGCAAATGAGTTAAATATTAAGAATACTCACCTATTTGTAATACTACTCTTTGAATCTGTTCTTTTCAAATAGACATTAAATTTATTAAACGCTGATCTGAGCAGAGAGGTTAGGCTTTGTATGCAACAAGCATCCACTGGGAATGCCTGGATTTCTTATGTCAAAATATTGGTACATAATGGAGCATTTAATTGTAGACCTTTTTGCTTTATTCTCTAATTGCTCAATAGTATTTTCCCAGATAGATTTCCATTCTTAAGTTTTCCTTGCAACCTTCATATGAGCCTATCATAGCACGAGAGAGAGCAAACCCTTCAATAAATCTATGCTGGTTGATTGATTTCTTATAGATAAAATAACTGGCTGGTAAGCTGAATTATCATAGACATAGGTTTGTTCTTTAAGATCATTAGCATTTTTTTAAAACAATCAAAAAAGAAAAAATATTGTAGAGTGAATCAGAGTATAAATGACATCTGGATGCCCTAATAGAGAAGGTCATGGAGTGATATAAATTCACTTCAATTATTGGACAGGTGTTTAAGAAAATTAAAATGACTTTTTTAAAGGGCCAGGAAAATTAATGCAATACAAGATGATGGTGAGAAAACCATTTCTATGACAAAAAAAGGTGGCAAAAAGTTAACTTGCAGCAATCAAGTGAAAAAAGGCAGAGGAGTAATTGGAAGAAGTCCAGTAGATTACAGTCACTTCAATTAAGCGTCAAAGTAGAATGTGGTATTCTCTCTGTCACCCCTGTACTTTGGCACAGGTTCCTTTCCCCGCTAAACTACAATGTTTTGTATCTTAAAATCTCTATGTTCTTTCAAGATTCAGTACAGGTACCAGCTTCCCTCCTCAAGTTACCTTGAGGAGTCATAGTATCCTAGGAAGTTTCTAAAGGTCATTTAGTCCAATCTGCTTGTTTCATGACTGAAGAAACTGAGGCAAGAGAGATTAAGAGATTTTGTCTAAGTTCATAAGGATAAGTCAAGTAGAAGAACCAGTATTAGACCCTGGAGCTTGAAATCCGAATCCAGTGTTCTTTCAGCAGTGCCATGATCCCGATTGATCTGTTTACAAGTTCTATCATCCAGTATGATGTCAGCTCCCTGAGGATAAGGACTGTTTGGGGGTTTGTTTTTGTCTTGCCAATATCTCCTGTGGTACTTTGGACACAATCATACTTAATAAACTTTTGTTTAAATGAACTGCAGGAAGAAGCATAGTCTAGTCTAGTTACCTGCTCCATTCAAATCACATTGCCTCTACCCTAAGCATCATTCTGGGTTCCTGTCCTCCAAAAATCTGGGTTTCATCTCAACAACCTAATTGGACTTCTTATAGGTGAACAACCAAACCTCTACTTAACTTTGCAGCCACCCACCGCAAATGATGCCACCACACCCAGAGAGGCAACTGACCCAGGATCACCAGATTAAGTAGGATTGGAATCCAGGTCTTCTAGATTCTAAGTTTAGCACTTTATCCACATTGTACCTGTCTGATCTGCTTAGATTCTTGATTTTGTTTGTTGACTTGGTTTCTAAGTCTTAGCAGGTGTTTTTTGCTTTGGGAGGGGAAGGTGGGAGGGGCTTTATTTCCAGGCTTATCCAACTCCTTCCAGAACAAACTTAACATGTTTATACTTTGAAAGTATTCTAAGCAAGCAGTAAATGGGGAAATTGCCAAAAAACAAAGCCTAAGCACCTGTTTTTCTCTGCTAGTGGAAGAAGGAAAAAAAAAAACCTAACTCTAAGCCATTCCCAAGGCTTGGTAAACGGCAGGCAATTCAGGCTAATCTTGATGATATACGGTCTTTTAAAAGAGAATTCTGAGAGCTATAAAACCCATCCAATTCTGCCTCGGTGAGCCATTCTTGGCCTAGTGCATTATGCTTCCTGCACTCGGCCCCTTCACCATGAAGTCCAAGATCAATGGCAATAACCTAGTGTGGTGGGCAATTTTGTCCCTCAGCTCTGTGCTTATTAAAAGTTTTTCAGAAGAGCATGTTCGGCTCCTAAACTGAAAGAAAGTCATCATGTCATGCTCAAGGAACAGCAAACACAGGGTTTTAATGGCTGGAGGCTTAATTTGATTTTTTTTTAAGGGACAAATTCCCTTTTCTCTGTCTGAGCCAGGACCATGTTTTATAAGCTTTCATTCAGGATCAGGGTAGAAGGCAATTGATCTTTTAACAAACACAACAACAAGTATGCACATAAAGGAGAAGTAGGGACTAAGGGTTTATAAAATACTGTGTTGTGTACACACAGACTCACCTGACTTCTCAGATAACCTATGAGCCAACAATGCCCTCAGAAGGTTAGATTTCAAAGGCCATTCTGTGGAACAGGGACAGCCTTTGTTTTGTTCTGACCCCAAAGGACAGAATAGTAGAAATGCATACTTTTTTTTCTTTTCCAAGAGGCATATTTCACTTTCTTTAAAGAGCAATGGGTAGAAGTTGAAATGAGGCAGAATGTCTCAAAAATTTCCTAACCTTTAGAGGCATGCTAAAAAGGGGAACTTGGGACCTACAAGATAGTGATTCCTTTCACTAACAGGGTTCAAGCAAAGGTTTGAGCTCATTGGAGAAACTGTAACGAGAACTCATGATCACATATAGGTTGGACTAGCGGAAGTCTTTTTCCAATAAGAATTTGTGATGCTGGAGCATAGATAATACAAGAAGTAAGGTTCAGGTTACAAATGACAAATGAAAGATTAAGAAAAAAACACACTCATTTTTACAGTTTGGTTTACATTCATCTTCCTAAAAGTGTGGTGTGAACAATGGATTTTGTGATGGAGGGATCATTGCAGGAATGCTATTATAATATGATGAGTAGGCAAGATTCTTCTGCCTAGCCAGTATCAGACAACTTAATTCACCAAAAATTTGTTGAGCACCTGTGTTTCAGGCACTGTTCTATCTGTTAGAGGTATAAAGAAAACATGGCATGGCAGAGTCAACATGGTGGGGTATAAGCAGGGACCAGCTAGATCTCTCATCCCATGCTCATCAAAAAAACTGTAAAAATGATTCTAAATAAATTGTTGGGCAGCAGAAGACATAACAGGACAAAGTGAAGCAACTTTCCAGTCAGACACAATCTGGTGAGGGTTTGTGTTCATCCTTCCTTGCCAAAGAAGACCATGCCATCAGAGAAATAATGACGTGTCTTGCACTTGACTTTGTTTTGAGTGAGGGCTGTGCAAGTCACCAGCCTCACTTTTTCTCGAGTCATCTGAATCCAGTGACCAGATGTTGATCAGGATGACTTGAGATGACCCAGGATGAGGCATTTGGGGTTAAGTGACTTGCCCGAGGTCACACAGCTAGTGAGTGTCAAGTGTCTGAGGTGAGATTTGAACTCAGGTCCTCCTGACTCTTACACTGGGGCTCTATCCATGCAACACCTAGCTGCCCCCAACACAACCTGGAAGAATCTATTGCACTGGGCTGAGAGTGGAGTACAGCTTGGCAAGGGCTGTGCTAGGCACCAACAGAACTGGAGCAGGCCTCAGGGGACTAAGTCACTGGTGACTCCTGCAGTTTCCAGACTTCTCAACCCACAAATGCTAAACACAGCTTTGAAGATCAGTGTGAAGGGTCTCTAACCTGACTGAGAGGGGAATGTGGTCTGGTCTCAGCCCCACCCCAGTGTAACCCCTGGGCTGTGGCAGCCACTGCTGAAGCAGAGGCTACGTCTGGAGCCCTACACTTAACAAAGAGCTCAAAAGTCAAGTAATTGGCTGGGAAAATGAGCAAATGAGGGGAAAAGAAACAGACTATAGAAACTTACTTTCTCAGTGAAGAGATATTTTCTTACATCATTGGTAACGAGGAAGATCAAAACATACAACCAGAAGAAAACAACAAAGTCAAAGCTCCAACATTTAAAGTCTCTAAGAAAAATAAGAATTGTTCTCAGGCCATCCAGTAAGAGAAGTAGAGCAAAAATTGATAAGAGAAATGCAAGTGATACAAGATAATCACGAGAAAAGAGTCAACAACCTGCTAAAGGAAACTCCCAAAAATGCTGAAGAAAACAACACTTTTAAAATTAGACTAACTCAAATGTCAAAAGAAATCCAGAAAACCAATGAGAAGAATGCATTAAAAAACAGAATGGGCCAAATGGAAAAAGAGGTCCAAAAGTCCACAGAAGACAATTCCTTAAAAATTAGAATGGAGGAAATGAAAGCTAATGGCTTTATGAGAAATCAAAAAAATTATAAAATAAAACCAAGAATGAAAAAATAGAAGACAACGTGAAGTATATCACTGGAAAAACAACTGATCTGGAAAATAGATCTGGTGGAGATAATTTAAAAATTAGTTTAAAAATTATTGGATGAAAGTCATAATAAAAAAAGAGCCTAGACATCATCTTTCAAGAAATTATCAAGGAAAAGTGTTCAGATATTCTATAATTCTCAAGTCAAGAGGAAAATATTATAAGCAGCCAAAAAGAAAAAAATCAAGTATAGTGGGAAAACAGGATAACATAAGATTTAGCAGCTTCTACACTAAAAGTTTGGAGGACTTGGAATATGATAGAGGTCAGAGGAGACAGGATTAAAACCAAGAATCACCTACCCAGAAAAACTGAGTATCATACTTCAGGGGGAAAAATGAACTTCAATGAAATAGACGACTTCCAAGTATTTTTGTTGAAAAGACCAGAGCAGAATAGAAAATTTGATTTTCAAGTATAAGAATCAAGAAAAGCATGAAAAGGTAAACAAGAAAGAGAAACAATAAGGGATTTATTAAAGTTGAACTGTTTACATCCCTACATGGAAAGATGATATTTGTAACGTGGAAAGATGTAAAAAATGAGACCTTTCTTAGTGTTAGGATAGTTGGAGGGAATATATGTATGTGTGTATATGTATGAACGTATGTACACATATATATGTATATGTGCATGTATGGAGAGAGAAAAAGACAGAGAAGACACAAGATGAGTTGAATATGAAGGGATGATATCTAAGAAAAAGAAAATTAAGTGTTAAGAGGAGAGTACTTGGAGAAAGAGAAAGGGAGAGTAGAATGTAGTAAATCATTTCACATAAAAGAGGTAAGAAAGAGGTTTTACAATGGAGAAGAAGAAGGGGAAGATGAAAGGCAGTAAGTTAGCTTTCCTTTCATCAAATTTGGCTTCAGGAGGAAATAACACACACACTCAATTGGGTGTGGAATTTTATCTTACCCTACATGAAAACAAGGGGGAAAGAGATAAAAAGAAGAGGGATGGCAGATTAGGGAAAGGGGTAATCAGAAGCAAAAACTTCAGTAGAGGGTCAAGTCAAAAGAGATAATGGAATAAATGGAGGGCAAGACAGGATAGAGGAAAATATAATTTATCTTTCACAATATGACTATTGTAGAAGTATTTTGCATGACTATACATGTATAACCTATACAGAATTTCTTGCATTCTCAATGAGGGTGAATGGGAAGGGGAAAAAGTAGAGAAGGTGGAACTCAAAGCTTTAAAAATGAACATTAAAAATTGTTTTTACATGCAACTAGGAAGTAAGATATATAGATAATGGGATGCCTATATATTGCCATACAGAAAAACAGAAGAGAAGGGGAAAAGAGGGGATTTGACAGAAGAGTGGGCAGAACGGAGGAAAGGGTAATCAGAATACATGCTGTACTGATATGAGGGAAGGAGGGAGATGGGGAGAAAATTTGAAATTCAAAATTTTGTGGAAGCAAATGTTGAAAACAAATATTTTTTTAAAAAATAAAATAAAACACACAAAATACTAAAGGCAAACATGAGTCCCTGCCCTCAAGAGGCTCATGTTCTATGAGACAACTAGACATTAAAACACTCGTTTAATAATTCATAAGTAAGTAGATAGTACAGTGATAAGAGCATCTGCTGTGGAGTCAGGATGACCTGAATTCAAATCTGGCCTCAGACACAGTTACTCTTTTATTTTCGCCTCAGTTTCTCATCTGTAAAATGAAGACACATTGTAAAAGGAAATAGCAAACCATTTCAGTATCTTTGCCAAGAAAACTGAATGAACAAATCCTTGGGTTCATGTAAAATTAGATAGGACAACAGCTGGGTTGCATGGCAGTTAGAGCACTAGCCCTGAAGTCAGGAAGATTGATCTTCCTAAATTCAAGTCTGATCTCTGACACTTACTAGATGTGTAACCCTGGGCAAGTCACTTAACCCTCATCTGTAAAATGAGCTGGAGAAGGAAATGGCAAATCACTCCAGTATCTTTGACCAGAAAACCCCAAATGGAGTCACAAAGATTGGAAAATGGCTGAATGACCCCCAGAACAAGGATTTACATCATGGCGGAAGTGTGGTCATCCAGTGACAAGACAGGGTCAAATCCCGGTTCTGCCAACTTTTACGTGTTACTTAGACAAATCACCTCAACTCTTTCTGGGTCCCATTTTTCTCAACTATAAAATGAGGAGGTTAGACAAAATCGTCCCCAACATATTCTTCAGTTCAAAAGCTGTGATCCTATTTAGGATCTCATGGGAGATTGTGAGATTCTCAAGTCCAGTGATGCTTGGATAGGGTGAGGGTGGTGACAAGCAACAGAATAGGATAAAAACACAACAGGATATATTTTGTCAAATAGTTAATCTACTTCATAACTTTAAAAATATGTATGTACACTATACATATGTGTATATTAATGTATATGTACATATGTATGTATATCTGTGTGTATATGTTTGTGTATGTTATAGAGAGATAATGTTAATTTGTGGAGAGAATCCTGAGCTTAAAGTCAGAGGGTTCAAGGCTTGCCCCTGATACTTACTAACTATACAACCCTAAGCAAGTCACTTTATATTTATAGATGACTTACAACCTCTGCTGGTGACAGAGGTTGGGCTGATAAAATCATAGACTTTTTGCATATTTGCATCCATTAAAATAGAGATTAGGGAAATTCTCCAAGGACACTTGTAATCAAGGGAATATGAAAACAAATTTGCTTACCCTATTTTTGCACATGGAGGCAGATGTGCTTCAACAAATCAGTAAATAAAATTTATAAAATATTTTAGAATGTCCCTAAGGTAAAAGATAGTCTATTTTATCCTGTTATGTTGTGTTGCTCTCTTTAGTAGAATTCATTCAAGACCCCTGCCATCACATGACGATGTTATGAACATGCATATATTTGGTATGATATATATGCTTAACTTACTTTGTTGACAATAGTTTTATTTCAAAAGTCCTTTACATTTATGTCAGTAACCAGTTACAAAATTCTCCTATTCTATGTTCTACAAGAAAAAAAATTTGAATACTCACTAACTGGAGAATTATAGACCTATCATGTCCTGTCTTTGCTACTGTTGCTCCCTGCATGTAAAATGTCCCTTCTGTTACTCCTATCCCTACCTGGACACAACCATTTCCACTTGCCTTTGAAGCCTTGTTTTAAAGCTTTAAGGTTTGGGGGCCCCTTCATGGTATCTCATATCCCTCTTCATCCTTCTTGGGCACTTAAATCCAAACTCACATCACAGTGAGCTTTCTGATAACTCCTCCTTAACCGTAAACTCCTCTGTGCTGAAAACTAGCATGTTCAACTTGGCATTCATCAATAGCAACTATGAAAACTCCCAGTTTATTAGGCGTTTTTTAATTAACATTGAATATGGCAAACAACAGTTTATTCAGTGTTTTCATAGAAAAATATGCTACGTAAAACATAGAGAAAGAGTCAAAGTCACGCAAGATAATAGGATCCCAGATTTAGAGTTCAAAAAGTGCTTTGAGATCATATGATCAAAACCCTCATTTTACAACTCTTTGTGTTTTGCAATTTAATTGTAAATAAGGAAGACATATTAACCTGTGAATTTTCTTCTGGGCCAAGGACATTAGTTGAGAAAACCAGACCTTTCTAATTGGTACCTGGACATCCAGAGATTTAAAATAGCATGCATGGTGTTCAATCTACTAGAATTAAGGTCATCTCTGCTAGGTGAGATAGGGGAGACAATAAATTAGGCTAAATAAGTGCTAGGCTTTGGAATGGAGTCCATGATTTAGGAAAAGTGTCAATTACAAGGGGTCATTTGTAAACAGCTGTAACTAGCAATTTGGGAAGTTGGGCAAGTCACAGGATCAAATCAAAGTCATAATTCATGATGTGAAAATAACATAGCATTAATAAAACAGAATGATTAAGACAAATTCGGTTAAGCAGGAGAGGAAACAGAAGCATATATGGCCCTGTGGAGAGGAGAGCCCAGATTTCTGCCCTGTGGACCAGGAGACAGAAACAAAATTATATAATGAGGCTACTATGGTAAGCAAAAAAATAAGCTCATCCAAGAAGGAATTCATTTGAGGTATGGCTGTGGGAGTAGGTGGATAAGGGAAAGAAGTTTGCCATTTTATAAGTTTTACATTAAAAAAATATTTTGGCTAACTAGATGCTAAGTTCAGTTGTTTCTACAACCTAACAAAGAGTAAGTTATTTATATCTTTCACAATCTAGATTTATTAATCATTTCATGCCCAGTAAATTTCAGTGGCCTAGGGCAAAGCTCTCTTTGATTAAAGCTAGTTACATCTCTATTTATAAAGAACTCATTTAAGAAGGAGGAAGGAAGGAAGGAAGGAAGGAAGGAAGGAAGGAAGGAAGGAAGGAAGGAAGGAAAGATATCAAAGTGTGAGAAACCCATTGGGCAGAATTGTGTCTCAGGTCATTTACTCTTCTCGCTTTCACTAAAACAAGGAATTAGACAGAATTCCAAAATTAAAGAAGTTCTTCTGGAGCCTCAAATGTCTTGATACCATAGCCCAAGTCATTTTTGACTAGCTAGGGATCCAGGTAACTGCTCCAAATGTCCCCTTCCCTTTGTATTTTTTAATAGGTAAACCAAATATGAAATTGACTCATTTCCAAAACATTCTGAAATCATTGGCAAAAGTATCCTTAGCAGTCCTTGGAGCTGAATAGATTAGGCAGAATGCCTGCATAGGAAGGACTGGGAGCCTTTCTGTTTAAATCAAATTTTCAGGTAACTTAGAAGAACTTGTCTTTCTCAGCTGCAAAAATGGAGTTTCCCACTAATTTTGCTGCCAGCAGTAGGAATAGGCTCCCGTTTTTCTTCCCACATCTCATATTGTGGTTTCCAAGTCTGCTTAATGCATTCAGTGTTTCACAAAGAACTGGGCACTCTTTCCAAGGCAAAGCTATGAAAGTGATCCGTAATGAACCAATACATGTATTGTAACTCAATGACCTGGGGGAGCATTGTTTTCCATTTAAATACATCACCCATTGTGGTTCTGGCAAGTCTGAGCTCCCACTGAGAAACTTCCTCAACTGATGCACCAAACCATAATCGCATTAGAGTTCTCCAATAAACAGATACCACAGAAAGAGGATACATATTTTATGTCCCTGATTCTGGTCTGTGGCAACTGCAAGAAGCAATGGATAGAGCACTAGAGGAGGATCTCAAATCCAGCCTTAGACACTTACTAGATACGTGACCCTGGGTAAACCATTTAACCTCTGCCTACCTCTACCTATCATTCACAATGGTTGTAAGGATCAAATATGACAATAGTAACAAAGGACTTAGCACAGTGAATGGTATATAGTAGGGGCTTAATAAATGCTTCCTTATTTCTTTCTTCCCTCTCCACTCCATCTTCTACACAACTGCCAAAAAAAAGATCTTCCTAAAAACCCAATTCTGACCATTTCACAACTCTGTTCAAGAGTCATCAATGACTCCATAGGACAAAAATACAAATTCCTCATCTTGACATTTAAAACCCTCCAAAATATGTTACCAGTCCACCTTCCAAAACTAATTTCATATTTCTGACTTTTCTGTACTCTATATTCTAGCTAATCTATCCAAATTGATGTTTCTCTAACTCGTCAACTTATCTCCCACCTCCATGCCTTTGAACAGCTTCTCCCAACATGTTTGGAATGCAATCTTTTTCCATTTCTATTTCCTAGAATCCTTACTTCATCTCAAGTCTCAGCTGAGCTTATCCTTCCTTCTTTCCACACCCATGAATTCTTTCCTGATTTATCCTAATGTTTTTTTCTCTTGTCAATATTTGTTTATCTGAATAAATGTTATTTCCCTCCAAGGTTAATGTAGTCTTAATGGAAGAAACATTTGGATTTGGTCTTCATATTCCCTATACCTAACCAGGGGGTGAAAATGCTTGTTCAGCTGAATTGGCAAGTATAAGCTACCTTAAAAAGCACATTTGTTGAAGTTAATAATAACAAATATTAATAATAATGTGTCCTTCTACAATGACCATTGGATTTAGTTGTAAACATCTGAGGCTAGAATCCTGATTCTTCCACTCAGAAAGACTTGAGTTCAAATCTGGTTTGAGGTACTTACTATGTGATCCCTGGCAAGTCACTTAACCTCTGTCTGCCTCTACCTACCTTCTAGGATTGTTATGCAAATGGAATAAGATGATATTTATTAAAAAGCTGGGTGATCTCAGACAAATAATTTCACCTCTTTCGGTCTCAGTTTACTCATCTTTAAAATGTGGGGTTGAAACTAGAGCATTTCTAAGGTTCCTTCTAGTTCTTGATGCTACAGCCCTCCCAACAGGCAAGTAATAAATGATAGCAAAAAGTATGAAGTGAATGGCCCAAAGTCATGGAAAAATTAAATGTCAAAGTCAGGACTTTTCTGAATCTGCCCAATCTCTCCAGTGGTTAGTTATTTGGTGTATAAGCACAGAAACTTACTATCTATGTGTCCTTTGCTATGTCATTTAATTAGACCTCAGTTTCCTCACCTATATAATGAAGACATTGGATCCAATTATCCCTAAGTTCCCTATCAAACTCAATGCTGTGACTTCTCTGAGCCTCAGTTTCCTCATCTACCAAATGAGAACGATAATATCTCACTGCGTAGTGTGAGGATCAGATAATAAAATGTGTTATAAAGGGAAAATATGATACAAAAAATAAACATCACTATATTTTGAACTTTCTAAAAGACTTCTGAGCAATTATATAAGAAGACAATTGGCAAAACAAAAACATTACTCCTAATAATTAATTTTTCAAAGAATCTATGCTAATTAAACAAAAAAAGAATGTTTTTTGTTTTTATATTTCTAAGAATATAGATTTGGTGAAGGGACTCATTTTGTAGGTGAAAAGTACGTCATGTTAAAAAATAATATTAGAAATAATCTAATTGATGTAATGGATAGAGCTCTAATTTTAGTCGGGAACAGCTGAGATCAAATCCAGCATCTGACAGTTCTTGGCTCTTTAACCATGGGTATTCCAAAAAACATTTCAAGACATCAAGAAACTTTTTGAGATTATTCATTTTCTATAGATGGGATGTGATCTGGATGACTGGAGGGATTTCTGGGCATCTATAAAATCACAGATCCTTTACGAACTGACAATTTAAAGGTTTTAAAAGTTATTGAATCAAAAGGGAATAAGCATTTATATAGAACCTTCTATGTTTGATACTCAGAACAACCCTGAAAGGTAGGTGTCTTTATTATTCTATTTTAGTTGAAGAAACTGAGGCAAGTAGAGGCTAAATAATTGAATTAGGGTCATGGAGCTATTAAATATCTGAGGCTGGATGTGAAACCAGGCCTAGACCTATATCCATCATGCCAACTAGCTCCCTCATATGACCATAGTCTGAGAGTTGGAAGAAACCTTAGGGTCATCTAGTGCAATTCTCTCATTTTACAGATAAGGAAACTGAGGTCCATGAAGAATATGTGACTTATCCAAAGTCACAGGTAGTAAATGTCACCAATGGCATTTAAATCTAAGTCCCATGACTCCACAGTTAGTATTCTTCCCCCGGACCAGGATCAGTAAGGAGTCAACAGAGTGACAAGAAAGATTCCTTCAGGGAAGGATAAATGCCAGCTATGTAGATTGAGAAGTTGATTATTAAACACCTGTGACTGACTATTCAATCCAAATACCAAGTGAACAAAATCCTGGATTGGGTTGGAATAGTTCTCTCATTACATGGATAGGAACCATTCAAAAGCATTGACCTCCTTAATCGAACTTGATGTTCCTGTAGCAAATAATCATAATTACACTGTCATGAAACAAATAAGCTCTTTGGTCATGTGCTAACACGGAAGTGTTCTTGGTTCTGACTCGCTAATCAGAGCCAGGATCACTTTCTGCAGTCAGTCAGCTGACTGGGAATTTAGGCTACAGAAATGCTAGAGGATTGATCATCTAGGACAAGTCTTTGACTCTTTGATTTGGTCCAACTTCTCCATCTTATAGATGATGTTTCAGAAGCTCCAGGTATTAAGTAACTTGTCCAAAGTCATACACCTAGTAAGTGGTAGAATTGGAATTTACAAGCAGGTCTTCTGACCCCAAATCCAACATATCATCCACCACTAGGAAAATTTTGAATGTAATCTTAGTGACTGAGTTCATTTATTTTTGAAAATTGCTTAGTTCAATATAGAGAGGTTCACACTAGTTTATTAATCAATAGGTGATAAATGTGATGCTTTGGCAATCCTTAAAATAAGGAAAAGTACACTAGAGACTACAGTCTTGAATGGCTGCTTAAGTTTCTGCGGTGATTAAGGTACAAAGGCAAAAAAGGGGGGCAGAGATACAAAGAAGATTTCAAACCATAGATTTATAAAATTCCTTATTGGCATACTAACTGAGGCAGCAGCTAGGTGACTCCAAGAACTCAGGACTTGGAAGTAGGAAGATCTCAATTCTAATCCAGTCTTGAACCCTTAGTAGATGAATGGGTCTGAGTAAATCACTAAACTTTTCTTACCTGTTTGTTATCTCCTCTGTAAAATGAGGTAACATCTCCCAGGACTGTTGTTAGGATAAAATGAGAGAAATATTTGTAAAGTACTGTGCAAACCTTAAAGCATTATGTAAATGTTAGCTATTAATTATGATTCCTGTAATTCTTACTATTTTTAACATTATTCTTGTCCAATATTCAGCAGATTGATTTTCCAATGGAAGATGAACCATATCAACATTGACCTTCTTAGTATAAATGAGAACAGAAAAATAAAAATTACTAGAAATAGATATAGAATCTTGAACATTTAATCATGATTTAATTGAGCTTCTATGATATGGAATATGATATGGAATGATATGGAATAAACGCTTGCTTTTGCATCACAGAGGAAAATAAATAGGAGAGTTGATTTTTTGAAGATAACCAAAAATAATATTTGATGGAACACTTGGTTATTTTTCCCTGCAGGGCTCCTAATGAGCATAAGTAAAAAGACCTTGACAGCCTACATGGAACCCTGGAAGGTACCTTGGAGAGTGTCAATTACAACCTTCTCACTTTATAGAGGAAGAAAATCAAGTCTAAAGATCGTGAGTTGCCCAGGGAGATACAAAAGGTAAGTAGCAGCAGAACCAAAAGTCAAACCTCAAACTTCTGACTCCCTATATAGGGCTCTGTCCAGTACCCCACACTGTCTCTAGATAGTTATCCATTACAGAATATGAAGAGTTGGAGAAATTCTATTATAAAAAGTTGACATCGTCTTCCAAACTATGTCAATGAATGTTTAATAAACAATAATTCAATTCGCATTTGTATCTAGGAGAGGGCAATAAAAATCATGTTGGAAGATAGGTTGTAAGATTAAAAAAATGGAAAGGGTCAAAGGCTTCTAGAATACCTAGAAATCTTGGGTCTGTGTTATAGATCATGACTCTCTTGTCCTTTCTTAAAGGGACTGAGTTGTAAGGTCCAGCAAATAGTAAAAAGCAGCAAAGTAATGAAACCCACTGTATCATAGACAGTAGCATTGAATCATAGTGACTAAGAGCTTTTTATTGACTGGGATCGTTAATACATTATGGTATGCACGAACTTCACCATTCGTACATTTCACATCAGCATGCTGGGATAAGCACACATCATTTTCATATTCACATTATGTGATAAAATTTATAATGGTGGAAAATTTTTTAAGGGGGAAATTTCCTAGGAGGATTTTATTATACAAATATAGCATAGGCAAAGCAAAAAACGATATAATCAATTCTTTGCAACATCCTTCACAGGAAAGACAAATCACTCAGAAATCAATAACAGTATATTTATTGTATTTCCCTACTTTATAAATTTTTTACCCTTGTTGTACTTCTTGCATCCTATTTTGAGGACATGATATGACATTTTTTCCCTTCCCCTCAAAATTTTCCCTAGGTTGAGTTCCAGCTTCAACAGTTGTATCCCTCTGAGGACTCACTAAGATCAATGAAAGATGTGTGAACAGAATTTTGTTAAACTCTGTTCATTGGAAATAAATGGAAAAATGGTTAGCTCCTATTCATGCCCCTTCAGCTTTTCAGTCTTGGCCTTCACAGATATATTGCTGGCAGTCAGGGATTAACTAGGCAGGACTACCAACTGAAGACATCTATGTGTGACCAGTGAATCTGGGATGCTCAATTTCCATTCTACTGAAAACGAATCTGGAGCACCACAAATTTATGCAGAAACTCCACCTAGATGAGAGTCTGTACTTATATAACCCTTTACTACTGGAGCTTTTCAAATGAGTTCCAAAAATTTCCTCATCACAGCCCTCCAGGTTCCTATGGGAGGTGGTTGATGAGTATTTGCAAAGACTTAATCTATCATGTACTCAATAGTCATCTACCAGGAGTTCCCAGAATATCTATTTTTTTCTCTTGCTATCATCCAAGTCACCATGAAATTATATGAGGTGCTGCTTGTTACTAATTTATATTTACTAATAACTGCCTTAAATTAAGAATTTTAATTAAGTGACAATGAAAATGTACAAATACAATCATGTACTTAATTCATAAATATTTGGTAATGAATTAATTCATTGTTAATTATAAAACCCTACCATCAATTACTACACACTATGCCACAAGACTTATAGACTCAATATTTCTCTTACTATTCATCTGCTATATGTATGTATACAATTCATAAATACTTGTTAATGAATTAATTCATTGTTAATTACAAAACCCTACCATCAATTACTATACACTATGCCACAAGACTAATAAACTCAATATTTCTCTTACTATTCATCTGTTATATGTATGTACACAATTTATAAATACTTGTTAATGAATTAATTTATTGTTAATTACAATCAACATACAATATGATTACATACATCATACAATTACTACCATCAGTTGCTAAACACTATCCCACAAGACTTACCGACTCAACATTTTCCTTACTATTTATCTGTTATGTGTTTTCCTTTCTCTACACTTATGATGATGATGATGATGAAGAAGAAGAAGAAAAAATGAGAGATGGCAACTAGTATAACACTTTAAGTTCTGCAGGTCTACAAAAGGTGTGCATATATTGCCACAGTGGAACACCACGACAACTCTGTGATGATGACAGCAGTATTATTCCCATTTTACAGTAAGAAAACTAAGACTCAGAAAGGTACATATTATCTCAGGCCTGGTGGTGAAAGAGATCCCAGAAGCCTTCTAGTTGAAATCCTCTAGTCTGCATATGAGGAAAATGAAGTCCAGAGATTAAATGAGTTGTCCAGGATCATACAATGAGGAAGAACCTTGAGGAGAGATTTGAACCCAATACTTTCTGATTCTACTCATTATGTCATTCTCTCAGAAACCCTACCCCTCCTTCAAGGTTCCAATTATATTACACCTGGAGGAAGCCTTTGAGAAGTTTGGCAGCCATGATGAATTCTCATCTTCTATGGCAACAACCAAAGGTGGCTTCCTTTAAAGTGCGTGATGTCAAAGATTTTAATAACTATTTAGATATTGCCTCAGGTTGTTTTCTTCAATTTGTCTTGCATCCTCAATAAAATTGTAAAGGACTACCATAGTGGCAAAAACAAAACAAAACTAGGAGAAACAACCTACTAGAGTTGGATTCAGAAGACCTGGGTTCCCATTCCAACTCCCTCTTTTCACCCGAGTGACCTTAGACAAGTTCCTAAACCTCCATGTTGTCAATATACTCATCAAGAAATTGAGAGGGTTGCACTAGATAACTTTTAAGATCCCTTCTAGGTCTAAATCGGATATTGTCTACAAGGTCTGAGGATCCCTTGCAGGCTGAATGCTCTTGTAGGTTCTCATATACACCCTCTTCTTTCTCAGGGGTGAACCATGTTATAGGTAACAGTACCTATGGTGTAGCATGCACTATGGAAATGCTTTTTGATTTGTCTTAAGGAGAGGAAGCATAGTATACTGGAAAGCCAATTGGGCCTGGGTTCAAATCCTTCTGGTGCTTTACTAGCTGAGTAATCCTGGGCAAGTAATTTAACCTCTCTGACTTTTGGTTTCCTATGCCATAAAGTGAAAATGGCATCTACCTGTAGTACTTATTAGAGAGTACTTGTGAGGCTTAATTAATATGAGGAATGAAAAGTGTTTTTCATATCTGAGACAATTAACAACTTATCTATCTATTCATCCATTTATTAATTATTAATATTCCTCACATTTCTACAGCAGCTTAAGGTTTGTAAAGTACCTTGCAGGTGTTATCACCTTTTATCCCTATAATGACTCTGAGGGGCAGCACTGTTACTACCCTCAGAGAACATGTAGACATGAAGAGAGAATTCCAGGCATGAGAAATAGCTGGTGAAAGTGTCTAGAATTGAAAGACAGTGTCTTGTTTAAGGAATGTCAGAGTCCAATGTCACTGGATCACAAAGTACATGGGGAAAGGGGAGAGGAAGAAGGGAACTATTTGAAAGTTTAAGAGGACTTGAGATGTGAGAGGTATGCTATAAGGGGATTTAAATAACAAGCGTAGGAGTTTATATTTGATCCTGAAAGTAATAGCAAACCAACAGAGTTTATTGAATAGAGTGGGTATGACATGGTCAGACATGGTTTAGAAAGATCACTTTAGGTATGTGGGCTGGAGTGGAGAGAGATTTGAAAGATCAAGATCAACCAATAGGTTATTTCAATAGTCTGGGTATGAGCTGATAAGGGATGTGGTATTACCAGAGGAGAGGACACATAAAGATGAGATGTTATAAATGTAATATCAATAAACCTTGGGAATAGAATGGATATAGGGGGTGAGATAAAATGAGGAGGTCAGGATAACAACCTCATTTTGTGAGTCTGAGAACCAGGAGGCAGGGGTTCCCACTACAGTCATAGTAAAATTAGGAAGAAGTAAAGGATCTTTGGAGGAAAGATGAGATCAATTTTGGACATGTTGAATTTACGATGTCTATATGACATTCACTTTGAAATGTCTGAATTCCAGGCAGTTGGGAACTTGTGACTAGAGGTCAACAAAGAGTTTAGCACTAGATAAATAGATTTAAAGATCACAGAGATGATATTTGAATCCATGGGAGCTGATGAATCAAATGAAGAGGTATAGAGGGCGAAGAGGGCCCAAGATAGAAGAGTCTTGTAGGGACACTTATGCTATGTAGATAAGATGTGAATAAAAATCTAACCATGGGGATTGAGAAGATAAAATCAGATAGGTAAGAGAACTAGGAAAGAGTTGTGTTACAAAAACCTAGAAAGAAAAGAGTATAAAGAACAAGAGAGTGATAGTATGAAATGTTACAGATTGATCAAGAGGAATGAGAATTGAGAAACTGATGATTAGCTTTGGTAATTGAGAAATTTCCAATAACTTTGAAGAGAATAGTTTTGAATGAATGATGAGATTGGAAGGCATATTGTTGAGTTAAGAAAAGGCTAAAGTACATGGAAACAAGATTTTACACATCATTCTCTAGGATTTTAGCTACAAGAAGAAGGAAAAAATGTATAGCGACAGATAGTGGAAACGTATGAATCAAGTGAGGAGTTTTTGAGGATAGAAGAATCCTGGGAGTGCTTATAAGCAGTTGAGAAGCATCTAATGCACAGGAAAAGAATGCAGATAAATGAGAGAGTGGGGATGGATGATAGTGGAGGCGATCTCATGGAGAAGATGGCATGCAGTGAGATCACTTGTGTAAGTAGAGGAATTAGCTTCGAGAAGGAGAAAAACCATTTTTTACATAATAAATCAGTGAAGAAGGATATGGTGGCAGAAGGCATCTAGGGGATATGAAATAAGGAAGAGGAGAGAAGAGGGAACTCAGTGAAAATGGCTTCAACTTTTTTCAATGAAATACAAGGCAGCATTCTCAACCGAGAAGACAGGATAGAAGCAGTCATGGAAACATTGAGGAGAGATGAAAAGGTTTGGAAAACCTGCCCTAGGTAACAGGATAGTGAGTTCATTATAATTATCAGGAATCAGTTGTAATTATTTCATTATAGCTACAAGATATAAAAAGATTGCATTGAAGCAGTGCGGGTCCAGCTGAAATTAAGTAACATACATTTGTAGCGCACCCAGTCAGCATAGTTGATTTCTTCAGGTCTTTCCAGCAGCACCTTTGTAGGTGCAACGGAAGCAAATGATGGAAGGGATCCAAGACTTGGTGGACAAGTCTGGCAATACAGTAAGGGGAAGGGACTTAATAGGAAGAGGACAAATGAGACTAGAACTGGGTCACCAAGGGAGGGAGAGAAGAAATGGATGAGAGTTTTACTAATACAGAGACAATGGACTAGGGAAGAATACTGAGGAGTGGAAAGATTGGAAATCATGATCTGAACGAAGGATAGGATTTGGGGTTGCAAGGCAGAGGAAGAGGTTGAATGGCAATAAATTAGAGAAGGATGTGTCAATAGGATACCTCATGCATCCCCTTTTAATTACAGCTTTATCCTAATTGTTTATCAGTCTTATCAATCCTTATTTCACGTGTCTCCATCATTATAAGATCAGTATCTGACTCATTCATTTAGATCCAATTCATGCACAAGTCAAGACATCACTCTCATGACACCAATGGTCCTCTTCTAGAGAGCAGAATGAACAGCAACAATCGTTAAGTTACAGATTTCAAGCTGGAAAGGACTTTCGTCCCATCAGCCTAACCCCCTCAGTTGCCAGGCAAGAAATTTGAGGCCAAGAGGGATTAACTAACTTGACTTGAGTTACACAGACATTAAGTGTCTAAACCTGGATTTGAACTCAAATCTTTCTGTCTTTAAGCCCAACATTCTCTCCATTGGACATAAACTTGGACACAGCTGTGCCAACTTTCAAATGCTCCAGATGAAGTAAAAGTGATCCAAAAATGGAAAATGACTTACTCTGTCAAAACCTAGCTTTAGGCCAAAGTTCATTTCCTCCAAATCCTTTCCAATTTTATGTTCCTTCCCATTTTCCAACCAATATTTTTAATGTCATTAACTACTGCTCCAGGGGATGTTATGGGTTCTATCTAGAAACTCTCATGATTCCTGGACAACTCCTGTGGATTCACAAGAAGATGCCTTAGCTCAGAGTTGGGGAACCTGCAGCCTTGAGGCCACAGGTGGCCCTGTAGGTCTTCAAGTGTGTCCTTCTGACTGAATCTGAACTTCACTGGACAAATCTTCTCAATAAAAAGATTTAATCTATAAAACAGACTCGGTCAAGAGGCCATACCCAAGGACCTAGAAATTCACATGTGACCTCAAGGCTGCAAGTTCTCTGACAGCTTAAAGACAAAAACCTGGCTCAGAGGCAGATGAAGGTGGCTTACTTTGTAGTGAATCTGTGGTAACAACACATCTCAAAATGAAGCAAGAAATCATTAGCTTTTGTTCCTTACCAAGTCAATAAACTATATCCCACTCTTCCTCTGCCCCAAATTAGATCTTAATGATTTTCCACAAAGGACATAAGTCATTATAAAGATCTTAGATCTAGAGCTAAAAGTGACACCAGGGTTCTAGCCCAATGCCTTTCATTTTATAGATGAAGATCTGTGGCCAGTGGAGAAGTGACTTGTAGCACTCTGAACCTGGAGGCAGAAAACTTGAGTTCAAATCCAGCTGTCACAATTACCTCTCCATGGCCTCAGATCCCACATCTGTAAAGTTGGGAGACATATAACACTTGTACTACCTACCTCACAGTGCTGTCCTGATGAAGGAAATGACAATTTTTAGTAACTATACACATGAGATCTGTTCTGATGGTATTGCCCAAGGACATACTACATAGCAGAGTCATACGTCATCCAGGAAAACGACAGAAAATGATGCCAGACAAACAAATTTATGTCTCAGGCTTAGCAGTAGAGTGCAATCTATGTGGGAGCAGGTATTATTTATTTTTCATCTTTCTGTACCTTGCATTTAGCACACACAGTGTCTGGTACTTGATGTTCAATAAATACATTTTGCCTTTGAGAGATCTAAGATCCCTGATCAATGAAATGACTAACCATGATTGCAGAGGGCTAGTGATGAATTGTGCTACCCAGCTGCTGACAAACAGATGACAGATTCAAGATGTAGAATGAGATATATTTGGGGATGTGACCAATGTGGGAATTCCTTTTGCTTGACTACACATACTCATTAAAACAAAGTTATATTATTTTACAAAATTGGGAATGAGGTGGAAGGGAGAGGAAAAAAATCAATGCTTGATATTGAAAATGAAAGGAAAAAATAAATTCTTGTTGAATTGAATTGCTAGCCACCCAAAGGCATAGAAAAGTAATTGCATGGACAACTTTCCAGTTGTTTGTCAAGTCATAGAACCATAGATTCAGAGCTGGAAAAAGTTTTAGAGGTCATTGATACTAGAGGTCCTTAACCTTTTCATTTCCTGGACCCCTTTGGCAGTCAGTCTGGTGAGGCCTAGGGACCCACTTCTGTTTTCAAATGAGTGCAATAAATTACCTAAAATAATAAAGGAAAACAATTATATTTAAATAGAGAGCTTAGTATGTTAAGAGAGAAAGAATCATGGACTCCAGGTTCAGAAAAATTAAGTTAAAGGTTAATAAAACATTAAGATGTATTTTTCTCCTTTTGAACTTTTTTTATATCTTTAAATTTATCCATGGACCCCTTAGGGAATCCCATATTAAGGACTCTGATCTAAACCAAATTATTGATTATAGCTATGTGAAAAGAGGGAGTCATGGGCAAATGACTTGCCCAAAGTAACATAACTAGTAAGGAGCATATTAGGAATAAAAAATAGGTCCTTATCCTCCAGATCTCTGAGATCACATTGCCTCAGATACTATCACTTAACTTGACATAGAACTCAGGTCCTTTACACAAGTGCCGGACAAGGGCTACCTCCCTGCTTTGGCACTAGGATCAGGCCCTAGAGGACATAATCTTGCTTCTTTCTCTTGATGGATAAAGATTGAGTTGGAGGAAAAGGAAAGAAAAAAAATAAAGCTGGAGCCCAGAACAAGCAGCTGCAGCACCCAGGTAAGCTTTGTTTGCTCCAGAAATTTGCAGTGCCCACCTTGACACAATATTCCACTGCTGCTCACATGCCTTGGCACTGCTTTGCTCAAGCTTGGATAGGGCATCTTGATGACTTCTCAAATAGGTTAAGAAAAATGATTAAGGATCATCTGTCAGGCTAGGTTCCAGTTTTTTATTTCAGTTTCCATTAGTGCCCCCTCACACTTTTTTTCCTACACTACAGGAATTAGCCCAGAAATCTAGGCTAAATCAGCAACCCTATCAGAAAGGAAACAGAAGAATATGAATTACCCATAGAAAATAGCCATGGAGAATTGTTTTGGCTACTGTTGGCACAGCCCAAGAGAAATGGAAGATAAAAAAGGGAGCATAGTTAGACATGAAAATAGTAAGTATCCCATAATGAGAATTTTTAATTTGGTTATGGTACAGGAGAAAAAAAACATTACTCTCTAGAGGAAAGGGTGCTCTATAAATGGAACGCATCGATGTATTTTACTACTAATACTACGGCAGCTATTACGACTACTACTACCTCAAAGTCCAGATACAAGCAATAAAAACACACTGGCCTCCCCTTTGAGAAGTCTCCTCATTTGATCGTAATATTCTTGGCCATCTCAATTTCACTGCAAGCATATCCCTTTATAACAACTGGGTCTTTGGCGTCGCATAGAGGTTGTCAGGAGAAAGTGTTATGAAAAACGTAGCCAAATCTAGGCCCTCTCTCCTTAGACAAGGAGCTGACTCTGGACCCTGTGCATGATGTAAGAGCCCTCTGTGTTTAAATGATTAGAAGGGACTATAAGGTCATGACTGTGGGTGGGAGAATACCAAGTACTGGCCATCTGTCTTCTCCAGAACGTAAAAACAACCTACTAATAATGCCATGAACTTCAAGGACTGAGGTACTTACTGCATTAAAGTTGGGGAACAGATTGACCGCAGCTGCAGTGTCCAGAGGAAATGGAAGAAATGGTTTTATATCCAGCGAGGGCTGTAAAGGTGGGGCAGGTGGACGCACCAGGGCTGGGAGAGCAGGGCTCTGGCATGTGCCACCTGGGGACAAGAAGGGAAAAGAAAAGAGTTAGTCATCCTTTGCTTTTACATGAATGATTTTGATGAAACATTTGAAGTTTGCCACAAAGGATTAGAAGTCATTACAATATTTCCCTGGAAATCAAGAACTCACATGCCAGTTGGGAAACCTGTTGCTATCAACTGGCAGAGAACTTTCCCTCCTTCAGAAGTAGCTAGTTATGATTCCTCCCTCTGCCTTCAGATTGAACAGATAACACTGGAAAAGTGTCTCAGGGCTATTTCTTGCCAGGCAGCCAGACAGGATTCAATTATCAATCACATTTTCAATCAAAATGCCTTCAAAACCACTAGACTCCATATTGGTTTTCCATTTCTAGGGCAAATACAGCCCTCCTGTCCATCCTCTTCTAAAAAGCATCTTATCTTTCTGAGGTGCTTATGATGGGCTGTGTGCTATTGTTTCCTTAGATCTCTCCTTTTTACAGTATTCTGAACTCTGGCAGTGGTAAACAGAGAACTAACCTTGCAGGAAAGACAAATCACCCTACCTTGCTGCCTTGGTAGGTGGGGGATTAAAAGGCTATTCTTAATCCACAGATACCAAAGGAGTGGGGGCTGCTAGGATGCATTCCCCAGGAGTCAGTCCTCACTTGTAGCTGTCTAGAGCTATTATAAACTACACTAGATTTTTTTTGGGGGGGTGTCTTTAGGTGTCAATAGAATTTACCATCTTCTTAAATGACAGCAAACCTCATCAACCATGCTACCAATGGGCGTTCTGTGGTACCATTATGAAAATTATGATGTTCCCTTGCATACAAATCAGTAGCCACCTGTTTGCAAAGGAGCATTTTTTTGCCATGACCCCCCCTCACCCCCAGGACAATGTGTCAGTCAGTTGCCTGGAAGTTGGAAAAATTCAAACCCCATTTTCAGCATACAATATTTCCCATTTTGGTTATATTCCAAAACATCAATTTGCTGTTAATTAAAGACTGTTTGAATCCTAGGAAACTGTTAAAATATGCCAGTGTTCTTCTAATCTGAGAGGCAGGCAGCAGACTGTAAAAAACCTACTGGGAAGAGGCCAAGAAATATTAGAAAAACAAAATGCAGTGGGATTTTTTACCCTTCTCTCAGAATGTTCTGAAGAAAAGAAAACAGGAAGGAAAGAAAAGGTAGACAGGAAAGAGCAAAGTGAGAGACTCTAAATCCCAATATGGATCTACCATTTTATTTGGTGGTAAATTAGTGGAGCCCAAGGTGACAAATAGCCACAAGGAAGAGTTGCTTTTTCAAAAAAATTCACTCAGAATTTCTCTTAAAGAATCTCTCCTTTTTTCTTTATCTGACTACGTCTCTGTGTGATTCTAGTTTCTTCTAGGTGCTCCCTCCCTCTCTCTCTCTCTCTCTCTCTCTCTCTCTCTCACACACACACACACACACACACACACACACACACACACACACACACACACTCAGACATACATAATATCCCTGATTTCATGCCCTCTACATAACTCTGATCATTTTCATTAAGATTCCACACATATCAGGAAGGATATACAGAATCTACCCAATTGGGTAGAAAAGCTGTTAACTATGAGTATGACTTAATGCCTATAATTGAGGGCTCACAGCAAAAGATTTAATTAACCACTTGCTCTAGCCAGTCAGCTCTCCTGCTTCTAGGTATAAAATCAACCAGAGCTAAATAAGCAAACATAATTTTCCTACCATTTCCATAACTTTCATGAAAAAAATCACAGATAATAACATATCCAAAACTGGAGGGTGGGGGCAAAAGGGAGAAGAAGAGAGGGGAATTCTACATTTACCAAGAGGACACTTAAACACATCTGCTATCACCCTGCCAAGGAGTCTTGAGTTAAACTTCCATGGAGGGCACTTATCAGAGGATTTGGTGAGAGGCTAAGAGTACAGTATTCCTTGTAGCTTCCTAATGCCTCATCTCCCCCAAACTGCTGAAACATTTTTATGAACCTGCAATGAATTTTAATTGGCTCTCTTTGGAAAGCTAATCAGCAGAGTCATATATGGATTCAATACATCATGCCACTTACATTCATGAGTCAAAATAAAATCTTTCAAGATCAGCGATTTAGAGTAACAGAGGATATTAGTGACCACCTAGTCGAATCTCTTCATTGTAGAGATGCAGGAACTTTAGTCTAGTTAGACATAGAGACAATCTCAGTCATGAAACTCAGTCTTATCAAATCCAAATAGAAGTGGGATCCACTATTCCACATATAAGAATCCTTGTAGCCTGCATATTGACTTAGTTTGAAAACAGTAATATTATCTGTCTTATTATATTTTTATTTATTTTGTTAATATTTTTTCAATTATATTTAATCTGGTTCAGGCAAGAATCCACATAGCATTGTGGGATTCATGCAGCCTGGGATATGTGTTTGGCACTTCTGATGGAGCTCATTAATAGACAAACGAAATATGAAACCAGGGCCTCTGCTTCTAAAACAAGAACTAAATACGCGCCATTCCCTCCCTAAATTTCTATGTCACTTTAAAACATATTTGATATTATCTGATCTTTCTGTTGTTTTTCATCTCTTACTAACGATCTTGCATGTAGCACTAAGGGTAAAACTAATTGGTATGCATATGATCACACAACCACTGTATATCAAAGGCAACATTTGAACCCAGGTCTTTGTGACTGTGAAGTCAAGTCTCTTTTTACTTCACCGTTACATCATTGATTCTAACAACAAAGACGTTATGCAACATATAGAAAAGTAATTCTGACAAAGAATATTAAAAAAAATGTAGTTGTTCTGTAATGTACTATCCATGTAGCCTTTGATAAGTTTTAACTCCCTGAACACCTGTTTTTTCATGGATCACTGATCAATAGATAGGAAAGCCCTCAAAGCCCATCCAATCAACCACTATGCTACGGGAACTCTCCTAGGTGCTGGAATTACAAAGATACTAAATGGAACTACATTTGCCTTCAATGTACTATCAAGAGAAACATATTTGTATATGGAAGTATATACATGCATATACATGTATACATATGTATATATGCATGCATGCATACATAAGTTAGTTATATGTTTAAAAGGAATAACAACTTATATATAAGCAACTTGTGTTATCTATGTGTTAGCTTTTTAAAAATTATACTATGTCATGGAAATGCTTGTTTTAGTCCATAAATTAAAAATAAAATAAAATTATAAATATATACCAACCTATATACGTATATATATATATATATATATATATACATCTATGCATATGTACATGTGTATATGTATGTGTGCACGCACACATGCAGAGGGAGGCGATTTCCCCCTCTCAGGCACGTGCCTTAGAGTAGACTATAAATTGCAAAGAAGACTGATTGTGAATATAGATATCACTGCTATTTCAATGCAAATATACATGTATTTGTATATACACATATATGTATGCACACAAACACTATATGCATATATGTGCATATGTGTATATATGTATGCATATTTATATATGTATATATACGTATGTGTATATATATGTATGTGTATGTGCATATATGTATGTGTATGTATAAGTAATTCCTAACCTTGACTTTGCTTGGTGTGTTTCGTCATCTACAAAATAAATGGTTTTGGACTGGATGACCTAATAGGTCCCTTGAATAGCAAGTTCTAAGATGCAATGATCACTTTTTAAGAGCCTACTATGTTTAAAGCAATTGAATGGTATTTCCATTTACAAGACAGCAGATTTACTTATAAACTTTAATAATAACAGCTGATATTTATACGGTAATTTGAACCCTTCTAGTATTTTATACATATCACACTTGGACCTGGACTTTACAATTCCACAAGAAATGCACAACAGATATCATTATTGTCATTTGAAAAATGAGGACACAGAGGCTCAGTCAGATTGAGGAACTTGCACATGATCACACAACTAGTAACATTCCCAGGCAGCATTTGAACTCAGGATTTCCTTACTCCAAAGCCATCATGTTATCTATTACATCCCACTGTCTGTCTAAAATAGCAGACTCTGAAAAAGGTAAGTTGATATAGATGATCCGAGTTTGTGAAATATGAGTTGATTAAGGTGCTTATATTTTGTTTAAATGAAACGGAAACTTGAATGTATTCTCTGACTCAGAATGCCTCTTCAAAACAAAGTAGATGAGTTCACAGGGTATGTATGGCTAATGGGCACAACCAATTTAACTTGCTTAAGCCAGTGGGGTTCATCAGAGCACTGATGGAATAAATTCCCAACCAATTTGGCTGATTAAAAAAATTAATGACTTGACCATCATAACTGTCAAGCCAGTTGTTCATTCAGCCAGAGAGATAATTACCTGATCCTTTGGGGTCCCAAGGACCATCAATTCAAATAATTCTAACTAGAGGTCAGCTTGGTGCAATCCTCCACTTCCTTTTGCTGGTGTAAACTGCTGATACTGTGGTGTAATAATAGTATGATGTAACATTGTAAATCAATATTTTGAAGGATTCCTGGACAGTATTGCACAGTCTTTCCATTTAGGGGAAATATTTAATGTTGGACTTCTGTACTTGATCCAAATAGGACAGCTCAGCTGTACCCAAAATATTGCCAGACAACTTAAATTATTTAATCTTTCCTTTCCCCACAGTACAAGACTGATTTTGAAAGTAATCAAGAGTGGCCTCAGTGAACTATTTGTGATGTTGTCAACCTTGGATCTATGATTCATGGAAAAAGGGGGGAGATTGGGGAGAAAAACAGAAATTGTTATTATAGAAGGCAGTAGGAATCCCTGAAGATGTGACATATTGAAAATAGGGGGCTTCCCTTAATCCATCTTTCTCTCCCTGTCTTCCCCCTACCATAACAGATTTTTTAAAAGTCTTTAATTATCCACTTCTAAAAAATGAGTGATGTTCCTACACTGTAGGAGGAGGAAAATAACATATTGCAGAATGTTACATCTTCAAATAGGCATTTTTGAATTAGGGCACAACTTTTGGTACTTGTCCCCAAGCTCCTCCCATCTACTCTAATGAAATTTGAATTATGTCATCATAAATCTTTGCTATATGCCTGGGCAGAATACACACACACACACACACACACACACACACACACTAACTTTATCATAACAAACTTGTGTTTGTTTTTCTGTCTGCTTCATTTTGTGATGTTCATTTCAATGAAGTCCCTAATGAGAACTTATTTTTTTACGAGTTGTATCCTTTGCATAAAATTTAAGAAAGAAAAAAACTAGTTAACTGAGCTTTCCAGTTAATTGAGATTTACTGTAGAGTCATTCACTGAAGTCACAGCACTAACTTCTTTTGGTTCACTTAAAGGGATGTTAAGCTAAATAAACATTTTCAAATATTTGGTTCCAAATTCTACTTCCCTTCCACCCTACCTATTGTCTCTCTACTTTGAATTAGAGAAAGTACTTAAAATAAGCAAAACTGGGAATATGAATTACTGAGAGACAACCACAAAGTTTTAGTCTAAAAAAATAAGACTTCATTCATATGCAAGAGTAAAGACTGAGTACATTATATGCTAGAAATTTATCAGTTTCTTTCCCATGAACATAGGTTGAAAGTTCAAGAGATTTCGGAAACCATCTAGCCCAAACCATATATGAAATTCATGACTGGCTTGGATAGTTGTCTTCTAGTCTTTACTTGAAGAATTCAGCTCCCTCCTACCAAGAAACCTAGTCTAATTTTGGAAATCTCTGTTACAAGGAAGGAAGGAACTCTTTCTGCTTTTTGGTCACTCTCCATATTAATAAATTTTTCTTTACTTCTACCTATAGGACCCCTTGACAACTATTTTTCCTCAAAAGTAGGCTGACAATGTCAATGACATTAGAGAGAGTATCCAGGGTGGTCAGACCACTGCCACATCTGCCCTCTGGAGAAAATCTCATTTGTCCCCATAAATTTTCATCTAATACTTGGTCATTCAATGTCTCACAGTATGCTAATTTTGAATACAAGCAAAACAAAAACGCATATATAAAGATGGAAGAAGATGGGAAATACAAGGCAAAGGTGGCATTCATTCCATAATAGCTAACATTTCTATAGCACTATTATGTGCCAGGCACTTAGCTAAGCATTTTAAAATCATCATCTTATTTGATCCTTGTAACAGCCCTAGGAAGTAGATGCTATTATTTTTCCCATTTTACAGATGAGGAAGCTGAAGCAAATAGAGGTTAAGTGACTTTCCTGTGATTGATATAGCCGGTAAGTGTCTGAAGCAGGAATTAAATTCATGTCTTCCCAACTCCAAGAACAACTTTCAATCCACTCTACCACTTAGACATTGTAAGAAGTAGCTTGTCATAATGGATAATGCAGTAGACTTGAAGCTGGGAATCCCTGGGTTCAAATCCCACATCAGACATTTAGTTTCACTCTAGAAAGTTCACTTAACATCTCCCACTCTCAATTCCTTTATCATAAAGTCAGTAGTGCCTACCTAACAGGGTTGTTGTTATTTTGTTATCTAGTCATTTTTCAGTCATGTCCAACTCTGTATGACCCTAATTGGTTTTTCTTGGAAAAGATACTGGAGTAGTTTGCCATTTCCCTCTCCAACTCATTTTATAAATGAGGAAACTGAGGCAAACAGGATGAAGTGACTTGCCTGGTTCACATGGCTAGTAAGTGTCCAGGGCCAGAATTGAACTCAGGATGAGAAATCTTCCTGACTCCAGGCCTGGCACTCTAATCATCATGTCACCTTGCTTCCCAATGGGGTTTTTATGAGCATTAAATGGAACAAGACATGTAAAGTCCTTTCCACATCCTAAAGCTCTATGAAAATGTTGTTCCTTCCTATTAAAACGCTAGCACAGGAGGAAACAACAACTTCACAATCTTGATTGAAAACTGAGGCCACCCATCTGTTTGGCTTCTTTCTGTTCATCTAATTAAGCAATCCGTTTAGTGAGAACACACAAATAGCCTGGGTAGTTAGACAAAGCCAATGCTCCTCACAGCCACACTTGTCCATGAGGCTCTTTCTCTGCCAAAATGCAGGCCCAGGCTTAATATTCTAGGGGAGTCCATCAGTCACTGTTCATTGTTTATCACTGATATTTGCCGACTACAGATGCATGCCAGGCTCCCACCATGTTTGAAAAGCAGGCCAACAAAGTATGGCTGCCAGATTTAGTTTTCCAAAGGCCAAGACTTGACACAATTCCTTGCCTCTGAATCCAACAAGCCAAGTATTCATGAGTGTTCTTTATACTTCCCATTGTATCACTGCTACTCCTAGTATGGAAGATCACAGTTTAGGATTTTGACTTCTGATTGTATATATTTTTTAATTTATTGTCTAATGAAATAGCATAATGAGTTCATGTTTCAGGAATTGTTCAGTACCCAAGCACATCTAAGTTTTCCTATAGTCACTGGCTAAATTATAAGATCCAATATCTTTTGCTTAAAAAAGTCTAAATTTCATTTCCTAAGGCAATTCCCAAAGGTAGTAAAAATAGATTTAAATTACAATTTTGAAAATAGCACTTTTAATTTTAATAAAACATCTATGAGCAACCTAGATTCAGCCCGGGATAGTAGCTAGAGCATTGGGCTGAGAGACAAGAAGACCTGGGATTAAATCTCATTTCTTATACTTCCTGGTTGAGTGATCATTGATAGGTCAATTAGTGTTTGTAAACCTCAGTTTCCTTTCATGGAAAATAGGAATTTTTAAGAGTTCCTTCATCACAGAGATGACATGAGCCTCAAGTGAGCTCATAGGTAGAGAGATTTTACAAAGCTTACAGAGAAACAGAAAGATGTGCTACTGACTATTATGAGTAGGTTTTGGGGATTTATTGCCAGGTCTGTTGATTCATTTGCTAAGTCACAGGAATCATAGGCAGCCTCTTCTGAATTTGGAAACAGGTTGATGGCTGTAAAACAATCTGTCACCAACTACTATATTCAGTTGTTTGTCAGAGCATTTCAGTACACTATTCATCAAAGCTTTCAAAAGGCCTATCTAGGAGGACTCCCTAACTTCTGGACCATGCCCTTTTTCTCTCACAAGGTTAATCAAAGGGGAATGAGAGGTTCATGAGAATCTGTGAACCATTTATCGTTACTTTTGGAAGAGCCCTCTAAAATTATTGCCTCAGAGAAACATCAGGTTCACATACTAAGAAAGCTGTGACCCTGGGCAAGTCACTTAACCCTTTTTGCCTTACTTTCCTCGATCTGTCAAATGAGCTGAGGAAGGAAATGGCAAACCACTCCATTATCTTTGCCAAGAGAACTCCAAATGGGGTCACAAAGAGTTGGAGATGACTGAAACAACTTGCAACAACATTATTATCTGTCCCTAAAGGAAAGTTTCCCCAATGATAGTGGACCTAAGCTCAATTATGAAAAATCAGTTTCTTCGCTTCTGAGGATGAATGGAGAAAACATGGTTTAATGACTCCAATCTTCTCTTGGAGGTTTTCTGAACTCTAGATTGGATAGATAGTATAGTACAAAGAGGAAAATTCTAAGCTTGGAGTCAGAGGACTTAGGTCAAATACCACCTCTGCTCCTTAAAACCTGTACAACTTTGGGCAAATCCCTTAAACTCACAAGGTCTCCACTTCCTCTATTTCCTCCAATGCATTAGTTTATAGTAGATGATGCCTAAGATTCCTTCTGACTTTAATCTGATCCTATGTAGTGTAGAATACCACTGTGGGTCATATAAGACCAACCTACCCCCACATTTGAGAAACTGAGATACTAGCGTCCCTGACTGATTGACTTTCCCAGGATTATAGTAGCCAGGACAACAATTGAGAAATACTGCCTGGAGAAACATGGATGAAACCTCAGCCCAACACAGCTGAGACAACACAAACTTCTTGGTAGCTTACCTTCAATGCTCTTCTTTATTCTTTCCTATAACTCTCTGGACTTCTCCCGGTGGCTACCCCAGTTTGAAAAGAGTTCACCGAGGCAAAGGCAAAGCAGGTTTACATACCAGAAGAGTGTCCCTGATGCTCATTTCCAGGGGCTATCTACAGAGGGGCTTCTGTGTTCCTACATTCACTGCAAACCTGCCGAGTATTCTTTTAGACTGTGGACCCAGTTTTGAGGTTCCACTCAAACTAAGACTAACAGATTTTATTTTCATAATCCACAGGTTTCATGCTCTGTGTCACTCCATTTCATCACCAGAGGCCAAAATCCAGCACTCTGTATTGCTCCAGAGATGTCAATACGTTATTCCAATCAATAACTGGCAGACTGCTAGTAGCTGTATTTCTCTCAGATTTTTTAGTATAAGCTTATCTCTGAGGCCATATTTTGGGTGCTGTTGCAATGCTAGATAAAAATCTCATGACTATCCAAGGTTAGAATTCTTAATCATTTAGTACCAAGAGAAAGTACAAAGAGCTATCATTTTGGCAGAATGTCTCCTTGGCAATTTCTCAGGAGATGTTGGTCTGGAAAACCTCACCAATCAGCTGCCATTGTTATTGAGTAGGGAAGGAAAGAAGGAAGGAAGGAAGGAAGAAAGGAAGGAAGGAAGGAAGCATCTATATTAAAGCTCTTACTTCTAGGCAATGTGCTAAGTGCTTTATTAATATCTCATTTGATGCTCACAGCAATCCTGAAAGGTGAGTACCATTATTTTCTCTACTTTACAGTCAAGGAAACTGAGGCAAATTGAGGTTAAGTTGATGTGACAGGTCAAATTTGAGCATGTCTTCCTGACTCCAGGACCCACACACTGCTCACTGTGTCTCGTGCAAAGCCAGCATTTTGAAGCTACTTTTACTCAAATGTTAAGAGCCCAAGACACCCTCCCTCATGGGTGATATACACATATCAAGAAATAAAGATTCATCTTTCTCCTGCCCACTTCCAGATTTAACAAGAAAAACTGTTGTATAACTTCGTGGAAGCCATGGATAGAAAAAAGTGTCCTAGAGCTAGCCTTGTGATTTATAACTTAGTGACTTATACAGTTCTTTCTGGAAATGCCCTGGTTGCTCAAGGCCAGAGATGCAGCAGTGCCCCCAGGACAAACTAAGGGACCTGCTTCTTGAAAAGAAAAACAGCTCCCCATCACTCTTGAATGGAGCTTGTACTAATGAAAGGAAAAGTGATCCTTAAGGAAATATTTATCTGCTTAACTAGTGTGTGACGTTAAAAAAATG
Source organism: Potorous gilbertii (assembly GCA_028658325.1). Classification (NCBI taxonomy): domain Eukaryota; kingdom Metazoa; phylum Chordata; class Mammalia; order Diprotodontia; family Potoroidae; genus Potorous; species Potorous gilbertii. The sequence continues at coordinate 26,084,544 of CM053770.1, read as the reverse complement.
TAAGTAACTCCTTAGACTTTTTTAGATCAAAATCATAAAATATCAGAAGTAGAAGAGACCATTCAGCCCATGGTTTTTTAACCTGGATACTATGAACTTAAGTGTGTATACTTGGTTGTGTATTTGTGTGTACATGTATATGCACATATTTTTATGTGTATGTTTGTGCATGTAAGTCTGTATGTGTATCTATATAGATAGATATACATAATTAAAATTTAATATAATTGAGTTTCTTTGTAACCCTATATACTGTTTTGTTTATGATTTTTTAGAAAATTAATCTGAAAAGAGGCCCATTGGACTTAAGTAGATTGTCATGGGGCTCACAACATATAAAGGGTAAAGAAATTTATGATCTAGTCCAATATTTTCATTTTTACAGATAAGGGAGCAAGAGTGAAAGTAGATAAAAATGGCTACACACAATCACAAAATCTCAGAGTTGGAAGACCTCCAAGGCTTCTCCATCCCAACCTCAAACTGCCCAATAGCTTCCTCTTCCACAATCCCCCAAAATGAGCATCTAATCTTTTATTTTTCAAGTTTTTCAGGAAGGAGGAACCCATCGTCTCCCAAGGTAGTCCATTCCACTTTAAGATAGCTCTAGAATTTTGTGTTTCCTTTCCTAGAACCTAAACCTGTCACTATGTAACCCCACAGTCACTGTTCCCAGGTCTTCCCCATGGAGCAAAGTCTGATCCGTCTTCCACAAGAAAGTCTTCTCAAGTTGTCCAAGACATTTACTCTTATACTCCCCACAACTTCCACCCCAAGTCTTCTGCTCTCTAGAATAAGCATCTCTCATTCATTTTATCAGCCTTCATATAGCAAGCTTGGGCACTTGTTCTCCTTCCAAGTTTGTATCAAGCCACTAATGAGTAGATCTAAAGGCTGATTGATCACTCTAGTGACAAGTTCAGAGTCTACATTATTGCTCTGCCATTCAGTCTACATTTCTCCATCATGTCCTCAAAGATCTCATTAGAGACTCTGTCAAATGCTTTGCTGAATGAAGAACTATGCATGGAAGAAATTCCTGCCTTTGGTTACTAGAAACAGCAGTCACAGATGAGATTTTAAGTATGACAATATACTACAGTGATGTCAAATTCAAATAGAAATGGATCCCTGAGCTTCATATGTAGAAAACTAAAAATTTACATCATCCATAGTTTGTCATATTTTGACGTACTTTGTTAAACATTTTCCGAAAATATTATAAATTTTTCCTCAGGTACACTTGGAAGTTTTGCAGGCTGCATGCCAGTACCAGTTTAACACCTTTGGTTTACCAGATACTGCTTAGAATTTATATGAAAAAATGTTCCTTAGCCAGGTACCCAGGGAAAGTCAACTTGAATTGTATATTTTCATTGTTTAGCTGAAAACAAGTTATACAGAAGGATAAGAGCATATTTGAGAGAACAGGTAAAATAAGGGGTTGGTCACGCTGACTGGTAGAATTCAATATTAGCATCTTATTGGAAAACATTTGTCAGCCTAATATCCTTTTGAATTTTTCCGCCCACCTTGGGCATTTTTTAGGGAAAAAAAATATCAGCCAAGGTATACTTTCAGGACAGAGTAACTTGGAGGAAGTCCCAAATTCCATACAATTGACTTCTTTTTTTCTTAAGGTTATAAAACTCTGAAAGGCTGAATGATTTAGGTGAAACAGGGCTAGGAAAGGTATAAGAAAATCTAGATTTCATTTTTTCTCAGAGGTCAAATACCTGAGTGACTACAGGAAAATCATTTAACCACTCTGGAGCTCAGTTCTCTTTTTAAATAAAGGGGCTTGCCTAGATCAAGGGGTCTTAACCTTCATGAACGTCATTGGCCCATTTGGCAGTCTTATGAAGCTAATGAATCTCGTCTCAGCTTAATGTTTTTAAATAATTAAAAACAGGATTAGTTTTACTTAGGAATCAATGAAAATAAAATAATTATAAACCTGTGTTTTCTAAATAATTTCTGAAAATACTTCGTGTTAAAATCGAATTATCTTACCTAAAAAATAATACCACAGGATCCCTTTTTTAGCACAAGGTAGGTGCTTACTATTATAGAACTGTTCAGTTGTTATTTTAATACATTCACGACTGATAGAATTAACCTACTGATAAATTCCCATGTGTGATCAACAATGATCAGAAAGGCAAGTTAATGAAAAATCAATAAAAATGCTCAAATCAACACTAATGACTTCAGTGTGCCTGGGGATGGAATAAATGACTTTTTTTTCTGGAGCCAAAGAGACGAAAATGTTAACTGAGTCATGAAGTGAGCATTAATTTCCAGTCACCATTGAATGTGTTATGGTGAACCTGTCATTTGGCCCACCAAACTGAGTCACACAAGGATTCAAGCTTGACTTAGGAATGAAAGCAAAGTCACCTTCCAATCTAATCCATGACCCCAAATGGATAGCTCCAAAAAGAGTCAGAGAACCTGATAGCACTGTTGGTTCAATATCATCTGCCTGATGTTAACCAAGGGCACTTAGTTATATAATCTACTTTCCTTGGTTGCTTTCTGTTTTACATTATGACCTCAGGGTTGGGCTCTGGTCAAACCTTGGGTTTAATAATTCTTATTGCCACTGCATTCTTGGCCCGTTCGTTAGAAGGTTGCTGGTAGAGTAGAATGAACACTTAATTTTGAGCCTGGAGACAGATTATCTCAGTTTTCTAATCTATGTGACGTCAGTGAATATACAATCAACCGTTATTTATTAAGCTTTTATTATATGCCATATACTTCTAGGTCCTGGAGATATGAGTACAAAAATGAAGCCATATTCACTGCAAAGAGCTTACTATCTAATAACAAGACAATTTACTACTCTGTTCGTCAGTTTCTCCATCTGCGACATGGTGAGTTTAAGTTGATCAAGTTCTTCCAGATCGCTATCCGTGATGCTATCATCCTAAATCACTGAAGTGCTCTGGGTCTAGGTTTCACCTTCAGCAAAATAAGGACAATGATTTGTATAAATTGCCTCCATGTTTCCTTCAGCTTCCCCATTTTATTGGTGCCCTTGCTTATTATCCTACTTCCTAGTCTGAATCTTTCCCTGCTTTGGACTCTTAATTCATTGCTGCCTCCAGCTCATATTTCTTCCTTTCATTTTCTATTCCTGCCTCCTGATGCTCAGTACTGTACTTGACTTATAGATTCCCAGGTGACACCTTAAAATTGCTATGTCCTTCCCCTAATCTATCTCTGTGTCTTTGGTTAAGATAATCAATTCATGTCTGAGATGGAAACAGAGGACTTCCTTAATAATGATAATTTTCTCCAATGTGCCAGTGAGTGAATATTATCTGACGTCAGGAAGAAAAGAAGTAGATTTTCTCCCATCCCCTCTCCTCCCCCTACCTCCTTTCCATCTTCTTTTCCAGAGGCCAGATTATAATTGGATCCAGGGCAAAATCTCTCTCCTCGTTGTCAGTAGCCTAAGCAGGTTCGGACTCTGATATTATTTCACAGCACATGGCTAAGAGAGAGACATGGACTAGCAACATGGTGGGTCATTAGGGACCAACCACTTAACCTCCTGACGACTGACAGAGGACACAAAGTCTCCCCTTCTCTGACTCATGCATTATGGAAGCAGAGCAGCCCTATTCAGAGCTGTTCCACACTGGCCCACTGAATAAAACGCCAAAGAAGGCATTCCTCCCAAGGTTTATAGAAACCTGCTTGCCAACACATGACTCAGAGAATTAGATGAGAAAATGTTCTGTGCCATTCTACTAAGTACTTATGTGACCTTGGATAAGTCATCCAACTACTCTGGGCTTCTGTGTACTCATCTGTGAAATGAAGAGGTTGAATCAGAGGATCTCTGAAAATCCCTTACGGCTCTGGAATTTTGAGATTCTCATTACTCAGCAGATAGAGGTCCCCAGGGCTGCGCTCTGCAAACATGAATGCTTTGGTCACTATTTCATTCAGTCCATGTAAAGTTACAAAAATGGGCCATCCTTTAAACTGATGCACAATTAAATCTCATTAGGACCTCAAAGGTGTAAGTCTGAAAAATGAATTGAAGGCAGTATATCTCACTAAATCCTTTTGACCCCTTTCTGCTTGGGAAGGTGTTGGAGCAAGGAAGCCTGACTTTAAGTTCAAAATAAGACCAGATCTAGGGCTAGAAGGGGTGTCAGTTAGCCTAGGGAGTAGAACTGAGTCCCAAGGAAGTTAAATGACTTATTCAAAGTCACACAGAGGTTAAGTATAAAATAATGATGATGATGATGATATATATATATATATATATATATATATATATATATAATTTTATTTGGTCTTCACAACTCTGAGAGATATTGCTGTTCTCCCCATTTTGCAACCTAGGAAACTGAGGCAGGGAGGACTTAAGTTACTTGCCCCAGGGCTACACAGCTAGTAACTATTTGAGGCAGGCTTTAAATGTAGCTCTTCCAAACTTCAAGTTTGCCACTCTGAGCTGTAGTGAAATGAGGGGCTTAAAGATCTTTGGCTAGATGGCTACTTTTTTTTTTCTTTTGCTTGATTTTTATAACACTTTCAGGATTTATTCATGATCATGGAATTATTATTGGGGTAAATATATATAAAAATCCAAGGGGGAATTTGAATCCAGACGCTCTGACCTCAGAGCCAGGGCTCTTCCCACTATCCTCTGCTGCTTCATTCATTCCCTGTAGTTCTCAGACCACTTGATTTTGCTAGGATTCTATGTGGTGTATTAGATAGAGTACTTGGCCTGGAGTCAGGGAGACCTGAGTTCAAATCTATTCTCAGACACTAGATGACCCTAGGCAAGTCATTTAATGCTGTTTGCCTCAGTTTCCTCATTTGTAAATTGAGTTGGAGAAGGAAACAGTAAATCACTCCAGTAGCTTTGTCAAGAAAACTCCAAATAGGGTCACGGAGAGTCAGACATGACTGAACAATAATATCTTTCCCCACTCCTCCCTGTCCAGATAAATCTGTTCATTTCTTAAGGTCAATGACTGCCCTAAGGTGAAAGGAAACTGGCATGGGGTTGCTCAAGAAGCCAAAAAGAAATATATGTACTCCAGATGGCACTAAAGAAAAGCTGAGGCTAACATCTATAGCAGGGAGATACGGGGGACAGAGAGCTGAGTTTGAAACCTGAAGCCATGGAATCCAGGATCTACTATTTACTACCTGTATGATCTAGAACAAATTATTTCAATTGAGTCTCAGTTTCCCCATCTGTAAAATAAATTATCACTGCTACTACTACCACCACTGTTGCTGCTACTGCTACTGCTACTATTACCACTACTACCACTTCAGTAGATCTTTAAGCTTTAAAAGGTAATATCCATCTATCTTATCTTGTTCTCACAATAACTCCAAGTTATGTTGTTCTTGGAGAAGGAAATGGCAAACCACTCCAATATCTTTACCAAGAAAATCCCATGGACAGTATGGTCCATGAGGCCACACAGAGTCAGACACAACTGAATGGTGGAACAGCAACAATTACTATTCTGATTTTCAGGTGAAGGAATTGAGACTGAGGGAGAATAAGTGACTTTTCCATATCTGAGGCAGAATTTGAACTCATTTCCTCCTGATTCCAGGGCCAACAGCCCATCCACTATACCACCGACTTCTTCAAAATGAGGACAAAATGGCTCTTTTTTGTCTCTTTCTTTTTTAATAACACATGCCAAGTACATTCACAATAGAGCCAGGTCCCAATTAATGTGAATGACGTCATCTTTAAGTGATCTCATGTATTTCTTAGAACTATTCACAGTTATAATTATGTGAAATATGGAAATTGGTTCCAATAGAATGAAAATATGTGAATCCTAATAATGTGACTACTTCAGGGGATTCATTATACCTACTAATCCAACCTAGCTGTAATTGGATTATTTCTGGGTCAAAATATATGCTAAACAAACAAACAAAAGAATTTATTCTGGACTAACAAATTTTGTGGCATTGCATTTAATATATGAATATATACATAAATATATGTGTATATATCGATATGTATGCTTATTTATTTATGTAGAAAGTAACTTAATTATCCAATGAACTTACATTCTAGGTTGATGTGATTTTGATGTAAATATAACTAACACAAAATAAACAAATACTCATGAGCTCTTGTCTCTCTCTGTTTACTTTTCTCTATAACTGTTTCCCTTGGTGATCTCATTTACTGGAGCATCAACTATATGCAGACAGTCCCCAAATCAGCATCCAGCTCTATTATCTCTTCCAATCTTTAGTCAATTCTGTATCACCAGTCACTGGGAGCTATCTCCAAAATGGACACCCAATCAACATCTCACATTCCAAATATCTAAATTAGAATGTATCATCTTCTTCCTTAAATCCAACCATCCTCCAAACGCCCGTATTTCTATTGAAGGCTTCACTATTCTTATTTACATCGTAGTTTAATTGTTCTAAGGTCACCCTTCACTCTTCTTTCTCCCTCATCCCCTATATTCAACCAGTTTTCATTTTTGTTTTACTTCCACAGCATCATGCACATCCTTTCCCCTTTATCCTCTTTTGTAACATTCTATTGTCATACCCTCATTCCCCTTCCCAGACCTACTGTAATGCTTCACAAATGGCTCCTCCACTTCTAGTGATATCATCTTACTAAGATATTTGCACCTTTAAAAAATGTCTGTGATTCCAGCAATGCCCCCCCACTATTAGGGAATATTCATAGTGGTCATACCACCTCATTCAGTTCTTAAAGTTATGATTTTATTAATACTATGACTGAGATTTTATCAGAAAAGCATTCTTTTCTCCATTCCTCCACACAAGTTATTAAAATTTTACCTGTCATTCATAGGTAAGTAAAGGAACATAGCTATCTAATGAAGGGGATTTTCATCTTGGTTCTAAGAACCTTGAAAGCATCTTGATAACTATTTCACTATACATGGTTTTCTTTGTAATGTTATGTATTTTATTTTGTGCATTTAAAAACATAATTATGAAAAGGCATCTGTAGTCTTCTGTAGACTGTTCTTGTCCTCTTTGAGAATGAAAGACAAACACAACAACCACCAAGGGAGCCATAACACACTCAGAAATGTTAAGGACATGTTTCCAGTTTTATAATTAAAAAGGGAACACATAAAGTGAGGTACACTACTTCAACAAAAGCTAGTATCTACCACAAAATTCCACTGTATCCAACTTGACTTTCCACAAGCAATGTACAGTTGAGAATGGAAGCAATTAGCTGGTAGACCTGAATTTTTAAAAATAGTAATCCATGTGATTTTGCCTGAAACATGGATATAATCCATTAAAAAGTTTCAAATGTGATTCTGCTTAAATTAGGTAGATGACTTTAATCACTGGAGCGGGGGTGGAGGAATCTCCTACTTTTTCTTGTGAACTATACTTTGATATACTCCTTCCTAGGGCTGATTCTGAGCTGAATCTGTGGAGAAACCAAAAGACCAATATCTGGTCCAATATCTGGGTGACGGCCATGCATATGGTAAGAGAAATCCTGGAAGTGGAATCAAAGGATCTGATTTCAAATCTTGGATTTTCTCCTTATTATATTTGTGACCACTGACGAGTAATTTAGTTTCTCTACCTTACAGGCTTAGTATTAAAAACAATGACATATTTGATTATTAGAAATCTCATGACTGGTTTATATAATATATTATGTATAAATACTATATATTTGTATGTAATATACAGTATTAACAATAACAATGACTTGAATTTATGTGGCTCTTTAAGATTTTCTAAGCTTTTTACAAATATTACGTCATTTTATCCTCATGACCATCCTGAGGAGCAGCTGTTATTCTCATCCCTCTTTTTACAGATGAGGAAAATGAAGGAGACAGAGGTTAAGTGAGTTGTATGGGCTTACACCGCTAGGGTCAAAAGCTGTATTTTTTGCTCAGATCTTCCTAATTCTCAGTCCAGAGCCCTTTACTCCATGACGCCTATCGGCCAACTAAACTTCCTGCAAGACATCACTAACAGCAAAATATTATTTATGATGTCCTGAAAGCAATTATCATCAAAACAAAGATGCTACAACCACGATAACAGAACCATCAATTGTCTAGTAAAATAATAGTGATGACAAAAACTCTCCAGGAAGTGAGTGAGAATAACCCTAAACTCATAAACAGTGAGAGGCAGTCTTGGCATGGTGGCTAGAGAGTTGGCCTCAGACATGGGAAGACTGGTTCAAGTCTGACTTCTGAAACATAATGACTGTGTCATCCAGAGCAAGCTACTTAACCCCTGTGCTCTGCAACTCTCTGAGTGCTCTGTGTCCAAGTTATAGAGAGGGTGACAACATGGATTGTTACGATGAAGTTCCTCCTCTGAGAGTTCCCTGTGCCAATGAAATTACAGGTTCAACCTCTGTCATACAGAAAGTAATTAAATTACTGAAGTGTGACCAATGGACAAGGAATCATGCATAGATTCTGGTTTTGAAAGTCATCTAATCATTTACAATCTGTCCGTGTAACTCCGGCTGGGTCTTAGGTCCAGACATGTCACTCTCGTACTTGAGATTTCAGCCCCTCCCTTTTGTCTCTAGGATAGCATAGAGATTCCTAGATTTAACGTTTAAAGCCTTCTACACTTGAGCTTCTGCCAATCATTCCGGTTACTTACTCTCTGTCATATCCTCCACATTTTAGCCAAATTAACCTGGTTTCCATGCCCTATATCAAGCACCCCATTTCTCACCTCCCAGACTTTATTCAAGCTATCCCTCATACCTGAAATGACTTCCTGTCTCCCTCTTGGAAACCCTGGTTCCCTTCAATCAGATGCATAACCTATATAAATTCTAATATAACTCTTCAATCCAAAGTTTAATATTCTGTCTTCCAGAAATTATATGTTTATTTTTTCTGTATTTTAAATTTATACAGCTATTTATATGCCAAGGTTGGTTGCAATATCATTGCGGTCAGGCACTATCTTTGTATCTGTAATACGGAGATAGCATCTTTGGTGCCTTGTACGTAGTAACTTGTATGTAGGAACTTAGCAAATGCTTGTTTGCTGAATTAGTCTAAGCTCCCTCTTCTGTATAAGAAAGGGATTGGGTAGAAGAGTTAGAAGGACAATTATGGTTTAAAATCTATTATCTTATGACTGTGAAATGTCCACTGGCTTTGGACATCCTGGAAGCCCACTCCAATCAACTGAAGAGACACTGTTGTTCTCACTTTTCTTGTGCCAAGTCCAATGTAGGCTGCAGGCCAAGGACAGCAGGACTAAACTAGCAAGGCTAGGAGCTGCTAACAATGCTGGTGAGAAAGTCGTCGTTACAAGAGTATGGAGTCAGAACCAAAATAAAACATGTCATGAAATAGGACATCAATGCTATTATGAAATAAGAGACTACAACAGGGGACAACTACATGGAAGGATTAAAATTCAACTTAAATGAAAGGGAAGCAAATAAAACCAGCCAGAAGATTGTGCCAGGAATGGAGGGACCGCCCAGGGCATTGGAGGGTCAGCTATCAACTGGCATTCCATTTACTCCAGGGACACATAGAAACTCAGGAGGTGCCCAAGATGGAGAATGGAGTGCTGGTAATATCATAGGCTGCTTGAAATCCCAGAAAAAAAATACAGGGGCACTGAAGGGCTTTCTTGCATCTGTAAGTAGGACCTCAGGTTTGTGACATTTCTTATAATAGGGTATCCAGCAGAATACAATGTTTTCTACTCCCTCATCAAATCCAGCAGCTAGTGTTTTTCACTCTAATGCTATCTTCTACCTACTCTGTGTTTATACTGTAGTCCCCCTCAAGTCTCAGCTAAAATTCAACTTTCTTCAGATTTAAAAACTTACCTTCTCCCAATTTGCCTTAATTTTAGGACCCTGGACCTCCCCTTTGAGATTATCTCTGATTTATTTTCTCTGTCTCTTTCTCTCTCTTCTTCATTACATATATGTACATGTGTGTGCACATGCATGTGTATATATATTTGTAATGCTAATGAGAGTTAAAGATCTTCCCCACCCATTAATGAACCTGTGCATTAAGGGGAGGTTGATTAGGGGAGGTCCACACATTTTGCTAATTTCTAATGAGGCACTGGTTCTCAAGGGTTGTGATACCCTTTGACTCTGAAAAGTGTATAATCTGAAGTGAGGTTTTATTTTGGGGCTTATTCATTGGAAGTGTTTGGCCAAATTAAACTCTGGGCAATTGCTAAGGAGGCCTCAGGCTTTGAAAACCCAGATGTTAGTGTGTCTGTCTCATAACTGTATGTATTGCTTATGATTAGACAGTTGGAAGCCCTGTCTGTTGATTTCTGTTTCTCTGTATTTTCTTTGTAGTTCAGAGTGATGACTTTTTCCCCTGAACTAAGTGAATGACATATGTGTTTGATTAAAGTAGATTGTGAACCCCTCAAAAGTTGTGTACCTTTCAGTTGTTTACCTAAGAATCTGTATAGCAGCAGGTCCTCCTATGTTTGTCAGGGTCCTTACTGTTACAGTGCTGCATGTATAGGTATGTATGTAACTATGCATGCATATATATATATATATATATATATATATACACACATATATGTATATATGTATACACACATATAAATGCTTAAATATGTAAATTTTGCATATAATTCTTTATATGTCCATTTTAGATTACAAGTTCCTTGAAGTCAATGACTATTTTTCTCTTTTTTGTATCCCTAGCATTTAGCAGACTGCCTGACATAGAATAGGTAGTTAATATCTGCTTGCTGACTTTATATCTATCATCACTCTATCTATCTATCATCTATCCATATCAATACACATACACACATACACATGTGTGCATGCGTGTGTGAGAAAGAGAGTGTATCTGTGTGTGTGTCTGTGTCTATATCTGTGTCTGTGTGTGAAGCTTCTTGAGGTCAGGAGCTGTTTGTTTTCTTTTCCTTTGTATCCCCAGTGTTCAGCAGAGTGCTTGGCACATAACACTAACTAAAAGTTTATTGATTGATAAGTTACCAAGATGGAAAAATAGACACCAGAAAAAATGGGTCCTTAAACACAACCATGGAGCACGAAGTCACAATCCCATTCAAATGTTAGTTCTTATGTCCTCTCTTATACAAAGCCCCCCTTTTTTTAACTAAAAATTGCTAGTGCTCAACTTACCCCACCACCTAGATTACTTTTTAAACATTTTTCGAGGGATAGCTAGATGTCTCAGTGGATAGAATATTGGGTCTGGAATCAGGAAGACCTATGATCTTGGATTCAAATCTGACCTCAGATTTTTACTAGCTGTGTGATCCTGGGAAAGTCACTTATCCTGCTTACCTTAGTTTCCTCATTTGTAATATGAGCTGGACGTGGAAACGACAAATTACTTGGGTAGCTTTGCCAAGAAAATCCCAAATGGAGTCACAAGGAATCTGACAAAATTGCTAAATAACTCAACTTGAAACATTTTGCATGTGTATAACCCTTGTTTTCTCAAATGGACCATAAGCTCCTGGGAGGGAAGGGACTGTTTTATTTTTGTCTCTGAATGACCAGGAGATGGCACATAATTAATAAATGCTTATTGGTTAGGCTATTGATGAGAGGAAATGTTGAGCAGATGACTCTTGTCTGGGTCAGCAGCACTGTAATACGAATGTGGAAGGAAGCTAGGGAACAAGACAGGTGCACAGATTTGTTGGCTTTTCTAGAACTAGTTCTACAGGAAGATATTTTAGCTTCCCTTTGGGTGGTTCCTGGAGGGAAGAGGACTTTGGATGGCTTCTCATTTTTCTTCATTTGATAAAATTTCTTGTCCAATAGAAAGATGCACACCGGGATCTGATACTGCTGCTCTCCAGGCCACTGGGTGAGCACAATGCTGCCAAAGAAAGCACAAAGGATTTGGAAGCTACTATTTATAGGGTCATTATATTTTCTGAGGCTGTTTCATCATTCAGGGCACAGAGATAGAGTGCGGAAGGACCTCAGAGATCATGAGTCCATCTTCCTAATTCTACAGATCAGATAGTTGATGAACAAAGAGTTTAAATGACTTACTCAAGGTCACTAACTTAAGATTACAACCCAGCTTCTGAGGAAAAGTCCTTGCTACTGCTCCATGCTGCCTCCAAAGGATATGAATAAGCAATTCTCCAAAATAGAAATGCAAGCTAACAGTCACCAAAAAAGAACTCAAAATAACTAATAACAAGGCAAATAAAGATGAAAATAACCCTGAGGAATCACCTCAAACCCATTAAGTAGATAAAGACAGAAAAATTCAGTGGCATAGGGGAATGTGAGAAAACAAATACATGAATTTCCTGATAACAGTGAATTGAGTCACCTCTTCTGACAGAGGATTTGACATTATGCAAAACAAAAATTACAAAAATTCTTATAGTCTCTGACCTAAAGGTTCATTGGATTTATTTCCTCTGGGGATTATTGACAGGAAAAGACCCATCTGCATAAAAATACTTACAACAGCATGATTTGTACAAGCGACAATTAGGAGACAAATTGTAAGCTCAATGATTAGGGAATGGCTCAGCAGCCTGTGGCACATAAAGACACCAGGAAGAAAATCTAATATGAACAATCAAAAAATAGGAAAACTTTTTGGAAGTAATAGAGGGTAAAATGAGCATGACTGAAACAGCAGCATACACAATGTCTACAACTCGATAAAAGAGGCAGCCTGAAGGCATCCTCCTCCTCATCATTGTGACCATCAACATTTATTCAACTTAAAGTTTCCAAAGGTGTTTCCCAATATCATCTCACTTAATCCATACAACAAACCTGACATTATTCCCATTTTACAGATGAGGAAACAAAGAGACATAAGTAAAGTGACTTGCCTAAGTCACACAACTAGTAAGTGTTTTAGATACATTTGAAGTCGTCTTCCTGGCTTCAGACACTAAATGTGTGACCCTGGGCAAGTTATTTAATCTTGTTCAGTATCCTTATCTGAAAAAAATGAGCTGGAGAAGGAAATGGAAAACCATACTAGTGTCTTTGCCAAGAAAATCTCAAATAGGGTCATGAAGAGTCAGACATGACCATATTAACATTAGATTGTTATTTGAGGAGCTGCTAGGTGGTCCAGTGGACCTCGAGTCAGGAAGACTCACCTTCCAGAATTTAAATCCAGCCTCAGTCACTCGCTGTGTGACCCCGGGCAAGTCACTTATCCCTTTGCCCCAGTTTCCTCATCTGTAAAATGAGCTAGAAAATGGAATGGCAAACTATTCCGGTCTCTCTGCCAAGAAAATCTCAAATGGGATCATGAAGAGTCAGACACAATTGAAATGACTGAAAAGTTTCTTGACTCCCCATCCATCACTTTATCCACTACACCAACTGGATTGAAGTCCCACCTCTGAAACCTACAAGCAATGTGATTCTGGGTAAGTCACTTACCCTCTGAGTGCTCTAGGTACCTCTTGAAAATAACAGCTCTAAAAACATGATAAATTAATAAAATGTAAGAGTTCATCTAGACAAATCATTGTAGACAAATCAAGCTTTGTTTTGCATGATCTTTTTCCTGGGTGAAGTAGAGAGGGTGAGGGAACAGGGAGGAACATGGTATGCTATGGTATGAGTCACACTAGGAGTTTGTACTGAAATCACATTTGTCAACATATTTTGGGTGTTGGTGTTTGTCTTGGGCAAGGTCACACAAAGAACAGGGATTCAAACTGAGGTCCTGTGATTCCTAATACATTTTTTTTTGCCATTTCAAGCTAACTGCTTTCTTTAAACCTACCTGATGATCACATCCCTCTGAAGGTACAGTGCTTCCTTCTGATAAAATAACTCAAAGCACATTAAGTGATTTTCAACCAGACTGCCTACTGAAAAAAAAAAATGAGGGCCATCCTAAAAGAAGTAGGATCACTGAATCTAGACCTACTTTTTCTCCTACAGCATTAGGGCTTGCCCTATATAGTTTTCAAAAGTCATTCAATACACCCAGAAATGGAATTTTTGCCAGTACTGTCCATATTTACCAATGGTGTCTTCACCAGTTGCTTACTGTCACTCTTTCTGTTCTCTGCTCTAAGTGAGAAGAAAGCATCAATCATATCCCCAGGGGATGTGAATCATTTTTCTCTGAATATTCAATCCTGCTTAAAAAATACATGCCAAAGGAAAATTTCTGAGGAGAATCACGCTACAAGAGAGATGTTCTTTCAAACATTTTGTATCATCTTTATTATCATAAAATCATGTGCCCTTATAGGTTTAACACCCCAGAGTTCAATACCAGGTACTTCACAGCTACTCAATAAATCCTTGCTGAATTGAACCAAGTTGAATTGAGTCTCCTGGTGATATATCTGTCAGCTAGGTAGGGACAAGAGTCCATGTTTTACAAGTAAGGAAACAGGCCCAGAGAGGTCAAGTTGATTTCTTAGCTAGGAAAGATAAAAGTCAAGATTATGCCACGGACTTTCCACTCTCACATGCTCCCTCATCCTGATTTCCTTTAGGACTTCAAAGTATATTTCAATATGTGTGTATATGTATGTGTGTATATGTGTTCATGTGTATATATGTATACATACATATATGCATCTGCACATATATTTACATATACACAATACACATATATATATATATACCCATTTACATACATATACATATGTTCATAAATAGGTAAGACTGTCAATGTTTGGCATACAGTTAGAGATCAAGACTGATCAGGGATAGTTGAGTGACTCATGTTTGGGATGACAATGAAATGTGACACTCATAGATGATCAAATAGCAAACAAAAGGAAATTTATTTATCATTTGCACAGAAAATCTACTCAGCAAGGACACAGCATTGATTCAATTGTGAACCACTCCTTTTTCTCCACATTCCACACAATGCCACTGGGTAGGAAGCATGTGGGCAGCCTGGCAGAAGACCTCCTGACTCTTCATGTGCTGGGCTTTCTATATAGGCTAATAAGAAAGCTATAACAATCATCCCAAACTGAATCCTCTGGCCCAATTAAGTCTCAAGGACATTTTCAATATGTTTTCTGTTAAGGAAAAAGCAGCATAGCCTGCATGACTTTAGGAAAACCCATATTGTTCCATGAATGTCAAAATCAGACTGAATACACAAAAATGGTTCACCAAAAAAAACTTTGAAACCCTCAAACAACTTCAGGATCTAAGATGATGATGAAATATGCAATGATGCCTGGAAGTTTCCCTTTGAGTAAGTTCTGATTTGAAAGCATGAAATATTTAAGAAAATGAGAGTCTATTTATTTTCTCAACTGTTAGCCAATGGAGAAGCTACACATCTAGTCTTTTTGTTCAGTGACCTCTCTTTTTCCCATTTTTTAAAAAATTACTTATCTGGATCTGTCATCCATATTACTTTCTCCTTTTTATCTTTCTTCTTTCTACAGACTATTCTGATCCTATATGCATTTCTTTTATATATTCAATGATTCAATAAGCACTGGATTCCCACTGCATGCAAAGAATTGTGTCAATTTTCATTAAAATGACCCTTGGTAGAAAGGTAAAATAATTAGAGTTGTAGGCATATCATTTTGCTACATTAATTTCTCTCCATTTTCCTATAAAGGAGAGGCAGGGTGCCATAGGGGCTATAAAGTTGGCCCAGAAATAAGGAAGAGCCAGGTTTAAATCCTGCCTCTGGTACTTATTGGCTATTTGGCCTTTGGGTAAATCCTTTAATTTCTCTGGGTTCTGGTTAAGTCTTTAAACACTAGAAGCTGTAAAGATAGTGATGAGCTGAGCTCGTAGAAGAAGCTTCCTTACTGAGAAGTTAGCTAGACCAATGAAATTATAGATGTAATCTTATTCTGTCACTACCATTATTCTGATAGAAATTATCCCTTATATCATTTGTCATCAACATGGTTTTGCTTTTCAGATTAGAAACTTCCAAGGGACAGACAACATCCATCTAGGCATTTGACAAACATTGTTTGATGATGCAATTCAATAAGGATTTCTTATGTTCCAAGCACTGTGCTATGTCCCAGTGATATAAAGACCAAAACAAACCAGTCCTTACTGTCCGGGGACCTATAGTCTCCTGGAAGGATGGAATATGTATGTATAAATAAATGCTATGTAAATACAAAACTCTGAATGAGGACAGGGCAGAGGAACCAAGAAAGGCCTCCAGTAGGACATAACACCTCAGCTGAGCCCTGAAGGGAGTGAGAATTTCCAAGTGGTGGAAATGAGAAATAGCATTCCGTGAGCAAGGGACAGCCCGTACAAGGGTGCAAAGGCTGCAGGAGGAAGGTCACGTACAGGGAACAGCAAAAAGGCCAGTCTGACTAAATGCTAAAGTACCTCAGAGAACAGCATGGAATTAATTTGGAAAGATGGTTTGAAGTCATATCCCACAACTGTTAAGAATGAGGCCGACCCCTAAAAAGAGATATCAGAAGACATTTCCTTACACTTCTTTGCAAAGATGGACAGAGGTGGTGAGGAGAGGAGGAAAAGGGTTGATGGAATACAGTATTAGATATCATGTCAATTTTATTTTATTTTTAATTTAACAGTTTTACTGATTTGTCTCTTTCTCGTCTCTCTTCTTCTCCTTTAAAACTATTTGTTATAAAGGATAGCACTCTGGGAGGAGGAAGGAAAAGGGATATAAACAAGAATCTAGGCAATATAAAAACAAAACAAAAAATAGTAATCTATTAAAAAAAGGTAAGTTGAAGATAACTATGGGTGGGCCTTAAACACCAACTAGAAGTTTGTATTTTGACGATCTCGATGACTATGACAATTGATTTGGAAGAACACAATACCCTACACTCAGCTAACTTAAAGACCATTGATGCACTTACATGAGTATCTTGAATAATTCATTATGGTACTTTCACAAATGAGCTAAGTCATATAGGGCTAGGAAGGCATAGACACTAGGGAAATTCTGAAAATAATTAATTATGGCAGTTTTGGAGTAGTTGGAGGAATTGATGAGCCCAGGCCCACAGTGGTAGATAGAGCAGAGAACACGCAAAGGCTAACACAGAACAACCAGAGAAGGATGCAATCAGAGCCAGGGAATTAATGAAATAAACTGTCATTTGCCTAGTATTTCTCCTAAAGCAAAACTGGACCAGTGCTGTGCTAATTTTCCAGCGCTGTGCTACTCCTGAAATTTTTGTTTCCCAATTTCTGTGTTGGCCTTCGGATTGAATTAGAATCAACTCTCTGGTCTGACTATACTGCATACACTTCCTATCCTGGCTTATATAATTTTATACACTGGCTAAATCATGAGCTTACCTACAGCTCAGCTAAAAAACATACTATTTTCATTCTCATCTGCTAACACCTTTTCTCACCCTTTCACTCTCCTACAGAGGCTCACAAGTCACATTTCCAATCTTCAAATACACAATGTCATTACCAAGGTAGATTGCTGGAGTTGTTTTTGATCGATATTTTTTAACCTGTTATGTCACTTTCAACTAATAGAGACTAATTTTGCCACATAGATTGTGTGGCTCAAGGTAAGGTTTGGGATAATATTGAACTTAATTCAGAATTGCTCCTGGGATTTAAGAATGCTATATTGTGACAAGGTTGTTTAACCAGAAACCTTAGTCAAAAATTGGCTAGTACAATTAGAATGTGATTCTTGTATTTCTTTCTTCCATAAAACAAAACGCATAGTCTTGCAGAAGATGATGTGATTTTCCTCAGTTTAGTTTATGGAAAACAAATCTCACTGACACGATACAAAGTGTGTTACTGATGCTGTTTTGTGGAAACTTGGAAAGGAAAAGCCATGACTTTAGTGATGACAGAGAGATTTTAAAAAATGAAATTGCCCCATTTTCAGGAAATGTGCAAAGGATCACAAAGGAGTAGAACTGGGGAAATTTCAGATGTCCCTCTTAGAAATCCAACAGTACACAAATATAAAAAGGGTCAGTAGGAAGGCAAGTGAGCAGAACAGAAACTTCCATCTATTCCTCAAATGCAAAAGGTGATGTTATATCAGGCACACTAAGTCAAGAGCAATAAAAGAAGCACGGTCACACAAATAAACTCTTCCATCATTAAGGATACTGATTCATACCTTTGCCTAGCTAAAACTCTTATTTAAAGGAGTGGTAAGAGCAAGAGATGATCAATGGAGATGGAAAGTGGAGGAGACTTAAAACAGTTGGCCAATTCAAAGCCCAGCAAGTCAGGGAAAATATTAATCAGATCAATTGTTTTTCATGTCATCAGCTTGGCTTTGGGCAGTAGAAACAAACTGAAGATAGATAAGATGGAAAAGTGGGGTTGTGGGATTCTTAAGGCACTTTGTGAACCTTTGGGGCCCATGACTTGTGCTTGATGGGAGGAGAGACCTGGAAAATTTCCAGAAAAGGGTAACCCAAGTCATGAAAGGGAAGGTCAATGGGCTAAATGGGACAGAGGTATTTGAAGCATCTTTTCTGGAGAAAAGGGGCTTAAAGGTTCCTCTACAAGCATCCAAAACTATTTTGAAAGGCTAACATACAAAGGATGGGGAGCAGATATTCTCCATTTCCGCTGAAGATGGGGCAAGCAGACATGGGCTTTCACATGCAACAGGAAGAATTTCCGTTGCTTTAGCTGCAGTCTTGTCTAGAGGCAGAAGAATAAGCTTTATGTGCTTTTTGGTCCTGAAATTGTAGGGATGAGTGCTTGAAGTTCATAGTCTAAGTTTTTCTCTTTATTTCATTTTTAAAGAGATAGTTTGCTTCTCAGAATATCTGGGTCTGACACCACCTCTCCCCATCATCCACTTCTGTCTCCTTTTCATACTTCAGATCTGTGGTTTAAATGCCAGAGGGAATTTCTGGAGTGGACATTCCCTCTACCAAAATATATTGGGAAATCATATGTAATGTAACGCTTTTTTCCATTTATGATTTTAAAAAAATAAAAAAATTGGAACAGGTATGTGGTACCTGTTCCTAGAACACCAGCCCTAGAATCAGGAAGACCAGAGTTCAAATTCGGCCTCAGATACGACTCTTATTAGCTGTGCGACCCTAGGCAAGTCACTTAATCCTGACTGCCTAGCGAAAAATAAATTAAATTAAAAACTAAAATTTTCTGGTTAAAAACTTATGAAAAAATTAGAACATACTTTTTAAGTTTTAAAGATGGGCATTTAAGCAAATGAATTTCAAGAAATGATGGCTTTATCATAACTAAGGACTAGAGTTTGTAATAAAAATATTGTTTCAAAAAGCTCTTGAGCAAAGATAAGAAACTCAAAAGAAAAAAAAGGGAAAATAAAGGCATACCCTTTTTTAAACCTTAACTATAATAAAACTTCACAATGGTGAAATATCCTCTCTTCCTATTTATGCTTACACACACACATTCTTTTCTAATGCATTGGATTGTAGCTAATTATGACTCCTACCAATGAGAGTTCTCTATAAAATAAAGGTCTTTAACAACCACAAACCTTAGACAATGTGAACAGATTCCCTTAACAGTTAAGGACTGGGGGCATATGGGCTGAATCATATCAATTCCCAAGCCCCACATTCTATGACATTCAAAAGTCTTTGACATGGTATATTCATACTCTGATTTCCTAATGTCCTTATAAAGGTCGTGTTTATGGTATAATAAGCACACATTTACAAGGGTTATTAATCAAAGAAAAAGCTATATTGCAAAGAGACTCCCCTAGAATTTTTACCCGTATTAATGTGGAACATATCACCGACTTAAGAATGTCACATTTTTTTCAAGAGCACTTTTGGGAAAAAAATAAAAAGAACAATGAATTTCTTTCAATGTGATGTCTTCATTGGTGATTAAATCAGAGTATAGCTTAGCAGGAGAAATGACAAGTATGAATTCTGTTATTTCAGCAAACTTAAATGGCTATTAATGAAATTGTAATTTTTAAGTCAACCCTTTGTAGTCACTACATTACCAGCCATGCAGGAAACCAATGAGGTCAGTAACCGTTATTAACAATCCATTGGATGTTGATAGTAGGTATTTCTAATTCATATGCAGGGAAAGAAAAATACCTTTTTAATGTTAAGACATGCTGCAAGCATCCAACTCATCTAACTTTATTACTCTGAGTAGACACCATGCCCATTTTGCCTCAGCAGGGGAGACATTAGATAGCCTCCTTCTTGCTCAATGTTCTAAGAAAACAAGGAACAAGGCATAAATCCCTTTCTGTCCCTGTGAACCACCAGAGTGGGAAAGTCTAAAGCATCTTTGTGGCTAGTGGCTACCTGGTGCCATTGCTTGTGTGGCTCACAAGAAAGAGTCTTATGCTGAAGTGGGAGCATATGTCTCTCTGATTGTACAGTTGTAAATGTGTGTTTGCATATACACATATAGACACACATATACATATACATATATGCATATATATTCCCTTCTAACACTTAAGAAAAACAACTATGTTTTCAAAGAGTTTTCAGATTATAAATATAATTTAGAAATATCATATATTTGTACATATATATAAAATATAATAAAGATAAAGCATCTTTATCTCTCTCAACTTATTTAAACATGTTTTCCTTAAA
This sequence comes from Potorous gilbertii, assembly GCA_028658325.1. Classification (NCBI taxonomy): domain Eukaryota; kingdom Metazoa; phylum Chordata; class Mammalia; order Diprotodontia; family Potoroidae; genus Potorous; species Potorous gilbertii. Next base: position 26,063,976 of record CM053770.1, on the reverse strand, counting down.
CAGAGTCAAATGATCTTAACAAAGCAAACCAGTAAGACAACAGAACATATCAACATAAAGAAACCATTCCATCTGGGACTGGGTCAAATCCAGCTCTCTGTTCTGTAGCCAAATTTGGACCACCTCTTAAAAGTGCAAGGATACATGATAGCAAGAGACAAATCACTTTACAAAAAAAGCTCTGATATTTGGATGCCACTAATTAATCCCAAACACTGAATTTCCTAAAAAGCTCTCTTGATCAGTCACATATCTGCCTCTTTAATTTAGAAAATAGTGGATTCAGATGCAAATTATTAATTATCCTGGTACCTTGACATAGGGCAGGAATAGGCTGTAATTCAATAATTCTCACATATGCATAATGCTACAAAGTTTATAAAGCGTTTTAATATGTTACCTGGTATGATTTTCATAACAGTTCTGGAAGTCAGGCATAGTGATCATGAGGATACTAATGATGACTTGCATTTATATTTTCTTACTATGTGCCAGGCACTGTGCTAAGTGCTTTGTACTTGCTATCTCATTACTCCCCCAACAACTTTGCAAGATACTTGCTATGACTATTCCCATGTTAAAGATCAGAAAACTGAGGCAAACAGAGAACACACAACTTGCCCAGGGTCATACACTTAGTATGTGTCTGAGGCTGGATTTGAATTCAGGTCTTCTGGATGTCAGGTCAAGTGTTCTACTCACTGAGCCACTGAGCCCTATCACTCCTATTTTATGGATGAGGCAACAGAGGCTCAGGTTAAGTAGCTTGCTCAATGGTATAAAGCCAGTGAGTTTCTGAGATAAGATTTAAACCTGGGTTTCCCTGATCATAAGCCTAGTGATCTATCTGCCATGTGAACAGACTGTAGGAAAAGAGAGACAAAGTCTCCAGGAATAAACCTCTCAGCTGCAAATATCAAAACAGACAGCACTGCTTCAAGTTCAGAGGGAGGGAAGCTTTTGAAAGGTGGGAACAAAATAGGGAAGGAGCTTTGAAACACTGTTGAAATCAAGCAACTCCTTCTAGGAAGCTCCTGCCAAGTATGGAGAATGAGACTTGATGTGGTCATGGAGGAAGTGAAAGCACAAGAAATGTTTTCTGTTGATGAAGAGAGAGCCTAAAAAGAAGTAACTTCCAGGTCTATGGATCAGGTGAAGCTTCCTCATTTCATGTGAGTCTTTTAAGGTCATAGAGTAACAATAGCTAGATGTTTCAGCAAGTCCAGAAATGTAGAATAATAAGTAAAGACATAAATGATGAAAGACTTCAAGAGATAATCTGGTGCAATCTTTCTGCCCTGATACAGGTAAAAGGTAAGTCCAGTCATCATGCAGGTGAGGAAATTATAAGTAAAACAAGGTAAAGAGACTTTGGATCCCATATCTGGGGCCAGAAGGGTTCTCAGAAAAGATTTAGTCCAACCTCCATGATTTATAGATGGGAAAACTGAGGACCGAGCAGTCTAAGTGATTTAGCTGAACTCCTACACTTGGTAGTAGAGAAGGAATTAAAAATCAGATAACAAGGTAATATCTCCACAACTGAAATGTACATCAGTAACATCCAACCCAATCCTCTCATTTTAGAAATAAAAAATTCAGGAATATTGTCACTGTGTCAAGGTTATACAAGGAGGAAGTATCAGAGACAGCACTGGAGAAAAAAATTAGGGGTAGAAGGGGAATTAGAGTAAAAGTGATGTTGAATGGAATATGTTTTAGATTTACAAATCAGGAGACCTTGGTTCAAGTACAGGTTATGCCATGTGTTTATTTTATGTCCTGTCTTTACAAAGTGAGACAAGACAAAGCAACAAACATTTAATTACATACTTATCATTTGCCAGGTACTGTACTAAGTGCTCATGTATTCTTTTTATTCTACTATGCTATGTAAATGCTGGTGTTATTTTATAAATTAAAAATAAATAAAAAACAAAATAAGAGCTAGTTCCTGCCCTCAAGGGCGTTATGTTCTAAAAAGAAAATGAGAATGTGTGAGTAGGGAGGGTGAAGGAAAGGCAGGGTGTCCAAGGTCAGAGTCAGAATCAAAGTTGGAAGAAGAATAAAGAATGGGTGGTCTAGCTCCCCAAAAATGCTGAAGAAAATAACACCTTTAAAGTTAGACTAACCCAAATGGCAAAAGAGGTCCAAAAGCTCACTGAAGAAAATAATTCTTTAAAAATTAGAATGGAGTAGATAGAAGTTAATGACTTTATGAGAAATCACGAAATTATAAAACAAAAACCAAAAGAATGAAAAAATAGAAGGCAATGTGAAATATCTCATTGGAAAAATAAATGACCTGGAAAATAGATCCAGGAGAGATAATTTAAAAATTATTGGACCATGATAAAAAAAGGGTCTAGACATCATCTTTAAAGAAATTATCAAGGAAAATTCTTATGGAAGTATTTTGCATGACCACACATGTATAACCTTTATCAAATTGTTTGCCTTCTCAATGATGGTGGATGGGGAGAAGGAAGGAGAGAATGTGGAACTCAAAGCTTTAAAAATGAATGTTAGAGGTAGTTTTTATATGCAACTAGGAAAAAGATATACAGGCAATGAGATATAGAAATCTATCTTACCCTAGAGGAGAACAGAAAGGAAAGGGATGGAGGGGGTAAGGTGATAGAAAAAAGGAAAGATTGGAAGAAAGGGCCATCAGAATACATGCTGTCCTGGGATGCGGGTAGAGAGAAGATGGGGAGAAAATTTGAAATTCAAAATTTTGTGGAAGTACATGTTTAAAACCAAAAATAAATGTATATGAAAAAATAAATTATGAAGAAAATGATGTTGGAGAAGCCTGGAAAGACTTGCATGAACTGATGCACAATGAAGTGAGCAAAACCATTATAACAACTCATCTGAGTACGATCAACATAAAAAAGAACAACTTTGAAAAGCTTAACAACTCTTAACAGCCCTGATTCCAAAGGATTGATGGTTAAAGAGGTGGGACACCTCCTGATGGTGAAACAATGGATGTATGACTGAGTCACACATTTTTGATAATGCAGTCATGAATATTTCTATTGCTAGCCCACACATATTTATTGCAAGTATTTTTATTTGTCTTTCTTTTATAGTGGTGGGAGGTTAAAGTTGAAAACTTGAAAAGATAAAATAACATAAAAAGATGATGAAAGAAGGTTTCAGAGATCGTTGGGAAGACTTATACGATCTGGTGCAGAGTGAAGTGAATAGAAGTCTGCGTGTGTATGCGTGTGTGTGTGTATGTACACACAATAGCAATTTTGTAAAGACAAACAATCTGAAAAGTTTAGGATACTGATCAATGCAAATTCCAACCATGATTCTAAATAACCAATGATGAAGCTTACTCTCCACCTCCTGACTAAGAGGGAATAGTCTCAGGCGCCAGAATGAAATACGTTTTTAGACGCTGTTAATGTAGGCGTTTTTGTTTTGCCTTGTTTTGCTAGACTCTGCATATTTTTACAACAATTTATTTGATTTTTGTTTTTTTCTTTTAGGGAAGGATATAATTGGGAGAGAGATTTAGAGATATTTTGGTTCATTTGGGTTAATTGAAAATTTGATTTAATATATAAAAGTTTTTTTTTCAAAAACATATATTCATATCACAAAATGATTATTTATTTTTATTTTAAACACAGTGAAAAAGTTCTAGTGATCCCCCTTCCCCACCTCCCCCAAGCTGGACAAATGCCTAAATGACCATCAGCAGGGTATGAATGACAGGCAATTTTCAGTACCAAATCATTCAGTTGGATGCATCATCATCTAATCTGCAGCATTTATTAGCACATGAAAAAGACTTAGAAAGTCTCAGAACAGCTTTGTTAGAAGGGAAGAAAGGTTATAAGGGGTGTCACTGGGGACAGGTACTGGTTACTGTGGGAAATCAGTGGCAGGAAACGTCTCTTAGATCCCACGATGTGTGTAGTTTTATTACAAACCAGAAGATGAAATATATCTTGTAAGGCGGATGAATAAAGCTCCCCTAAAGGGCAACAGGAGCCTAGTTGCTTAATGAAACCATTTTTATGCTCAAAAGAGACCTGCAAAATTATCTTTATTACGCTTCCACTGACTTTCTCTGTCTTCCGATGCCTCTCTATTGCCTGGACCAGATACTAACTGGGGATGCTCGAAGATAGACCACGAGAGTGCAAAGTCGGGAAGGGTCCCCTTCCAGTCTTCGCTTCCAAACTAGAAAGGTTTCAAGTCCAAGCCTCGTTGTTGGTGGTCTGTTCTCTCATCTGAGGACCAGCCTAGATGCAGGTTGAGAGCTTCTAAACAGAATACCTGTTCTAAAGAGGTGTGATAACTTGCTCATTACTCCAGCAGGTCAAATTCAGAGGGAGCAAATAGTATCTCCATACTTTCAGAAACTAGAAACTACGAAGCCCTAGCACCTGGTCTGCCAACTCTTCCCTCATCTTGACCTTCTCCTTCCTCACCCCAGCTAACAATCCTCCCAGCAACACACCACCAGGGTGTACCTGGGTCTCAAGGAGCATGTCTTTTCCAGTTGAGGGCATTTGCACTACTTGTCCCAAAAGCAAAAATTCTAGTGACTGATCCAATCCTATGATGTAGGTTAGCTTCAAACTAACGGTTTGTTGAAAGTAACTTTTCTTTTTTATCATCAACTTAATCAAATACTGATATTTTAAGGTACAAAGAAACACAAGAAGAAACTATGCTCTGTTATGGTCATTTTTAAAAGAAAAATAATAGCTAATATAAACATGATCTATATACATACCATATATACATATTCATGCATGTCATATGTAAAGAAAATGTTTATATTATGTGCAGATATACACACATAAATGTATACATATGCATATATAAATTTTTAAATTTTCTAAACACATATTATCTTGGTTGATCTTTATAACAATCTTTTACTATCCCCATTTTACAGATGTGGAAACTCAAGCTGTGTGTATGTGTATTATATATAATTTACAACACATGTAAACATAAGGGCCCTAAAAGTGCGAGTGTAGTTCAAAGATATTATAACATCAGTGCCTCTTCCATATTTTATTTTCTTGAACATGTGGGTGGCTCAGTGGATAGAGCACCATACCTGGAGTCAAGAAGACCTAAGATCAAGCCTAGATTCACGTTTACTGGATGTGTGACCCTAAGCCAATTACTTGTTTTTTCTCAAAGTTTCTTTATCTGTAAAATAGTGATAAAAATAGCATCTGCCTTCTAGGGTTGTTGTGAGCACAAAGTGCTTTGCAAACCTTAATACATGATAGAATACTAGGAATTGTGGTGGTTGTTTCTATGTGCAGTTAAAGTGTTTTACTGAAGCTCTTTTTTGTTTCATATCGATATTACCCACTGACTTACTAAACAACACCCTCACACACACAAGAAAAAGCCTTCTCCTGTAACAGATGTGCATCGCCCAACAGAACAAATCAATCCATTGGTAACATCTGAGAATGTGTATCTGATTCTTCACATCCATTCTAGTCCATGACAGGTTTTTAGTCACATCAAATGGTGGAGGAATAGAAATAGTAGAGGAATAGAAATCTATACCAGAGGAAGGAATATTCACACCAATGAAACCACAGACCCTGGAGGTATTATTCATATTACTTAAATCAATCTTTAAATGTCTTTAGAGACTAAGGGCATTTGAGAGCTTACAAAAGGTGGGCCAGCAATAGTAGGTGATTCTACTCTAGGGAAGTAACACCGTTTGCAAAATGTGTGTCATCAGAGAGACGTTGGCCTTGCTCTTGAAATACCAGCTTAAAGCTTGCAGAGGTTGTATTTGGATTTGGTTTTAAATAAGCTTGGTTTCGGGCCTCAGTTTACCAGAGGAGCCCAGTACTGTCACTGGGTGGTCCATCTAGAAGAGGTACTTTAACCTGGTGTCCATGAACTTTAAATATATAAAGATTAGATAGATAGATAGATAGATAGATAGATGGATAGACAGATGGATAGAAGAATGGATAGATGGGTGGATGAATAACTGCATGTCAATATAATTGTTTTCCTTTATAATTTCATTATACACACACATGTGTGTATGTGTGCTTATATATGTTTGTATGTTTATTCGTTCATTCATTCATTCATTTATTTATGTGAAGAGTTCCCCAGATTTCCCAAGGAATCACAAAAAGATGAAGAAGCCTCGATTCTCAATGTCCAACTGCAGTAATATTAAGGCTCATAACAGATGTTTCAGAGGCAGATATAAAATATCCATAACAGACTTCACTGTACAATACTGTGCCAAAGAGGAAATGTATTTCCCACTTCAGCCAGTGATCAAGCTATCCCTGAGAGCATAAGATCTTACAGCCCCTCATAATAATTTTATCCTCACTACTCAAACTGCAGATGCTATTAAATATATTCCATAAAGGAAATTCCTGTTAGCCCTTTAAAATTTCTGGGCTTTTAATTCCAAGCATCTACTTGCTTTTGTATAGTGGAAAGAAGAAGAGTAAGTAACAATAGACTTTCATGGATGGGCCACTGATATTTTTGTGAAATGAATTGCCATTGACCAACTCTTATAACTTGTCTCTCTACCCTGGTCCTCTATTAGGCACCACACTGGAAATTTTATGGCTAAGATCACAATTGAATATTAGAGGATCATAATACAAGATCAATTCTAAGCCCAGAGAGTCTAGATCCAAATATGACCAGTTCACCAATTACATACACAAGGATGATCACATACATAAATATGTGGCTATAGATAGAAATGGAGAAGTAGAAAAGGAGGCAGACAAAGGGGTAGAATGGGTTGACTTGGTATGGTAAAAAGATCTCTGTGTCTGCCTCACAGATCTGCCTTATCAGATTCAGTATGGAATCTCCAAAATCTGTGGCTTTACCTAGGATGGAATATTTCCTCTTCTCCTTCAGAATTCACATCTCCCTTGAAGGCTCATCAAAGCCGTCACTTCCTATGGGGATCTTTTGCTGATAGGCCCAAGGTAGAGCTCTGCTTTCCTGAAACTGACTTCCTCACCTATGTAAATGATGCATCTTTAACTTTCCCCCTCCATCCCTGGGCTGAATGGCAGTTGCTTAAGGGCAGAGAAAAGTCTCCAGCACCTACCATAGTGCTTTGCCCAAAGCAGATATTCAATAAATATTTGTTGGATTGAACAAGTCTCTGGTTGAACAAAAAGATTTAATTATCAAGACCTCTCTATTTCACAAACCTACATCCACCACAGTCCACTCACTGCCTGGGCAGAGTAAGCAAAGAAAAATTGTTTGTTGACTAGCTGAATTCCATAGGTAACCATCACTTAGCTATAGTTTTATCAAATAGTATATGTCTAAGACTCAGACTTTCTATTTCTCTTCATTTCCCATAATTGACACTTGATAGACAGCAGGATATAGTGGAGAGTTCAGCAGAGTCAAGAAGCTTTCTGATTCAATTACACCTGTCAAATCCTGGCTATGTGATCTGGGATGAGTCACTTACACTTTGAGATGCCCAGGGATCTCCTTAAGACCCTGAGAGAAACACTCTAAGTAGACAAATTTCCTCACTAGGAGATCCCAACACTAATAAAATCATATGTCTAAGGGAAAGAAATGAAGGGGAAAATGCTATAATTTCCTTTCTTCTATTTTACTTTTACATAAGCTGTCATTATATAGGTACATGAATATGTATGTTGCATATGCATGCACACAAGTGTACATACAAAGCACAAGGACACAAGCGTGCATATGTGTATACGTACTGTGTGTGCATTTACATGGAAATGTGAATCATGTACATTGTGAAACGTGCACATTGTTGTGATATGCAGGCAAGTGTGCTTATATGCAAGGCACATGTGTCTAACATGTAAATTTCATTTTGTATATGTGTCTACATAAAAACATGTACATGCTTTCTATGACTACAGACATATTTACACAAATGTATATGCAATTTATATGAATGTAAGCATCCTACGTTTATGTACATATATGAACATATGGATATATGCAAAGAGAGAGATGCAAAGAGAAAAAGAAAGAAGGAAAAAGTGAAAGAAGAAAAGGAAGGAAGGAAGGAAAAAAGAAAAAGGAAAGAGAAGGAAGGAAGGAGAGAGGGAGGGAAGGAGGGAGTAAAGAAGGGACAAATTTCATGCCAGGTTTTAAATTTGATAATTTTTTCTGACTTTCTTTTAATAGAAGGAAGGAGGAAGGAAGGGATAAAGAGAAGAAAAAAGAGAGGGAGGGAAGAAGGGACAGACATTATATAGGGATTTTATTTTTACAATTTTTTTCTGTCTTTCTCTTAATAGAGATGAGAAAAGTATACATGACATTTAAGGTAATTTATATATTTTTTGTTTTTGCATTATAAAGAAATGAGAGCTTCTAATAATGTAAAAAATATTCTATGTCATAAGAATGGGGGTAAAGGGTGCCATGGGCTCAAACCAATTTGATCAGAGATCCATTGAAGCATGCTTATCACCCTTAAATAATTTATAGGTAGGATGATGGAAGCTGCTCTAATTTATCCCTCTGGTACTTGTCCTCAGAACTTTATGTTAAAAGGGTGTAAGATACAAAACAAATCCTATTAAATGTCTGAGCATCTGATACATAAAACATTTCAAACATGAGCATATGCATCCCTCATCTAAACATAATTTCTTAATTTCATGAGTTCCCTTGAAAGCTTTGATCTTAAAGTACAACGATGGCTCTCATAATCTCAAGGTAAAAGGTCCTTCTCCTTATGATATTCATGTTTTCCCATTTGTTTCACAAGAGAATTTTGCAATAGTGGCTTCTGTTTGCCACAGGTCTTGACACAAGTACTGTTGCAGAAGACTGACCATGGAAATTTGAAATTTTGTGGCTAGAAGTGGGAAGAGCCAAGATGGCAGAGTAGAAAGAGTCACATATGCTAGCTCCGAACCCACAGGCCATAAACTACCTGTTAAAAGGAACTCCCAACAAATTCTGGAGCAGTGGAAGCAACATAACAACAGAGTGGAGGAGATTTCTGTTCCAGAGAGCCCTGAAAAACCGTCACCAAAGGTCCATCACACACCAGACCAGGAGCAGAGCCCAGCCCTGCCCTGGCCACATGGCACTGAGAGGAGCAGATCCAATCAGGCTTCATGGAGGGAATCTCCAGTGGCCACGAAGGTCCCTCCATCCACAGGCACTACAGGTCAGTGAGAGAGCCTTCTGAACTGGCTGAGAAGGGAGTGGGGTGTCCCCATAACTCAGGCCCCCTCAGGAGGCAGCAGTGGGGGGGAAAGAAGAGGACAAGTGCTCCCAAAGCAGGCAGGAGCTCAGATCCATTACTGAAGGTCTCTGCACAAACCCTCTGAGGGAACTGAGCCTGGGAGGCAGCCCTGCACCCACCTGAGAACCTGAATTTAACCTTACCCTGAATAGCAGCACCGCCCCACCACTGAAAGCCCTGAGGCTGGGGAGCAGCATTTGAATCTCAGCCCCCAAGCACTAGCTGGGCAAATCTAGGAGGGGGTGGAGACAAATCTCAGAAGTCAAGTAACTGGCTGGGAAAATGCCCAGAAAAGTGAAAAAAAAAATAAGACCATAGGAGGTTACTTTCTCGGTGACCAGATGCTTCCTCCCTACCTTTCTGACGAAGAAGAACAATGCTTACCATCAGAGAAAGACATAGAAGTCAAGGCCTCTGTATCCCAAACATCTGAAATAGATATCCAATGGGCTCAGACCATGGAAGAGTTCAAAAAGGATTTTGAAAATCAAGTTAGGAAGGGGGCAGAGCCAAGATGGAAGAGTAGAAAGACTCACATATGCCAGCTCCAAACCCACAGCCCATGGATTTCATCTAAAAAGAACTCCTGGCAAATTCTGGAACAGTGGAAGCCGCGCAGCAACACAATAAAGGAGATTTCCGTTCCAGAGAGCCCTGAAAAATGGATCCCAAAGGTCCATCGCACACTGGACGGGAGCGGAGCCCTCCCCTGCCCTGGCCACGGGGCACTGAGAGGAGGAAACAGATCCAAGCAGGCTTCAGGGATGGAATCTCCAGAGGCTACGAAGGTCCCTCCACCCACAGACGCACAGGTCAGTGAGAGAGATGGGCTGAGAGGGGAACTGGGTGTCTCTGGGACTCAGGCCCCCTTGGGAGGCAGCAGCAGAGGCAGCAGCAGGTGGCCAGAGGCTCCTGGAGCAGGCAGGAGCTCAGCAGGAGCTCCATTACAAAAGGTCTCTGCATAAACCCCCTGAGGGAACTGAGCCTGGGAGGCGAGCCTGCCCCCAACTGAGAAACTGATTTAATCTTACCCTGAATAGCAGCCAGGCCTGCCACCGTAAGCCCTGAGGCTGGGGAGCAGCATTTGAATCTCAGACCCCAAGCACTAGCTTGGTGGACCTAGGCCAGGGGTGGAGAGGACTCTCAGAATTCAAGTAAATGGCTGGGAAAATGCCCAGAAAAGGGAAAAAAAATAAGACCATAGAAGGATATTTTCTTAGGCAGATGATTCCACCATTCCTCGCTGACGAA
>CM053770.1:26034545-26052954 GCA_028658325.1 Potorous gilbertii | reverse complement strand
CTCAGCCGCAGCGGCTGCTTCCCAGGGGCTCCGAGTCCCGGAGATCCCCCGCTCCCCTCTCAGCCCGTCTCTCTCACTGACCTGTGAGTCTGTGGGTGGTGGGACCTTCGCAGCCACTGGAGATTCAGGTCCCTGACTCCTGCTTGGGTCTGCTGGCTCCTCTCAGTGCCGCATGGCCGGGGCGGGGGAGGGGTGCGCTCGGCCGGGCAGGACTCCGCTTCCGTCCCGGGGTACCTTTGTGGTCGGTTTTTCAGGGCTCTCTGCAACGGAAATCTCCTTCACTGTGTTGCTGCATGGCTTCCACTGTTCCAGACTTTGTCAGGAGTTCTTTTTACAGGAAATCTATGGGCTGTGGGTTCGGACCTAGCATAGGTGAGTCTTTCTACTCCGCCATCTTGGCTCTGCCCTCCCCCATTACCCAAGTTCTAGGGCCTCAGGCAGATCTACTCTTGCTTATTGAGAAGGTTAAAAAAATAAACATTTTATTGGTTAGCCAGATCTCTACACTTCCCTTGACTTTTTTGTCAGTAAAAGCTCCAAGCTGCCTGGGTTCAAACTGCCTTTTCAGCTATCAATTCTTGCTCTCTCATTGCCATTTACATCTGCCTGACCCTGATAGATTATCCATCCCACTCTTTCTTCCCCTTCAGTAGTTCCCCCATTCATATCAGAATTCTTTCTCTCACAATATCTACCATTTTCTTGCAAATGGAACCATTTCCCCAAACAGTACTTACCTATTACTTACACACATACCTCCCCAGTACAGAATTCATCTTTTCTCACTTTCTCTAACCCACAATGATTAGACCAGCAAAAGAAGGATTTCCCCTTAATGTTACCCCCTTCACTTCTAGACTTTCCCTGTGCTACCATAATTCACTAATTTCCCTTATTTACTTAGAGGTCCAATCTCGCCATCCATATCACTGGATTGAAGAGTTTGGTGGAATTTCTCTAGCAGCTCTTAGGTCCCTCTCCCTCCATCTCTAGGTCAACTGAGGTCTTGCAGCCTTCTGGTCCAGACCCCCAAGTCACCTTGGAATTATTTGAATATTCTCAATATCTCCTTATATGGACATGCATAGAATGTTAGATCTCTGCTGTTTTGGCCACTTAATAACTGCATGTAAATTGGATTTCTAGGTAAATAAGAAAACAGAAATCAATATAGACTAAAGCCTGTTCTAGGAACACAAATGAACTTCAGAACCAATCCTGTAAATTGGAAGTGTCTAATCCTCCTAGTTTCAATTTCTTTGTACTTTGTAATTTTCACCTCTAGGCTCAGCAAAGAACCAATGTTAGTAGTGCTATCTGAACTACAGTGATGCACGTTCTGTATAAAGGAATTCACTCTGTTCTCACTTGAACCACATTTTCATGACAGAGAGAATTTTTAGCAGCAGAAAAGTTAATAAAACTACCTTAATGAAACAAACTGCCTGCAAATAGAAAGCTCCCCTCTTGTAAGAGAAAGAAGAAATAGTCAGCTAAAGTGAGATGAGTTATTTGTAGTGACCAACATCTATATACAGATGGATAGATGGAGGGATGGATGATAGATAGATAAATGGATGGATGGATGGATGGACAGAGATGGAAGATTAGATAGACATATAATAATAACATTCATAGAGCACTTTAGGTTTTCAAAATACCTTGAAAATTATCTCATTTTATCTCCATGAAAACTCTGAGAGGTAGGGGCTGTTTTTATCACTCCCATTTTACAGAGGGGAAGTTGAGCCTTGACTCAAGTCTTCCCGACTCCAGGCCTAGAGTTCTATTCAGTGTATATCCGTGATCTTCTTCGGTCTCAATACCTCTCTAATACTTGGGTGATCATCATTTTCTATCTGTAATTTAGGTTTTCCATACGTAGATGTATCTATAAAGATGTTTATGGAAAATGACCACAGTTGCCTAGTATTTATATAGCTCTTTAAGGATGGCTAAATACTTAACAAATACTTTTTTATTTAATGCTCTCAACAATCCTGGAAAGTAGGTTCTCTTACTATCATTTTACAGATGAGCAAACAAAGGCTAGAGGTGTTAGGTGAATTTCTCAGAGTCAAACAGGCAGATTTTGAGCCAAGATTAAATCTCATTTTCCTAGCTCCAAGTTCAGCACTCTAACCATGATGACATAGTTAATGAGAAATTAAAACATATAGACAATGGGTTTTGAAACAAAAACATAAGAGGAAAAGAACACTGAGGCAGCAGGAAGGGTAAGGCATGGTACATACATGGACGGAGTGCCACAGTAGTACCCTCAAGTTGACAGAGAAGCCAAGGAAGGACTCTGGCAGCTTGGGTGTCTCCCACTTTGATGATAAGTTAAGATGACCCAGGATAAGCAATGATTTTATGTGAGTGGATGGAACTTTCAAATGGAGGAGATCTCATATCATATAAGTAGGAGGATGTATATAGCTCCTATATGTGTAGCAGCTTCTTTATCTTTGTTTCAACATTGATATCTACTTCATCCTAATCATTTCAATATAAATCACATAAATAACAAAGCAATGAGATGCTTCAAGAGAACTTTTTTAATGACAATCTCAAGAACAGGCAACTTCTTGGTTCATTCTGAGTTTTGCCAAATATATGGATACAAAAAGGCCATTTTGATGAAGAAACCATTGCAAATTCTACAGTATTCCTTTGGGAATCAGGGGAAAAACAACAAAAAGAAAGCAGCTAGGAATTTTTAAAAAATACAAGAAGGCAAAAGAAGCAAATCACCCCTATGAGAATGAGTTCCAGTTCAAACGAAAACAAGAAAGCAATAAGGTACCACTCACTGGCATTATTTTTGATGAAAGGTACTTTAGCAATTTTAGAACAAAATTAAAAGCATAAATAAAATTACAAAGCAAAGATGAGATTAGAGCAACATAAATGATGCAATTCTGACTGTAGGGATGGCAACCCTCTAGATAAGGAGAAATTATGTTGTGGGGGAGCAACACTTCACCTCAAATAATATTTCTTAAGCATTCCCAGTAGGACCCACTATGGTATAAAAAAAAGGACAGACATCCCAGAAGTCTATTCCTTATTCCCTCAATAAAATCTCATGATTTCCTTATCTTGAGCTGGTTGGTTGTAGAAAAGGACTAAGTGGAAGATGTGTGTGTGTGTGTGTGTGTGTGTGTGTGTGTGTGTGTATTTTATTCCTTTGTGGGATTCTTTGCTTCCAGGTCTTAGATTTGGAGTGAGAATTATACTGCCGCTCCCATGTTACCGTTTTTTCCTCCCTTCGAAGGAAGAGAAAGATGTATAACTTCCCTCAAAAGTGTAAAGATGAGAGGGGATAAAACATCATTGAAAGTGGAAGAGATTGTCTTGAAGAGATAAGGGGAAAAAGGAAAGAAGCTTGGAAAGGAGATTAGAGAAGAATATTACTTTATTCTTTAACACTGTTCAATTTGCTGGGACTTATGCTCTTCACCCTGTCATTGACTTATCACAGAATAAATGACTTTAAATCTGAAAGAGAATTTGGAAGTTATATAGTTAAACTTCTACATTTTTACAGATAAGGAAACTGAGAGCTACACATGTTGCCCAACTGTTTCAAGCTTAAATGAGTGGCAGAGCTGGGCACCAAGCTCCATTGACATCTAAGCTATCGCTCCTCCCACTGACCCACCATGTGGATCTCATGGAATGATCATGGGATGACTGCAGTTTTTTATTCTACCACAATTCTTATTCATGACTAATTATGATACCCCAAAATAAGAGAAGAGCATTTTGAGGGTGGTAAAGTTGCAAGGAATCCCTTCAGTTTGTTCTAAGAAAATTTAAATGGCCACATTATTTCCCTTCATGCTGATCTGAAATTCTACTTCTTGCCCTTGACTCAGGCTATAACATCATAGATTTAAAGGTGGAAGTTCTCCTAGATGTCATCAGGTCAATGTCTCATTTTAGAGATGAGGAAAGTAAGGCTAAGAAGGGTTCAGTGACTTGACAAGGTCACACAACGATCAAGTGTCTGGGGCAGGATTTGAACTCAGAGCTTCTTTACTCCAAGTCCAGAGCTTTGTCCATCTTGTCACCTAGCTGACCCACACATCTGCAATGCACTGTCTCCTCTTTCTATTTCCTGAAATTTCTAGCTTCTTACAAAGCACCCCTCCTATGCCACTTCTAACACAAGATTTTTCCTGACCTTTCAACTTTCTAGGTATCTTTGACTTTCTTTGTGTTACCTGTGGGAAAATATATGTATATACACATATATGCATGTGTATTATGTGTACACATATATGTACAGATCCATGTATATACATATACGTATGTGTTGAATATATGTATACGTGTTTTAATATACATAATTACATACATACATACACAGGTGTGTGTATAAAATGTTATTGCTGATTCATTTCAGTTGTGTCTGACTCTTCATGACCACATCAGGGATTTTCTTGGCAAAGATACTAGAGTGGTTTACTTTTTCCTCCTCCTGCTCATTTTACAGATGAGGAAACTGAGGCAAACAGGCTTAAGTGACTTGCCCAGGGTCACACAGCTAGTAAGTGTCTGACATTAGATTTGAACTCAGGAAGATGAGTCTTTTTGACTCCAGACCAGGTCATAATATATGTCTGTATTTATACACACATACACACACATATTATGTTGTTTGCAAATCTGTTTACATACCATGTTGTTCCCCTTTCCCCATCACCACCATTACAAGGTAAACTCCTAAAAAGTCTGGGGATGTTTTATTTCATTTTATCCCCCAAACCAAATATAATGTTCTGCACAGATGAAATATTTTCTCTTACAGCTTGAGAGCTACAAGGAGCTTTAAAGGTTAGATCTAGTTAAATCCTCTTGTTTAATATTTGAGGAAACTGATCCAGGGTCCAGAGGGTGCCATGAATGACCTAAGAAACAGCAGAAGCCAGGTACTCTGACTGTCAGTCCAATGATCTTTTCCTTATACATCTCTATTGAATTGAATTCAGCGAATAGTTTCCCCGCTTCATTTCTTTCCTAAGCATGCAAGGTCACCTTTGTCATCACTCCCGCAGTTCATGCTAAATCTTGACATTAGCATGTGCTCATGTTTTTATTAAGTCTTTTCTGAACAGCAACCACACCTTAACACCAGAAATGGATCGCTTTTTTAATCAACTATGTCCTGCAAATGAAGCCACGTTTATTCCAAAAACAGAGTCTAAATCAACCTGTCAAAACATCTTGTCTCCTTAATGAGTAAGTACAAGTAGGTCTTCTTATGTAAACCTAAGTGAGTCAGCATGAAAATTAACTCAACTCAGGGCTTGATTTTTTTTTCCCCAGGAGACCTTTCCTTCTTTTTCTTTTTTTTTGTCTCCATTTCTAAGTAATATCACTGTGAAAGGCAAAGTGATTCATATTTACACTCTTTTAATAAGTCATACTTTTCTCACAGATAAACAAACCTCTTACAAATTCATACATTTACTTAGCAGATATCTATTTCACATCTATTCTGTCTATGACACTGCGCTGGGGCATTATTAGGGATTCAAAAACGAATGAGCTGGCAGGCTTACGAGTTTATAATCTAGTCAAGAAGATAAAAGACATGTCCAAATAACTGTAAGAGAGAATGTGTTGTTGGAGAGATATGCTTAAGGAGTTCTATGAATCTGGAGGTGGGAGAGATCACTCCTGGAATGAGAAAACAGGAGAAGCTTCCTGGAACTGTTGGTATGGAAAATGGGTCACAAAGAATGGGCAGGAATTCAACAGATGGGAGATGGGCAATAAGGAAGTAATGATAGGTGGTTTTAATGGTACAGAGAAAGGTGTGGAGATGAGAAAGCAGGGGACATGTTTGAGTGTTTAAGTATTCTTGTATCATGGGAGAGAGTAAGACACACATTAAGAGAAAAATGGGAGCTGGGACTAGAAAGGAAGGTTGGGGTCTGCTCATGGTTGAGGGCTTTGAATACTAACAGGAGGAAATAGCATTTTACTCAGTAGGCAAGAGAAATCAGTGCAATGGTTTAGCAGAGAAATCCTATCACTAGAGTTATATTCTGTTAATCTGACAACGTTGTTTCGAATGTACTAGCAGAAACATGAGACATGAGACTAGTTAGAGATTCAGACAATAACCTTAGCAACAAATAACTTGAATCCCAGCCTGGGTAATACTACCGAACCTACTGATAACATATTGATATGCGAGATATGGCGTAATAGATAGATTATCGGCATTAGGACCCAGGAAGTCATGGGTTCAGATCTTGCCCCAGATAATTGCTATATATTTTACCTTGGGCAAATAATGCACCTTGGCCTGGCCTCAGTTTCTCTTTTATAAAGAATGAAGTTCTGGACAAGATGTCCTCTCAGATCCCTTCTTTCTCAAGATCCACGATCTCACTCAGATGGAGATATAATCAAGCAGAATTCTCAAAACTGCCATGAATTTACACATTAAAGTATCATCTATCAACCTCAAAAAAAAGTTGATTAGTAAAGACACTGGTAGGTGTAACATCAATGGATTTAATCATGATACTTTAGGTAAATATACAAGTAAGGCAAAAAGGACTAACTTCTCTTGGCTTTTCAGTCCTAAAAATGGGAAAGTTAAACTGAGCTGCATGAATTGATATTATTAAATATAACAAATTTGTATTAGAAAATTTAAAAAATTAAACAAATAATTAAACAAATCTCACCTACAGAGTGATTCTCATTTCTAAAGTACTTTAAGACTGTAAATGAATTATTATTTCATAATACGTTTTAAAGGTAGTTAACCTTGTCTTATCTATATTTCATTGATGAGTAAAGTGGAGCTCCAAAACATGGTCAAATAATTAGGAACTGTATTCCTGAGCAAGTCATTTGCCCTCCTTCTCTAGGCTTCAGATTTTTTATTTACCCAATAAGTGGATTTGGTTTGATGTTCTATGTCAGTAATGTTTGGAACGCCTATGTTGGCAGTCTCTTTTCACATGCCTTATTCCATGCACCTTCCCCTTTCTTCCTCCACACCTATTAAATTACTAAGTTGTTGATTTCTTTCTTTGTTTTTGGTTTTCATACACATGCATGTGTATGTACAACCAAAAAAGAGAAATGCATGTGTATGTATGCATATATGTGCATGCATGTATGTGTCTTTACAGACATATACATACACATATGCATAGGCAATGCATACATACATGTATACATATGTATACATGTATGTATATACACACAATATGTGTGTATATACATATTATATATGTGTATATACTAATGTATGTATAAAACACACGTGTGTGTGTGTTACTCCTCTGGTAGAATACAATCCACTTGAGATCAGGGGTCTTTGCGTTACTAGAACCCAAGATAAAGCCAGGAACTTAGTAAAGCTTTGTTAAATGGGTTTTAATTGAATGATCGACGACATCCATTTTAATTCTCTGTTGACGGTGACATGATCAGAGCTACAAAGAGGATTCTAACATATCTCCAGGCTCAAAGCTCAGCACACTGTCTATTATGCTGTACTTCCTCTAAGAAACTAAAACAACAATAAAAGTAAAAATTAAGACTAAAACAAAAGCAAAACACAAGCTTCATTTTCGAACTTAGCCATTAATGAAAACGTCTAGAAGAAAAGGCTGGCTCCTCTAAATGAGAGTTGTGTAATATATTCCCAGTGGAATCATTCATATGTGAGTAAGGTAATAAACTATGGAAAACTGGACCCTACAGTGTCATTGGCATTCAATAACAGCAGTGTCATTTAATCACTCATAGCCAACGGGATGCTTGCCAGTCAAAAAATATGGTTGGGGGTAGGGATGAGGCTGTGTGTGAGGAAGAAGCCCTATTGCTTTAGAAGGAATTAGATCCTGAGGACAACAAAGCACTCAGGAGTGATTTTGTGTCTAAAGGCACACCGTGTTTCTGTGTGCAGTGTAAATTAGGCATTTGGAATGTTAAAAAAATAGATTAAGTAAATATGTATTTAGGGACTCTAAAAAAATCATGCTAATTACCAATACAAAGCACCCAACTACTCCACAGGGCCTCTTCTATGCATTCAGGCAATTTAAAAACTCCATCTTGTTTACTCAACACACAGGAATGATTCCAGAAAAGGTCATGAAGTCCATCATCTCCAGTGATCAGTACACCTTAAATGGCACCCTATTTATTTGCACATGTCTTATTTCTCCTCTACTAGATGATCAGCAATTTGAAAACAAGGGCCATATTTAATATATCTCTTCATCCTCCTCACTATAGAAGGAAGTGAGTGGTCTCTATAGCTAGGAGGCACTCAAGAAATGTTTGTTCAATTGAATTAAATGACCTAATGGATGCTTCCGGATCCCAGATTTACATTGGCTAAGTATACCTATGGGAATTTTAATGCCCCATGAAGCACTGCTTCTAAAAGGGGTCAAAGTCAATTTTAGTTAATAAAAATAACAAAAAGACCTATTAGTTATTTCTAAAGAAATCTCAGTCATTTCATAGGATTATAGATTTGGAAGTAGAAAGCATATCTGAAGTCGTCTGCTTTGAACCTTTCCTTTTAGAGATGAAGAATATGTCTTCCTCAGAGTTTAAGTGGTAGGAGGGGGAAACTGAGAGAGGATGATGAAATGAACAACTTACCTCATCACATAGACACTAACCTGGATTCAAACCCAGACCCTGTGATTCTAAATCCAGTACTCTTCCTATCATACTACAATACAACAGAATCTTAAATTCTACATCATCTTTAATTAGCCACTACAAATATAAAAGTCTAATTTTAATGAAAAAGCAAACCAGAAATAGAACTAGGTCTGGGTTTCCTAGGTTTCACATTTTCCCTGTCATGGTATTGTGGAGCTACACCCTTTATGACGACCAGACTAACTGACTTCTTTTTTACACCCATCTGCCATTAACAGCAGATTCCACGATTCAGTTGATTAAATTCAGTTGCTACAATAAAAGTTGTAACTGAATATCCTAAATGAACCATACTTGTATCTGGAGTTATTGATCACAACCCAATATCTTATCTATCTTATATCAGCTGAAGTTTTTTGGTCATGGTTCAAGCCTTCCAATATACAGTTATGGAGATGGTAGAGATTAGTAACCCATCCAACTGGGAACTGGGAAATGTCTGGGGAAGAAGTCAGGGCTTGGTGGACTTAGTTGAGTCACTGATAAGTTTGCACATCTTGCTCCCTAGCACTTTGGTTATTCTAACATTATAAACCTAGCAGACGATCTAACCCCAAGGAATGTCGAATGGAAAATGTGAGGTGGTGGGGAGGATGAAATTAGGGGATTGGACTAAGGTATTATAAAAGTGTCTCAAATATTTGAAGAAGTGATTAGTCAATTTCAGGGATGGTTGCCTTTAACCCTAGTAGACTGGGACCATTGTCTCATCTTGGTCTACTTGGGTATAACTGGAATTCTCCCTGTTGCTCACCTTTTTTGTATCACACATAAGCATTTTGGGGACTGCTTACAAACAATTGATCCCTGTATGTCTCTCCAATTTAGTTTAAGAGTTTTAACCTTAACTTTTTACTTCCCCTCACATCCCACATCTAAATCAGTTGCCATCATTTTTTAATTCCACCCCAGCAATATCTCACACAGGATCATAGATAAAGAGTTGGAAGGGACCATTGAAGTCAGAGTCCAACCTTTTCCTTTTAACAGATAAAAAAACTGAGAACTGGAGAGGTTAGGTGACTTATTAAGGGTCACATATCCAACATGTGTCAAGGTGGCACTGGAGTAATTAAAATCTGTGCAAAAAGATAGAAAATGAAATTCCCTAAGAATGGGATATACCTATAGAATCATGGAACTTTGGAGTTTGATGAAATGTCAGTAGCCATCCAGTCTAACCCATACATGAAAAAGAATCCTCAATATGACATTCTTTGTAAGTAGTCATCCAGCCTGTGCCTGAAGACCTCCAATGAGAGAGAACTTCCAACCTCTGGAGACAGCCTATGTTTCTTTGGGCCAGATTTAATTATTAACAAGTTTATCCAGACAGCAAAATTAAATCTTTATAGTAATCTTCTCTTGGGTTTAGTGTTGTTCTAGAGCCAAACAGAGCAAGGCTAATGCCTCTTTTATACAACAGCCCTTCAAATACTTGAAGAGAGCCATCATGTTTCTCAGGTGAAAACATCTCAAGTTTCTGTAAATTATTAGTATAGAATATAGACTCTAGGATACTCAACATACTGGTCACCCATTTCTAGACCCTTTCTGCCTTACAGGACCATAAATTTAAAGCTGCAAGAAGCTTTAAGAGACATCTAGCTCAACCCTCACATTTTACAGATTTAAAAAACTGAGCAGAGAAGTCAAGTGACTTGCCCAAGGTCATACTGCCCAAGGTCAAATACATGTTTGAGTAAAATATGTAATGTAGGCATTTCTGATACCAAATCCAGTGTCTGTTCCATTATTCCATATCATATCCATGTCATTCTTAACAACAACTCACTTAAAACTGTAAAGTTTTGGGGCAAGGTAACTCAATAGAACAGGGGCAACAGTGTTTCTCAGAATTTTCTTCCAAAACTGAAAAAAAAGGTCTCTAAGAATTGCCGATTACTTGGTAGTATTTTCAAAAGGAGATTCTAATCCAGAGCAGATATTCCCCTAAAGAGGCCATCAGATGTCTTTATTTAGAAGGCGGAAGTTTGGGGCTGTCAGAGAAGAGCTTGGTTCTTTTCATGTCCTCGCATTTGGGAAGACAAAAATTCCAACTCAAAGGGCTCATATTTGGGGAAATGGATCAGATGGCCCTCCTACTGCTTCATTTGAATGAATGAAAAGAAACTTGAAAAAAGTTTTTTTTTTTAAAGCGAATGAATCGTTCTGTGCTGGTTTCTTTGCATAAATATTTCAAATGAATTAGCACAAGAGCTTTTACCAAGGAGAATTCTACACCAAGTCACAGCTCATTGAGACTGGAGGCTGACCCTTCCCAACTTGGTAAGCTGGGGGAGGGAAACCTATGGGACATGAGGCATTTGGGAGTCAACTAACAAAGTTAAACCTTCTCTCCTACTGAAAGAATCCTAAAAAGAAAAAAAATTTCCATTAGCCAACTAGAACTGATTGTGCATTTGAATTAGTATGACCGTTCACTTTCCAAATACTGTTTAGAATAATTAGACGGAAAAAAAAATCAACCCTTAATACAAAATCATTTGCATAAGTATTCAGTGTTCACCAGGAAAATGACTGAGTTTCTTCCCTTTCCAGCAGTATTAATGACTTTCCATTATAACAACAAATTTTATTGCCTTTCCTGCGTGTAGTACCTCATGCAACACTCAGGGAGATAGAAAGCTTAGTTCAAAGAGTCCCTGCCCTCCTAGAGATTACCTTCTATCTGGCAGAGAAAAAACAACACATATACATACACACATCACAAACAGATAATTTTGATCTAGTGTGAGGCATATGATACAAAGTGTTACTATCTGAGAGGGGAAAAAATCATAATTCACCAGGGTATCTGAGAAGGCTTCCTGGAGGAGGTAGCATTTAAACTGAGTTTTAAAAGATGGAGATGAATTCAACCAAAGAAGGAAAGATTTTCTATATACGTGTGTATGTATGTATATATATATATATATATATATATATATATATATATATATATATATATATATATATGTATGTATGTATGTATGTATGTATGTATGTGTGTGTGTGTGTATCAGTAGAAACACAAAGAGAAGTATGGAAAAGGGTATGAAAGGACAGAGCATGTTAGGAGTAGAGCAGAAAGAAATGCAGTTTGTTTTTAGGATAGTTTGCAGCAAAGTATAATGTGAAATGAGGCAGGTATTGCACCAGACTGTGGAACCCCTGGCATTCCTTACGCAATCATAGTGTTAGAACTGAAAGGTTATTTAGCCAAGCCTCCTCAGTTTATAGATGAGAAAACTCAAGCCTGGAGAAGTTAAATGACTTCTCTCAAGGCCACACAGGTAATAAAGTTCAGAGGCTCGCTATGAAACCAGGACCTCTTCCCCCAGAGATGGCACTGTTTTTGCGATACTTTATTAAATGTTGCTAAGTGGGCAATAGGGTGATCCCAATGACTTTTGAGTATGAGTGAGATGGCTAGGCCTGTTTGTAAAGAATGATTATGCTGGTAGCAGTTTTGGAGACAGAAAAAGGCTATGCCAACAATCCAGTTGGATGGGAATAGTAGTAGGGTGGTAATGGCAATAGAAAAGATGGGATGGTTGGGAAAGGTGCTACTCATTTAAAATAAAAGGATTTGGTAAGTGAATACAGACTGTAAGGAAAAAAGGGGAGTTTAAGATATTCTAAGTAGTATAAATATGGTAGGTAAGTTAATTAGTGATAAAGGGAGGGAATACATACTTAAAGTACATTCCTTGTAGACTGATATTCAAGGATTTCCACACTATAGCTCCCTTCCTACCTTTGTAACATTACCAGTGGTGCCATAACATGGACTAAAAATCTCTCCTCATAACTCCCCAGACTATAGCTTTAGTTTTTCTGACTTCCTGTGTCTTTGCTCACACTAGTTCTCTTGCCCTGGAATGTCATTCTTTCCTCTTCTCCACTTACCAAAACATTTCATAGTATCCTTCTAATTTAAATTCCTTCATGAAACCTCCCCATTAGAGTCAAACACTACTATTAATCATAGCAAATTTTGCCTATGCTATTTTTAACACCTGGTATTGGTGTTTTTCAGGTATGTTATTTTCCATATTATGCCCTAAATTACCTGAAGACAAGTATCATGCCTTCTATAACTTTGTATCCCTTATATTATCTAGTAACATTTTACCCAGAGTAAGAACTGATGGGAAAATGTTATTAGATAAATGGAAGAGTGAAGGAATATGTCTCATAATCCAATGATTAGGCATATAACTCAAGGAAGTCAAAGGCAAAATAGTGCCCTAAATGGGAAATATCCCAAGTGCCCCCATATTGGGGCATGACTAAACAAATTGTGGTATATAAATGCAATGCAATATATTAACTATAACAATGATGATGAGGAGGAAGAGGATGATAGGAATGATTTCTATATAATGCTTTAAGTTCTGCAAAGTGCTTTAAAATGTTAGCTCATTTGATTCTCCTAATAATTTAGGGAGATAGGTGCTATTATTAGAAGCAGCTTGATGGTATAGCTTGGCCAAGGCACTAAGCATAAAGTGAAATGCAGCTTCATACACTTACTTCACTAGCTTATGACCCTACATTGCAGGATCTGTCCATCTCTGTGTCTTCAATAGAAAAATGGGGCTAATGAAATGGGCCACCTACCTCCCAGAGTTGTGAGAATCAAATAAGATAATATTTGTAAGGTACTTAGCACCATGTCTGGCACACAATAGGATCTTAATAAATGCTTATTTCCTTCCTTTCCCACTTTACAGGTAAGGAAACTGAGGCAGGCCATGATGAAGTGACTTTCCCAGAGTCTCATAGCAAGTAGATGTTTGAGGCAGCCTTTAAACTCAGGTCTTCCTGAGTCCAGCTCCAGTGCTCTATCCAGTCTGCCATCTGGCTATCTAGAATATTACTAATTCAAAAAAACAATGAAAATGAGGACTTTTGAGAAACATGGGAAATAATGCATATGAGCTAATGTATACTAAAGGAAAAAGAAGCAATTGTAACTAAACTTACAATAAATAAATTTCTCAAAATCAAAGAGAAGGGAATCAAGTAAAAATTATGCCACTGAGGGTAGCTAAGTGGTACAGTGGATAGAATGCAGGGCCTGGAGTCAGGAAGACTCATCTTCCTAAGTTCAAAAAAAAAAAACTGTTCCCAGACACTTACTAGCTGTGTGATCTTGGGAAAGTCACTTAACCCTGTTTGCCTCATTTTCCTTATCTGTTAAATGAGTTAGAGAAGAAAATGGCAAACTGCTCTAGGATCTTTGTCAGGAAATCCCCAAATGGGGTCCCAAAGAATGGGACATGACTAAAAATGAAAATTCATCACGTATAGCATTAAGCACAAAATAAGTCCATTATTATAATATAGTGATATAATAGGCATTAAGCTCTTACTCCACACTCCAGGTTAGGAGGGGGTATTCCAACGTGTGTATTCAAAGAAGTATTTTGGTAGGATTCTTTCTGTTTCAGATTTTCAAGTTGAATTTTTGTCTGAAATAATTTCCACATTCAAAATTACAACAAACTCTTGCTATGTGGCAGGTATAGGTGTGCAACCTTAAAAACTAATTCTAAATAGGATTGGTCAAATATTTGGTTAACATAATTAGCATATATGAAGTTTCCCCAGCTTAAGACACTAGGGTACAGTAAAATAGTACAGTGTTGTGTGAAAAGACCTGGACTTAGTGACAGAGGACCTGGGTTCAGGTCCCGAATCTGCTATTTGCTACCTGTGTGACCTTGGCAATCCACATTCATTTCCCATTGCAATTTGTTTATCTGGAAAATAAGGGAATTGGCCTTTTCTAGCTCTGATCTGATTTTTAAATATAATTTATCTTCTCTGATAATAGTAAAGACCCTGCATGTGTCTTGGGATTATAACTGTGAACATCAATTAGCATAGAGCTATAGCTTTCTGGATATGCTATCTAAAATAACAACAATAACCTTCCTCACATTTATGGCAATTAATACCTATGAAATGATTTAAAATTATGAAATAGACCATAAGATTTATGAAGTATTCTAATAAAAATAACTGCATTGTTTTGGTTAAGTTGTATCAAACTCTTCATGACCCCATTTGGGGTTTTCTTTGCATAGGTATTGGAATGGTTTGCCATTTCTTTCTTCAGCTCAAGTTATAGATAGGGAAACTGAGGTAAACAGGGTTAAATGACTTGCCCAGGGTCACGCAGCTATTAAGTGCTTGATTTGAACTCAAGAAGACGAGTCTCCCTGACTCCAGACTCCAGACTCCCTGACTCCCTGACTCCAGACCCAGTACTCTATCCATTGTGCCACCTAGTCACCTCAGCAAAAAACTTCATAGTAGTAATCAAATAGCACTCACACCTTAAGTTAGCTATAGGAATAACACTTCCAAATTTTTCCTCCCTCCCCCTGTCAAAAAAGTGGGGGAAAAAGATAGCTGACACCAAAGATCTATGACAGCATTAGAAGAAAACAGTGCTTGAATCTTGCCTCTGACACCTAATAACTGGGACTTGGAACAAATCATGTAAACACTTGAAACCTGAGTCCCCCAGCTAGGTAGTGGGGACTATAAATTCTGTAGCACCTATCTCATAATATAGCTGTGAGAATCAAGTGAGATGTGAGGAAAAGCACTTTGCAAACCTTGAAGTATGGGTAAATGTCAGCCGTAATTATTACAAAATAAAGTTTCAAAGTCAGTCCCCAATTCAGCTGTGAAAGAGAGTCTCAACCCGGCATAGTCATTATGATCCACATTCCCATTTTCTTCTTTTACATTATGTCTGAATTTTTAAAATGAGCCTTCAGCCACTCAGGGAGGAAAAAAATGGATTTACAAAGGCTTTCCATGGTAAGTCTGAGAAAATTAAGTTTCCAATATGAAATAACAATACTGTTCTTTATTTTAGAAAGTTCTCCTGGCCAACTCAAAGCAGAGCTTATACTTGGAGTGTCTCTCAAAGGATGGTGAAATCATTCATTTGTGGTAATCCTTCCCCATTCTCTCAGCTGGTCTCCCTGGAATTCATTTACAATATGAATTTGCCATAGCACATATTGACAACATTGCTGGCTAACTTGAGAAAGGTAATTTGTAGATACAGAACAAGGTCAGGTGCTCTGTCCCAAATGAAATTAAAATGGCATTGGGTCCCTTGGTGCAGTGGGAGCTATAGTTGCTGAGCTAAATAATTAAGTTCAGCTATTGTCCTCTTGCTGATTGTTTTCTCTGACATTGCTTTCTTCTCCTTCTCTTCTTTCCTGTCTAATGACTCTTCAGTGCCTTGCTGGGTCATCATCCCCTCATGGGTGTTTCCTAAGACTCTATCCTGTATCTTCTATCTACTCCTTGTATTTTATCTCCTTTGGTAATTCCAAGTAGCTCCCAAGAGGTCAACTACTATATTTAGACAGACAGTTCCCAGAAATACATATTCAGCCCTAACTTTTCTACTGATTTATTCAACAATTGATTTTAGGATATTTCAAATGAAATGTCTCATAGGCATCTCAAATTAACCATATACCAAACAGAACTCATTTCTCTCCAAATACTTCTTTTTTTCCATACCTCCCTATAACTGTTGAGAGTGCCACCAATCCTTCTGTTAACCCAGACTTACAAACACATTATCATCCTTAATTTTTTTCATGTACTTATTGAATATATACAACCTATTATCAAGGTTTCTTATTTCTGCCTTCGTTATCTCTTGTATATACTCTTCCCTATCCTCTCAACCATCACATAGTCACCAGTATCATGTGGGCTTTCATTATCTCACCTAGATTATCCCAACTGACTTTGATTTTTCTTTCAGTGTAAAGCATCTCCCCAATGGGTAAATCATCCACCGAGCTGCTAAAGTGACTTTCCTAAAGCCTAGATATGATTGTATCATTCTCACTGCCACCTCTAGCATCAGCAATCAAATATTTTTGAAATCCTTTATTTGGCAGTTAAAGCTCTTCCTACACTATTTCTTGCCTTTTTAGTTTTCCTACATTTACTCTCATTCAATCACTCTATGGTTCAATGGCACTGGTGTTCTTATTGTTATTCTTATATGTCATTCCATCTTCAGACTCCGTGACTTTTCACGGGCTGTCCCACATGCTAGGAACACTCTTCATCTCTCCCTCCTGGTTTCCTTCAAAACTCATTTCAAATCCTTCTTTTTATAGGAAATCTTACCATTTATCTCTATTTTTTGATAATACCTTACATAGATTTTGAATATATAGTGTATGCCAATGGTTGTTTTCAAATTGTCTCCCTCCTTAGAGTGTGAGATCCTCAAGGACAGGGAGCATGCATTTTTAGTTGCTTCATAGCTGCAGAGATTAATGAAATGCCTAAAACATAGTAAATGCTTATTAACTGTTTTATGCCTGATTTATACTAACTATTGACCCATCATTGGTAAAGTGTGATGATTCCAGCTGTCTCTTAAGTGAGGGGATCAGTGTATAGAAATATACCTATATTCCATAGCAAGTTTCCTATGTTAACTTAAAGATGAGCTTCATCAAAATGTAAACTTCAAGTCTGGTCTTAAGTAAGGATATTTTTTATCAAGTGCTATATTCCTGCCTGGTCTTTCATAAAGACATTCTTCATCAAATGATAAACTGTCCTCAGAACTTACATTTCAATGTGATGGTACAACGTATATTTTTGTTGTTGTTGTTGAGTCTGCAATTTGGCTACAATATACCTAGGAGTTTTCCTTTGGGGATCTCTTTCAGGGGATGATCAGTGAATTCTTTCCATTTCTATTTTGCCCTGTGGTTATAGAGTGTCAATCTAGTTTTCCTTGATAATTTCTTGGAAGATGATGTCTAGGCTCTTTTCTTTTTGATCATGGTTTTCAGGTAGACCAATAATTTTTAAATTATCTCTCCTGGATATATTTTCCATGTCAGTTGTTTTTCTAATGGGATATTCCACATTATCTTCTATTTTCCCATTCTTTTTTTATGATTTCTTGGTTTGTCATAATGTCATTAGCTTCCATTTGTTCCATTTTAATTTTTAAAGAACTATTTTCTTCAGTGAGCTTTTGAACCTCCATTTCCATTTGTCCCATTCTACTTTTTAAAACATTCTTCTCCTTGTTGGCTTTTTGGACCTCTTTTGCCATTTAAAATAGTCTATTTTTGGGGTGGAGCGAAGACGGCAGAGTAGAAAGACTCAGATATGCGAGCTCCGAACCCACAGCCCATGGATTTCCTCTAAAAAGAACTCCCAACAAATTCTGGAACAGTGGAAGCCATGCAGCAACACAGTGAAGGAGATTTCCGTTCCAGAGAGCCCTGAAAAACTGATCCCAAAGGTCCATCACGCACAGGACGGGAGCGGAGCCCTGCCCTGCCCTGGCCGCATGGCACTGAGAAGAGCTAGCAGATCTGAGCAGGCTTCAGGGACAGAATCTCCAGCAGCCACGAAGGTCCCTCCACCCACAGAAGCACAGGTCAGTTAGAGAGACGTCTGGACAGGCCAAGAGGGGAGAAGGGTGTCTCCATAACTTGGGGCCCCTCGGGAGGCAGCAGCAGAGGCAGCGGGCGGCCAGAGGCTCCCAGAGCAGGCAGGAGCTGGGCAGCAGATCCATTACAGAAGGTCTCTGCATAAACTCCCTGAGGGAACTGAGCCAGGGAGGCAGCCCTGCCCCCACCTGAGAACCTGATTTAATCTT
>CM053770.1:26014556-26034045 GCA_028658325.1 Potorous gilbertii | reverse complement strand
GTTTTTCATGCTTTTTTTGCATCTCTCTCATTTCTTTTCCCAGTTTTTCCTCTACCTGTCTAGCTTGATTTTCAAAATCCTTTTTGAGCTCTTCCATGGCCTGAGCCCATTGAATATCTATTTTGGATGTTTGGGATACAGAGGCATTGACTTTAATGTCTTTCCCTGATGGTAAGCATTGTTCTTCCTCATCAGAAAGGAAAGGAGGAAACATCTGGTCGCCAAGAAAGTAACCTTCTATGGCCTTATTTTTTTCCCCTTTTCTGGGCATTTTCCCAGCCAGTTAACTTGACTTCTGGGATTCCTCTCCACCCCCTCCTAGATCTGCCCAGCTAGTGCTTGGGGTCTGAGATTCAAATGCTGCTCCAGCCTCAGGGCTTTCAGGGGTGGGCCTGGCTGCTATTCAGGGTAAGATTAAATTCAGGTTCTCAGGTGGGAGCAAGGCCACCTCCCAGGCTCAGTTCCCTCAGGGGGTTTATGCAGCGACCTTCAGTAATGGATCCAGCTCCTACCTGCTCTGGGAGCCCCTGGCAGCCAGGGCCTCTGCCACTGCCTCCTGAGGGGGCCTGAGTTATGAAGACACCCTGCTCCCCTCTCTGACCAGCAAACAGTCTCTCTCACTGACCTGTAGCACCTGTGGGTTGAGGGACCTTCACGGCCACCAGAGGTTCCATCCTTGAAGCCTGCTTGGACCTGCTCCTCTCAGTGCCACGCAGCCCAGGCAAGGCTGGACTCTGCTCTGGTCCCCTGAGTGACGGATCTTTGGTGAGGGTTTTTCAGGGCTCTCTGGAACAGAAATCTCCTACATTCCATGGTTGTGTGGCTTCCACTGCTCCAGAATTTGTTAGGAGTTCCTTTTTACAGGTAATTTATGGGCTGTGGGTTCAGAGCTAGCATATGTGAATCTTTCTACTCTGCCATCTTGGCTCCTCTCCCCCCTTCCCCCATTAGTGAATTTTTGAGGTGGAATTTTGACCCACATCTTTCTGATATTTGATCCAGTGTTCTGATTGGATGTTATTTTTAAGAAGCAGATACAATACTCTGCATATATTCAATGGAGAGTCTTCAACTTTTTCATATACATTTATATGATTTTCAGTATCTCTGTGGCATTTTTTTTTTTATTTTGAGGGAAATAAAAGTCCGTGTTTTGCTTCCATATGACTTACTTTCCTTTGAAACCTGGTTTGGATGTCAGACCAATTTGTTTTCCTAGACAACTAATAAATTTAAGTTGGAAATTTTGCATTGAGAATCCTCACTAATATAGCAGTGGAAGACTCTGCTGGAAGGTCTGTTAAAACCTGGGAGGTGTCAGAAAAAGAGAAAAATGTCATTTCCCCATTAGAGGTGCCATTTCTACAACAGCAGTAACAAATCTTTATGAGCAGAGGTAGCTCTCACAAATAACCATGTTGATTGCAATAGACTGTATGGTGTTTATTGATAAACATGGAGCATGAAGAAGAAATGTAACATACTATTTCACTGGGCTTGATTCCATCTTGACAAGATTTAAGGTTCACCTGATTTTCAACTCTGGGGGTGGGCCATCAGCAGTTGTCTTGACTTCTGTCTCGCCCCTGCCCTGGAAGCTGGAATGTTTTGTGTAAGAAAAATCAAGGACAGTCACTGAAATGTGAAATACTTAAGAGGGAAATAAGGTGATTAGTTGTTGTTTTGCAGCTATTTAAGTTGTATCAGACTCTTGGTGACTGTATTTGAGGTTTTCTTGGCAAAAATACTGCAGTATTTTGCCATTTCCTTCTCCAACTCATTTTATAGATGAGAAAACTGAGAGAAACAGGGTTAGATGACTTGCCCAGGGTCATACAGTGTCTGAAGCCAGATTTGAATTCATTAAGATGAGTCATCCTAATTCAAGCCCAGTGGTCTCTATCCATTGTGTCACCTAGCTGCCTATACAAAGTTATAAAAATCTTAAAAGGCAATGAGGGAACACATTATAAAGGACTTCAAAAAGACAACTGAAGGATTTCATATTGTATTCTGGAGAAAATAAAAAGCCACTCGAATTTATTGACTGGGGAGAGGGGCATGACATGATCAGATCTATCTCTAATGAAGATTGATGTGATAGTTGAGTGAAGGATTAACTGGAATGGGAAAAGACTTGATGCATGGATGCCAGCCAGATAGTTATTGCAGTAG
The DNA here is from genome assembly GCA_028658325.1 of Potorous gilbertii. Classification (NCBI taxonomy): domain Eukaryota; kingdom Metazoa; phylum Chordata; class Mammalia; order Diprotodontia; family Potoroidae; genus Potorous; species Potorous gilbertii. The sequence continues at coordinate 26,031,870 of CM053770.1, read as the reverse complement.
AATAGGTATGAGGTACTAAGGGTTTCTACAGAGAGGTAGTAGTGTCAGAGTAGGAGGCATGGATGAGTTATGTTATAAAGGTAGAATCAACCAACTTTGGCAACAACTGAATAGGAATGGGTGAAAGAAAGGGAGGAATCAAGGATGACAACTCTATTATGAGCCCAGATGTCTGGGGGAAAGCAATGTGCTTCCATAGAGGAGTTAAAAAGAGTGGATGTTTCTTTGGGAAAGGAGTTCAGTTTCATAGTGTTGAGTTTCAAATGCACCTGTAAGATATCCATTTAAAGAAAGTATGAAGATATATTTACAGTTACCCCTTGTGAAGTGGGAGGAAGCCATATAATCAAAATAAATGAACTGGTAGAGCAGATAGCTATTTGTTGGCCAAAAGTTAGCAACACCATGGTCATTTTCCAAGACAAAACAAAACAAACAAACAACCAAACAAAAAACACAACATATTCTTGAAGAAGTCAGTTGAAAGAGGAGTTGGCCCTGAGATATATGATTAGAGGGAGAAGGAAAGAGAATAAAAATGGAAGAAGATTCAAGCTTTTGAAAAGGATATATGTATATGTATATATATTTTACTGTGAAGAACTGGGACATTTCTCTCTCCTAACCACAGACCCTTAGCCCTCCACTGTCCACACCATATTACAATAGAGCTATTGGCCCAATGGACAACTCGAAACTTATCAGGGAGTCAGCTCAAAAAGTTTAGGAGAAATCTCTGATGAAGTAACTTCTTTTAGTCATGAAGAGAGCCAGCCTTGCCCATCAGCATTTGGGCTACAGAGAGAACCAGACACAGAGAGTTCAGCTAAAACACTGTACCTGGGGAATATCATTAAGGACACCATGAAAATGGAAAGAGAATAGAAATGGAAGGAGACCCAGGCTTTTGAGAAGGAAATATTTTGTGACTCTCCTATTTACCTATTCTCAATTCTCCATTGTCCATGACTTGAAGGAACTTTGGCCACCTATATTCCCTAAGAATCTACCTTTCTCCTACTTTATTCTCCACGTATGGCCGCTCTTCAAATTGAAACTATATGTGGTTGAGAGAGTGCTAGCCCTAGGTTTATTGGAGAAATGTTTTTGTAGCATTATAATTATAATACCAACTCATTAAATATTTTTACTTTCAACTAATTTGAGTTTCTAGCTGAATATTAAAGGAGAGTATACCTGTAGGTGCTCATGAAATGCAATTTGGAGAGGATGAATCTACAGAATACTTTGAAACAGGGACTATTTACACTCTCACCCAAAGTCAGTATCTATGAGATATCCTGGTTAAAAATGTCCATTACATCCTTGGAGATTTGAGATTTAAGATAACAAATTTTAATAATTCAATACAAAATACAATAAAAACAATGGCAGAGTTCTTTAAGTTTTCTGAACCCTCTAATATGTGCTGCTTCTGTGCTTTCCTTTATATTAGAAATCTTACTAAAAAGAGATATAGAAGCAAAACCATGCAAATATACAGAATTAAGCTGAGATTGGAAACTTCCTCAGGAAACAGAGAAGGCTCAAATTTTCCACGGTTTTTTTATTTGAAATTAGTAAAATTTGTATTTTGAACTCCTTTCTCTAACAGTTATCTTGTTAAAATACACATGTAATATATATATATATATATATATATATATATGCATGTATATTCACATGCGTATTACTTACACATACATATATAGATGTATACACATAAATACACATGCATTTTTACACATATGTCCATATGTGTACTTGCATGTATATGTATGTGTATCTATGATCAGAATGGAGTAATGTTTTGTTCCAGGCAATGGCCACTGCAAGAATAATTTTAAAAAATGAATTAAACTCTATAGTATTTATAATGAAGAAGACCCCAATGCCTATTTTCAGATTTAGGTTTTGCTGTAAATTTCTGACATTTGACATGACATTGAAAGAAGATAAATTTGTCTTAAAAATCATTTTATGATATATTAAAACAAACGAAGAAAGGAAAAGAACAGAATGAAACAGAAAAAAATAGGGGATGTGTGCACAAGAGGTGTAAAGAGCTTACAGAAACCCTTAAAATGAATGTAAACCTGAAGACATCAGATGATGGAAATCAAGGCAGGAACCTTTAGATGAAGCAGAAAACTGGCATGATTGCCTCCAAAGATAACACTCTGGGTTGATTCTCCTTTGCTGGCTAATTTAACTCTCTTGTTTTATTGCTCCCTTTTCCCAGTCCTTGTACATTTCCCACAAAAGTTCATCCTTAGTGGTTATCATTTGCAGATGCATGAAATAGATGCCTTTACATAAAAGGTTTTACTGATTTTCACTTTCTTGCTTGCTGCTGAGTGAGTTCTCACTGCAGTGTCTGTAATAGCAGCATCTAATCCCAGGGCTCTGGTTATTTTACAGTTAGAACCAAGCTTTCTGTTTTGAAGATAAAGAAATGGGCCAGAGAGATCAATTGATCAGCAAGCATTTATTAACCTGCTACTAAATATAATAAGCAGTACCAGGTGGTGCAGTAGATAGAGGTCTGGAGTCAGGAAGACTCATCTTCATGAGTTCAAATTTGACCTCAGACACTAACTAGATGTGTGACCCTGGGCAAGTCATTTGACCTTGATTGCCTCAGTTCCCTCATCTGTACGATGAGCTGGAGAAGGAAAAGGCAAACCACTCCAGTATCTTTGCTAAAAAAAACCCCAAAGGGATCACAGTAAGAGGTGTGTGTGTGTTTGTCCTTCATTGTTGAAGAAGACCATGCCATCAGAGGAATAATGACATGACTTGCACTTGACTTTGTTTTGCGTGAGGGAGGGCTGTGCAAGGTCACCAGCCTCACTTCTCCTCCAGAGCCATCTGAATCCATCAGGATGACTGGAAATGACCCAGGATGAGGCAATTGGGGTTAAGTGACTTGCCCAAAGTCACACAGCTAGTGAGGGTCAAATGTCTGAGGTGAGATTTGAACTCAGGTCCTCCTGACTCTTACACTGGTGCTTTATTCACTGCACCACCTCTCTGCCAAGTAAGACATGACTGAAAAGATCAAAGCTACAAATGTAACAAATATAGGTACTTGGGTACAAGTAAAAGTAATCCCTATACACAAGGAGTTAGTATTCAAGCTTAAACAAATGGATGAATGGATGGATGGATGAATGAATGAATGAATTCAATGACTTGAATGGATGAATGAATAGAAAAAACATTTATTATGGATTTATTACATGCCAACACTGGAGATACAAATATAAAAGCTGGTCCTTGACTTCATGAAGATTAGATTCAAATAGGAAGAGACCACATACACGTAGGGTGTCTTCTTTTGGATGATGAGTGGACTTAGCCAGTGTTGCAGAGTTAAAATATGAACCCAGCTCCTCTGACTCCAGGTTCAGCCTTGCCTCTCAACATCCAGCTAAGGTGAGACATATTGTAAGTTTTAGCATTGTTGCTTCAGAGTTGAAAATTTTCCCCCTTACAACAAACTATTCTTTACAGAAGAATGTTAATTAGTAACTGATAGATATAAAGATTGCCAGGGACAGTCCATTAATTCCATTTACCTTAATAGCACTCAGATCTTAGCTTGCACTACAGCTGTATTCATCCTGGATTATAAATGTAATTTTTTGCATCATTAACTTTCCTGATTAATCTTAGACAGCAAAAACATAATTATAAGGGGAAAGTACAGTCCTTGTAGGATGCCTGCTTAAACATGTGCCTCTGTGGGCTTTTGATTTGCATCATTTTAAGTAACACCAGCTCTGAGAGGAAATATGTGACTGTCCATTGGTTACTGGTTAACCCATACAATCTATTCCTTTAAATAAGAAATCTCTAGTTTATCAAGGATGCTGTGAATATATCAAGGATGGTGAATATAGTTCAGCAGTGGGAAGTAGAGAGGAAAATCAGGGTTTAAATCCTGCTTGCTAAGCTTACTAGCTGTGGAGCTATTTATTTAACCCCTCTCAGCTTCAGTATTTTCCTTTGTAAAATGGCTATAGTAATGCCTGAGAAAAGCCTGAGTCACAGGACTGTGGTAATGTGATTATATACATCAAGTAGTTTATAAACCCTAAACCTATGGAAATGTCAGTTGGTACTGCTAGTGATTCAGTGAGCTCAAATGGAAGTATTTGCATAACTGATGACTTCTAAGGGTGCCTGGAAGTGGATTTCCCAGTCCCGATGCTTTTAATGTCCTTTGAATAAGACACTATTTCCTTAGGAAGTGTTTGGTATCGTAATTTTTATGTAACATTTAGCATAAATCCTCATTGGATATGTGATGAAAAAATCAGCACATTGGACCAAACAGCCATTCAGAATGAAATAAATTAAGATCACCACAGATGTGAAGCAACAATTGACTTTGATCTGGGTGGATGGTGTGAATGGAAATTTAGAGTTCTGGTCATAATATTCTTTCTTTATAAAATTTATAAAATCATCAGTGACTAAAGGACAGCCCAGAAAACCAAGAAAAAGAAAGGATGTACACCAGGATTTTGTTATTAGAGTAGACTTAATACATGGAATCTATCAAATTGTGTATGGTTTATCAATGTTCAACGTGAAATCATGAGCAAATAAATTCCTATTCCTCAATACAAGTATATCCAACCTATTCCATAGTATTGTATCCCAATCAACCAGTTTCCATCTTCATACCTAGTGATTTAAATAGAAATTTTAGAAGACATCAATTAACAAATACTTCTTAAGTGCCTAAAGCTACACACTGTGCTAGGTACTAGGGATACTGAGGGCAAAAGGATATATTCTCTGTTCACAAAGGGCTTACATTTATTTGAGAGAAATGACAAGCACAAAAAAATTAATGTTTAGAAAACTGGCAGTAAGGCAGATGACTTCAGGATGTCCCCGGAAATCTTAGTATTTAGCTGAAAACTGCACTAATATTTCTGGGACATTGAAGTTTGATATGACATAGTAAAATTTGGGGAGTATAGTGGGAGGAGCATAAATCTAATGGGATTATATAAAATTTGCCAAGGATGTTTGCTTCATTTTTAAAATTCTAAGCATCAATATCACCAAGAAGATTGAGATTGGAGTTTGGAAGGCCTCAGTTCAAATTCAGCTATAGATATCTACTAACTTTGTGACCTTGGGCAAGTCACTTAATTTCTGTTTGCCTCAAAATTTCACCAAACATAAAATGGGGAGACAAATAGCACATGCCTCTCAAGGCTATTGTGAGGGTCAAATAACAAAATATTATTAAAGTACTTAGCACAGTGCCTTGTACATAAATGTAATATAAATGCTATCAATTATAATAAGATTTTCCTAATATCTATTTCCATTTTATCTAATTTCATCACCTACACTTAACAATTGTTAAGTCATCCTACTCATTTTCAAATCAATCATTTTATTGGATAAATTCAATCTAGCAAAACTACTGATCATAGAACAAGCTTTTGTTGTGATTGTTGCTTTTTAATACCTCTCAGAGATTATACTCATTTATTTGGCAATCCTTTCAGCAAGGTTATCTAAAAATATTCTCTCTTTACTTTGGGTGAGGAATCCCAATTCAACCAGCCTACAGTGGTGGGTACTTAATTCTTGGGGGAATGAGAGAATACTTATTTTCCTTTCTCTTGTCTGCAAAGTTACAGGCAATGGTATTGTTTCTGGGTTATGCAGAATCTTCTTCCGTGTGTGTGTGTGTGTGTGTGTGTGTGTGTGTGTGTGTGTGACATGATCAAATGAGATATAAATAGCTCATATAAATATAAATATTTTTAAAACATGCTTAGTACAATACCTGGCACATAATAGTTGTTTATGGACCACAAAGAGGGGAGGGAAGGAAAAGAAAATACATATTTATATAGCAAGACATTTAAATTATGGTAAAGGTGCTAGTCACTGTGCGAGAGCCAACTCAAACCAGTGATTATTAAAATTTAGAAATTAAAACTTTAGAAATTAACATTTAAAATTTAGAAATAGGTAAATACTTCAAGTTGACCCTGACTTATTGTTTTCTTGATTGCCTAGACCTATGAAAATGATGAGGAACATGTTAAATGAACTTTTGTGTCATTTACATGAGTGTATATATGCATACATATATGTATGTGTGTACATATATATTTGTGTGTGTGAATATTTGGAGAGCCAGTTGTTAAATATTATCAAACATAACACTGTCCATAACTGTTACAGAACACATGTTATTACCATTCAGTTGTTTTCAATTGTGTTTGCCTCTTCATGACCCCATTTGGGATTTTCTTGACCAAAATACTGGAGTAGTTTGCCATTTCTTTCTCCAGCTCATTTTAAAGATGAGAAAACTAAGGCAAACAGGGTTAAGTGATTTGCCTAGGGTCACACAGCTAGTAAGTGTCTGAAAATTGATTTGAACTCATGAAGATGAGTCTTTCTGACTCCAGGCTCAGAACTCTATATACCTTGTCATCTAACTACCCTATGAAACACATAGCAACGATGTTATGTTAAACTCACACGATTTTACATATGTCTAATGGTAGCTATCTCTAGGTCTGGGTGAGGGTGGGGAGAAGGGAGAGGAAGAAAAAAAGTGAAAAATTTACATAACAATGTTTATTATTGAAAGAAATAGCAAGTTGTGCAGAGTAGATTTGCAGTTTCATATACAATCATCTTTTTTTAAAAAATGTACTGTTATGGAAGTGATTATTTTATTCCATAAATTAAAATAAATAAAAAAGAATCTAAAAAAGAAACTATGGGAAAAGAAACCACATACACACACACACACACACACACACACACACACACACACAAACATCAGATATCAAGGAATTAAGTAAGGATTAAAATAACGTGCATAATCAAAATGACATTTTGTAGCACTTTACAAATTAACAAAGTATATTATCTCAGATAACTTGACTTTAATGTTTTATGTTGGCTAAGCTATGGTTGTCTTGCAAATTTCCTTTTTTTCATCATGTAGGCTTCCTATACCTAATATGTATTTGATGAACATTTATTGTATCTTCTATTTTATTTTTGAAATAAATTTATATTGATATCTAGTTTTTACATTACCTAAATTTCACTCTGCATGTCCTTACTACCCCATCTCAGAAAAACATACCATGTAACAACCTTGTTTTTAAAGAAAAGGGGAGGAGGGATCAGCCAAACCAATATATAGATTAAAAGAAAATAATCTGACCAAATACACAGTGTTCCACATTTATGAAAATGCCCTTCCCCCATACACACACACCTTTGCAAAGGAGTGAGGGAGTTATCTTCCCATATCTCTTCTTTGGGGATAAATGCATTTGCAAATAGAATGACAGAGAGAGAGAGAGAGAGAGAGAGAGAGAGGGGGGGAGGGAGAGAGGGAGAGAGAGAGAGAGAGAGATTATATATTGATCAAATGATATGCTGGTGTAACAACCAACTCTCTGTGGGGAAAAATGTTCACAGGACTTATTTTTAAGTTTAATTCTCATGATTATATTGGTTTGCCATTTCATCACATTCTTAAGACTAGACAATTAACAATACAAGCCAAGGCCTGATTTATGTATTTTGCTGATTTCTAAGGTATCAATGCTCACTCTGAAAATTTAACAAAATTAGTTCAAACTGACTCCAGCATCCTTGCCTATCTATCTGTCCATCTTTCTACATCTGTCTGTCCATCTCTCTGTCTCCTTGCCTACCTATGCCTATACATATTTTTCAAAGGTAAGGTGACTGTTAATGTAAGATGTTGATGTTAACAAGAGGTCATGAAAGCAATAGGTTATTAGTCTGAGTGAGGGGTATGAGTAGCTTTTCTTCTATGTCTGTAGGATGCTGAGAATGAGGGAAAAGAGTTCAGTGAGGTCATGTTGACTGATGTTAATTTTTTCATTGAAATAAGAATCAAAATCACCTACTTTAAGTGTCGGGGTGCAATTGATAGTGAGAGGAAATGTTTGCAGTGGTCACTTTGGAGTATGATACAAGGTTCATTAGAATATACTCTATCTTGTATTTTGTTTATATAAATGCCAACTATGCCGATTGGATAGCAGACTCCATGAAGGCAGCTACTCCATCGCTTTTCAATCTTCAGTCAATGGCACAGAGCAACAACGTTTGCTAAACTCAATTCAATTCAATTGACTTGACAAGATTTGAAATGAATATATGTTCCAGAACCATAGAATCTGAGAAAGAACTTTAGGGATCATCAATCCAACATCTCACTCAATTCATCCAACATCTCACTCATCAAACATCTCACTCAACGTAGAAATGTGTTGCCTCATGATGAGATGGATAAAACCCTGAACTGTGATGAAAAAGGCTTGAATTTGATCCTGGCTGTGACACCTTGTTTTTGTTCAGTTGTGTATGATTCTTCACAGTCATGTGGACCACAGCTGTCTGTGGGGTTTTCCTTGCAAAATGGGAAACCTTATGATGGTCATTTATATCTCTGGTTTTCAAAAGATTCATGTTGAGGTTTCTTTTAGGTCTAAAATTCGTACTCTTTCTTGTGAAGAGGTTCTTCTGGAAGTCAGTGAGAACAGTTCTTCCTTTAATCTATATAAACATTTCTCATGTAATTTTGTTATTCTGTGGTTAGTCTTCTAGCCAGATCAGTTGCCTAGAATACCAAGAGTACCCCCCAAAATCCTGAAAGAGTCTCCTTAGCTGCAGAAAAGCTGCCACAAAAAGTCTGCCTGCCTCAGAAGGACCATGTATTTGACTCCTGTGGCCTTTACTTAAAACTTTATTGACTGTGATTTCACATGTAATCCTTAACAAACAGGGTTATCTGACTTTTCAAACCATAGCAGATTAGAGGCAACACCCCTCATCTTGGCACTAGCTATTAGAGGCAGGCAAAATGACATCAGGGAAAGTGGTATCTGGCAGACTGACAAGAGGGGAAGCCACGGAGCAAATACAAAACTGGAAGACTCCATGGGAGAAATTGATTATAAATTTTAAGTACAAGTAAATGGAAATTTATTGTGTTTAACGATCATGGAATCATGAGTTATTTTGGGAAAATGATATTCCTAATGATGAGGCTAAGTCATAAAGGAAGGTTCACATCTTGTTCATCAGTCCCTCTTAAAGAAGGTAAGTGTATGCATATAAATGTGTATATATACATACATATATGTATGTGTATATACCTGTATGGGTATATATACTTACCTACACATATGTTTGTATATATGTATATATACATATAAATGTGTGTGTAGATATGTAGATTATGTATGCTACTGTAAATGTGTGTGTGTGTGTGTGTACCTCCCCTTCTCTTTCTCAGGAGGTGGAGGATGAGAAAAGTGGGGAGACAATGTCCAAACAACAGTGAGGTCAAGGCTTGGCTCTAGAGGCAAGACATCAAATTGCTTGAAATCTTTAAAAGCAAAGAAAGTAGAAACAGGAAAATAGTGACAACCATGCTACAAATAAAAACATTAAGATGCAAATGAACTCTATTTCAAGGCAATGGACAATAACCAATGTTCATTCCAGAGAATATGTGGTTAAATTCTCCTTCTTTCTTTCTGTGAGATGGGCAGGGTCTGCCGGTGCCAGGTGTTGTACATTTTGTCATTTGTAGTTTTTATTTTGGTAGGTTTTGTTTAACTGAATTTTTTGGTGCCAAGGGAGCATCAATCAGGAAGAGAAGGATTTCAAGAATGTCTGATTTGTTTAAATGACTGAAAAAAAGTAAAGAAACAATAAAACAAACGAAATAGAAATAAATTAAAACATAATCAATCATATGGAAAACTATATTTGTGTGGAGGAGCTCATTTCCGTTCCTTGAGTAGTCAAATAAAGAGACTGTTTGGAAAACTCCATTTTCCAAAATAGTAAAGGTAAATGTCAATCTCATCCTTATCGATCAAGTTAGAAGATATTAACTGAGAATCAGGAGGACCTGAGTTAAAATGCAACTTCAGATATTTACTGTATGACCCTGAGCAAGTCACAGTGTGCCTCAATTTTCTCATCTATACAATGAGTTTGAGAAGGAAATGGCAAACTACCCCAGTATCTTTGTCAAGAAAACCCCAAATGGGTAATGAAGAGTCAAATATAACTAATCAACAATCGATCACAAAAGTAGCACAAGGCACTGGAAATATTGATTAAAATGGCATTCAAAAAATTGAGTCATATATATTTGTGTCATTCAGGGAAAGTCACAGAATGAGTATCATACAAGGTTGTAGCAGGAAAGTCCTTTTAGAGATAATCTAGTTCAGTTCACTTGCCCAGCGTAGGGGAAATTGACACTGGGAGGACAATGATTTGCCCAAAATCATGTTAAGCAAAGCACAAAGCCAGTATTTGAATGCTAATCATTTGACTCTTAAATTCTATTCTTTGTAGTCTACCACCCTATCTGACTCAGTTTCCACATTGGAGAAAAGGGAATAATAGTATTTACAGTATTTTTCTCACATGGTTACACCGAACAAACTGCTTTCTAAGCTAGCAGTGATATATACTTGTGAGATAGCCCTTTAATTATTTGTCATCTGAAGTCTAAATGGTTCTTTTAAAAATAATTCCTCCCTCCTGCATTAGACTGAGTGTCTGAGGTGGATTCTATACATTTGGTCCACAGTGTCTTTGTTATGGAGCCAACTAAAGAGAGGCCTTTGGAATATTAGAAGAAAGATGAAACTCTAAAAAATGACATTGATCATCAATGAGCATTAAGATCAATTAATTTTAGAAAGATGATTAGAAAACTAGAGATTGAACTCTATCCAATACTTATCAATTGCATCCTCCTAGTGCTAGGCAGTGGGGATACAAAGACAAAATAAAAAACAGTAGTCTCTGACCTCAGAGTGTGTGTGTGTGTGTGTGTGTGTGTGTGTGTGTATGTGTGTGTGTGTGTTTGTCCTTCATTGCCAAAGAACACCATGACATCAGAAAAATAAGTATGACTTACACTTGACTTTGTTTTGAGTGAGGGAGGGCTGTGCAGGTCACCAAGCTCACTTCTCCTCCAGAGCCATGTGAATCCAGTGACCAGATATTCATCAGGATGACTGGAGATGACCCAGGATGAGGCAACTGGAGTTGAATGACTTACACTTGACTTGAAGGAATAGAATTTGTATACAGATAAGTAAATTAGATGGGGAAAACATGAAGAAAGAAAATACTAAGATAAAAGGAGGTGCCTACTTAGTAGGAATTCTACAAGTCAAAGGTGAGGAGGGTGTATTTTCCAGGAGTGGAGCAAATGCATGGTGGTAGGAGATGAAATGTTGGGTTAGTAAAGTTATCAAGAAAGAGGCAAGTGCAATGAAAATGTAGATTGCATGAGAAAGACTAGTGTAAACTGTCTGGAAAGGAATGATGGAGAGGAGTCTTTATGTTGTCATTCAGTCATGCTAAAACTCCATTTTGGGGTTGTCTTGGTAAAGGTGCTAGAATGGTTTGCCATTTCCCTCTCCAATTTATTTTACAAGTGAGGAAACTGAGACAAATAGAGTGAAGTGACTTGCCCAGGTTCACACAGCTTGTATCTGAGTCAAGATTTGAACTCAAGAAGATGAGTCTTGCTGACTCTAAGCCTGGTACTCTGTACACTTTAGCACTACCTAGCTTCCCAGAAAGGAATGTGGAGAGAATCAATTCTCACCATCTCATTTTACATATGATGTTATAGAAAGGTTCAGTGTATAATGCAGTGTGCTTGTGTGTGTGTGTGTGTGTGTGTGTGTGTTCGTCTTTCATTGCCAAAGAAGACCATGTCATCAGAGAAATCATGACAGAACTTGCACTTGACTTTGTTTTGAGTGAGAGAGGGCAGTACCACACTATGAATAGTAGTCAATCCAAGATGACATCAGAGACCTTCCCCTACTACAACAGCTTATTTTCTTAGTAAAAATGATATCATTCTCTTTTCATAGCATTATCATACTTGGAATTTTCTAAATTTAAAACAAAGAAAAAATTTTTCAGAAAGAAAAGGAAAGATGAGAAAAGAATAAACAAGGAGTACAAAATGAGCAAAAAGATGTAATATGTTTCCTTGCATCAAGTACATTTGTTGGAGAGGCTGAAGAGAGTCAAATGAATATGACCTAAGGGACAATCCAAAGAATATGGTAGGACATAAACAGGCTGTAACACATTATCAAAGAGGCCATGAATACAAGAAATGCTCTAAAAGACAGTACCAAGCCATGTTGTACAGTCAAAATAACAAATTCAATACATGTTACCCTGCGCAATGGAAAGAATATTTACTTTTGTTGTAAGATGATCAGGGTTTAAATCCCACCTCATGGGACTTGGGTTCAAATCTCAGATCAGTTGTTACTAGATGCTCAACACTGGGCAAATTTCTTCCTTTCTTTAGACCTCAGTTTTCTCATCTCAAAATGATGGGAGCAGAATAAGATGAGCTCTGAGCATCCTTCTAACTCTAAATGTATGATTCCATGATATATAAAAGGAAAAGGAGTTGCAATCTATGACATTTCCAATCCCAGCGTTTAAATTCAAATAACTATTCTGCTTTAATTTGTTTTTTGTTTTCCCAAACAGAAATTCCTCATAGTATAGTTATCTACATTGATCATTTCTTTCTTAATTTGAGAATTATGAATTAGAATCATGGCAAAATATATGAAAATATAACTTGCAGATCATTTTAGGAGCTGGCTGACAGAGGATGGTAAAGCTTGTAAGGAAAAAATGAACCACAGCTAGTCAGAGACAGTTTAATGATACCCTACCTAGAGAAAAGAAAAATAGAATGCTCTTGAGTGACAATTAGGAGAAAATGGGACTTTTTCAAAGTAGTCACTGTTAGTGGGATTCAGATATGTTTCTCAATATGCAAGAGTGAAGCTGCCAACTTGCCAGAAGTCAGCATATGAATCAATATGTATCTCTCTGCCTCTGGTTATTTAGCATAATACTAGAAAACCCTCCATCCTTTCTTAGAAACTCTTCTACAAAGAAATTGATTTTCTAATGGAAGGTACTGAAGGATATCTTTAGCATCAGTCAAGGGACAACTAATTTACCATTATCAGTGAGTCAGATGGCTGCATATTTCCTAGCAGTAAACAAGAATTAAGTTGTTCCTTATGCTGTTTCTATTACCCAGAGTCCTTTGCAGGACGGTGGCATGATTCATCATCATCAAAGTGAAGTTCACTCTTGTTCTAAACTTACGTTTTCACCAGTATCAGTTAATCATGTTTTGAGAGATCACTGACTTTATTATATGAATTAGTGTAGGCTTATCTGTACCTATATCCTTGTAGGGAGAAGGAATAGGTCCTGGATTTGCGTGGTTATTGGCATAGAGTACTCCCAGGTGAGGAAATTCCCTCTACTACTACTAGTAGTAGATTTAAACTTTCACTCCAATTTTTACTCTTTACTTACAATTTTTACTACTACTAGTGCAGATTTAAACTTTCACTCCAATTTTTACTCTTAGAGAGTTTAAAAGACTTGGCAAGTGTCAAACGACCAGTGTGAGTCAGAGGCAAGATTTGAATCCAGATCTTCCTGGCTTCCAGGCTGATTCTAGCAATTATTATATGGTATTCTTCATGTATATGTGTGGGCAAACACATACATGCATATACATGCATGTTTGAATTCAGTCCTTGTGTCATTTTATTCCAAAACCTAAAATCGATCACCCTGAGTTGTTCATTTTATCTTATTTACAGAAAGAATTTGAGTTTCCAGTTCAATGAAATACATCAGACTAAGAAGACTGATTAAGAATTTTAAAATAATTCCTCCATTACTCATTAGTTCTGATTGCTCCTTTAGAAAGTTGTTCATTAAATATCCTAGTGAAATCAGCCTCCCAAGGATTTTTTCCTTTCTCCTAATTTATTATCAGTCCCCCTTAAAAATGTTTCAAAGTCTCCCTTTTGTCTTACATTTCCCTCCGCTTCTCCTCAAACTTTTTAGCCTACTCCATACTGTTGTCATCCCAAAAAGTCAGAGAGAAGTGAAGGCTAAAGATATAGTAGGCTGGATAGATCAAGAGGGTTTTACCTGAAAACTGAACATAACCATAATTTTCTTAAAAATTGGCTTCAGTTCAGTAGGAATGTAGGAAACCATGAATGACAGGATATGAACCTACCAGTGGAGGTAGGATGCCATAGGAGATAATCTTGCCAAGCTTGACCCAGCAGCACACATATGAAATCAGATCTCCATCCAGATGAGCCATGTAAAACCAATAAGGAGTATGGCAGAAGCTACATGGCTTACCTAAATTCCTGCATTGAAACAACATGTTCAGTAGAATTTATAGGTAACTGAAGACCACAGAAGAACAGACACCTCAAGAGTAGTTGGGATGACATATTTGTGGTCTACATATTTGTAGGGACACAAGTGCTCCATGAGACTGGGTCCACATGGCTTCCATGTAGGAGTGTAGTCTTCCCAGTTATTCTATGTGCATTTGTTGGGACAGTGAACTCCAGCTTTAGAGAAATTTCTGCTGCTGCTGTTTAAGTGATCAAAGAATCATAGGTTTAGATCTAGAGGGACTTCAATGGCCAGCATGTCACACACCACTGATGAGGAAATACATGCTTTTTGGTTGCCCAAGGTCAAGTAGGGAGTAAGTTTCAGAGGTGGGATTTAAACCCTGACCATCTTACAACAGAAGTAAATACTCTTTCCATTGTGCAGGGTAACATGTATTGAATTTGTAATCAAAGAATCTGGGTTCATATCCTGTCTCTATGGTTTCCTACCTGTGTGACCTGGGGGATGTAACTTTACCTCATTGACCCTTAGTTGTCGCTATTATTAAATGATCACATTGGGCTAAAATGATCTTCAAGGTGGCTCCTGTCCCTGTCTCTGTGATGATGGGAATCCACATGACAACATTTTGATTTCATTAAATACTTTGACTTTGAACTAATTATGTCCTTTGGCTGTGTAGTAAAAAAACAAAACAAAACAAAACAAAAAATACAAAGCAAAACTAAAAAAACACACACACACATTCACTAGTGCTCATGAGCTGTGTTTTTTTGAACAAATGTCCTGACTCACAAATTACCTGGCTCACAGACAGGTAGTTTCTCTGGAGGCAGTGGGAGTCTTTAAAGTTGTTTGTGTTCATGTCTTGTCCTTTTACTAAAGTGTAGGCTCTATGAAAACAGAATATATCTTACCTAAACCTATTTCCCCCATGACCTCACATGACATTCTGTACATTATAGGTACTTAATTAATATTTGTTGGATATGAGGGGTCAATGTGCTGAAAATAAGGTATGTATCACTTTCCTAACAAGGCACGCTTCTCCTCTACACTTCATTCTCAGAATCCTCCCTCTATCCCAGCCTGGATCCGATGAATCTGTCCACTTCCTGTCTTCTGAATTCTAATATGTGGTATGCATATACATTGGTGGGGAGCTTAGATATAGGAAAGCATTCAAAGGAAATAGGAAGTTGTTGGGTTTTTTAAAATAGATTTAGTCTCATTTAATGGAATCAGCATTTTAAATGATGTTGGGAGAACATTAAGTCTGTGTTTGTAAATAAAATACACAATGCCCAGCTCATTTAGTGGCCCATAAAAATCCTACCATAATTTCCCTAAATTAATCAGACCATTTGTGGATATATACTGATTAGATGCCATAGCTAATTAATTTAGTTTTTTCTTTCTACATATTTTATGCTTTTTAAAAATAATGGAAGCACATAATTAAAATGGATTATCTTGAATTTAAAGTATCTTCATAAATGGTCTGATAAATGGAGTTGAGTAAGGATTTTTTGTCCATTTAGCAAATGTTGCTCAATGGTTTGGCCATTGGGCAGTTCAGTCTTATGGTATGACTGTGATGATATGTTACACTTGTCATTCATCATGCTGCTGTCCACTTGATTTAATTTGAGCCTCACCACACTCTTTGGAAGTAAGTGCACTAGATGTTAGCATAAGAGAAGTACTGTGGAATGTGGCATTTGAGTCAATGAACCATTGTTCACCTTTTCCCTTTGTTACTCATTACCACAGGGCAAATCATTTGATCCCTTTGGACCTCGGTGTAAAAATGAGGTGTTTGAAGTAGGTAACATTTAGGTCCCTTCTAGCTCAAAATGTATGAGTAATTGGGACAGAGTCAAGATGGCAAAGTAGAAGGATGGACCTCCTATAGCTTCCCTCCATAATCCATAAAGGACGTGTAAAAATGACTCTAAAGAAATTCTAGAGAAGCAGAAGCCACAAAACAACAGAGTGAAAGAGATTTCTAGCCCAAGACAGCCTGGAAAGTAACGGCATACCAAGTTTGGAATGGAGCACAACTTAACCTGGGCCACATGGCACGGGTGGAACTTGAGCAGGCTTCAGAGCATGTAATCTAGGGTGAAGCAGTAGCAGCTGTGGTTCCCAGATTTCTCAACCCACAAATGCCAAAGACTGCTTCAAAGGTCAGTGAGAAAGCTTTTTCACTTGGGTGAGAGGGGAGCATAGTCCAGCCCTTGCCCTCACCCCAAGGCCTGGCAGCATCCACTTCTGGGTCTCTCTGCCCACAAACTCTGGGGAAATGGAGTGGCTGATCTAGATCTCAGCCCTGAGTGGCAGTTCTGGGGTGAGGAGGATCACTGGCACTGGTGTAGTGGAGTTGTGTAGTGGAGTGGAGTGGAGCCACTGGTGGTGGCTATGGAGAGAGACCCTACTCAGAGTTCTAGGGCAGAAAAGAATGCATGTGGTTGCAGAATGCTTGAAAGTCCTCAATTTCATTGAAAGACCTTATTTTCCCCTGAAGTATTATACTCAGTTTTGCTGGGTAGATGATTCTTGGTTTTAGGCCTAGTTCCTTTGACTTCTGGAATATCCTATTCCACGCCCGTTGGTCCCTTAATGTAGAAGCTGCTAGATCTTGTGTTATCCAGATTATATTTCCACAATATTGGAATTGTTTCTTTCTAGCTGCTTGCAATATTTTCTCCTTGACCTGGGAACTCTGGAATTTGGCCACAATGTTCCTAAGAGTTTCTCTTTTTGGATCTCTTTCAGGCAGTGATTGATAGACTCCTTGAATACTTATTTTGCCCTCTGGTACTAGAACATCAGGGCAGTTTTCCTTGATAATTTCATGAAAGATGATGTCTAAGCTCTTTTTTTGATCATGGCTTTCAGGTAGTCCCATAATTTTTAAATTGTCTCTCCTGGATCTATTTTCCAGGTCAGTTGTTTTTCCAATGAGATATTTCACATTCTCTTCCATTTTGTCATTCTT
>CM053770.1:25950195-26014056 GCA_028658325.1 Potorous gilbertii | reverse complement strand
CATGATTCCTGCAAGCCTGACTACTGTAAGTTATGAACCACCAGCATGCTTTTCCAGCCACATTTGAGAAAGATGCTAATAAATCCATACAGGGAAGGGAAAAGATTCTTTTCCCTTAATTTTTAAGCCAGTATATTCAGTCAGCCAGAGAAATCAGTCTTTAAAAGTGCAGCTACATTGAGGGATAGATAAAAATCAATAATAAATCCCTCTTTCCTTTCCAAGACACTCATAATAAACTCCCTTTGCTTACAGTATGTCTAGCCATGTTACAGTCCTAAATAAGGAAAACTACTAGCCATCAACCCTTGTCCAGGTGTGTGGGTGTGTTTTCTCTCTACCCACAGGGAGTTCTGTTTGTCATATCACATTACAAAAGAATTAACTACATATCATATCACAGGCAAATGCAAGGATATTTTCAAGATGCAAAAGAGTTACCCGAGAAAATATCTGATTGTAACCTTACTCTGTTTTTCTAAATACAAAACAAACAACAATTTGAAAAATACCTAAAATTTGGGCTAAATAACGTTAGCTGCTGGCACAATTCTTTAGATATTTTCCTCCTCCCTCAAACAACATTTCTATTCACAGGCTCCTCAAGTTCGACCCTTTTATTTTACTGGATGAAACCAAACCCCAAAGACCTGACGTGACCTGCGCAAGCTCACACTTACTCATGTGGCTTTTCCTAATCTCTCTCCTCTTTCTCTGCCTTCTATGTTGAGGACTGAGTTGTAAGCCAAGTTGCCTCACGCTCCACATTGACACCTACTGGTTACACAAGGAAGATATTTTGGTCTAAAGTGAGATCCAACTCCAAATTTATATTGGATGGGAGTTCAAGTTGAACACTGTTTATACTGGTATAAGCTTCACCAGAAGCAGCAGGAAACAATGGAAAGAGTAAGGAATTAGGAATTAGAAAAATCTGAATTCAAGTTCCAGTTTCTCCACTGACTGGTTTGAATCCAATTCACCCAAGTCAAGACATCATCCTCGTGATAACATTGGTCCTCTTTGGAAACAAAGGACAAACAGCAACATATGGCTATAGGCAAAGGATAATATCCCCAAGCATTAGCTACATCATCTGTGAAAGGAAAGTACTTGCATGCCATTCAAGTTTGTGAACGTAAAAGAAATAAAGGATATTTTAATATCAATCAAGAGCTTACTCAGACAAAAAGTAGAATGTCTGCTAGTTACAAACTTTGTGTTCTTAAGGGAAGAATTTAATGTCTAGGGCTCAGGTTCTATTCCAGCTACTTATAACCTGTATGTCCCTGGGCAAGTCACTGAATTTATTTTGTCTTTAGCTTCTGAGGTCCCTTCCAAATAGAAATCTATAATTGATGCCACCAGAGAGAAATAGATGAGCCAATTACATAAGAAGAAAAAGAATATCCAATAGAAACTCCATCTGCAGTATTGGCATCCATGCCCTTTCCAAGGGAGAAACGGTCAAGGAATAAGCACTTATGTATCACTCACTCTGTGCCAGGCATTGTCCTAAGCACTTTACAGATACTATCCCATTTGATCTTGACAACCACCCTACAGATTAGGTGTTGCTATTATCCTCAATTTGTAGTTGAGGAAACTGAGGCAAATACAGGTTAAATGACTTGTCAAGGGTCATTAGGCTAGTCAATGTCTGAGGACAAACTTGAACTCAGCTTTTCCTAAAATGAGGTCCAAAGGTGAAATCCCTAAGCTGGCTGAGTTAGGTTCAGGGGTTGGAACAGACAAATGCCACACAAGGTAGGAAGGCCTTGATAGGTTATAATCTGCATCTTTGGACAGAGGATTCACATAAAAGAGGTCTCATTGAAGAAATGAAGAGTTTGTTTGTTCCTTTGGTGGGAACCAGGAGCAAGTTGTGAAGGTGACCAAAGAGAAATGGAAATATTAGAGAGAAAAAGGAATAGAAGGTATAGCCTGACTTGAAAGGGTCAGACTGTATGTGATGGGATGATAGATGGGTTAAGCATTAGGCTGAGTAAGAAGCAGTGTGGTACAGGGGAAATCTGGAAGACCATAGTTTGGAATTTACCAGTCATGTGTTGCCAGGTAAGCCTAATCTCTCTGGGTTTCAATTTCCTTTGCCTTTAAAATGAGGTATTTTTACCATTAAACTATGATATTTACTATTATATTGAGGCATTTACTATCGTACTATTATATTTATTATTATACTATTCCATTATAAGCAACCCTGATGTTCTCATATCTAGATTGCTCTCACATAGTAAGCTGGCTTGTCAAAGAAGCAAATGGTGACCTTCTTAGCACTTAACCCATCAAAGGACTCACATGGGCACTAGAGAAGGAGACTGCTGCTGCTGCTGTTGTAGTTGTGTCATTTCAGTCATGTCCTACTCTTTGAGATCTCATTTTCTTGTTGTTTTTGGAAAACGTACTGGACTGGTTTGTCATTTCCTTTTCCACTTGATTTTACAGATGAGGAACTGAGGCCAGTAGAGTTAACTGACTTGCCCAAGTTCACACAGCTAGTCCATGTCTGAGGCCAGACTTGAACTCATGAAGATGATTCTCTTTGATTGAAAGTTCAATGCTGTATCTCCTATGTCACCTAGCTCCCCAGAGAATCACATGCTGATTCCCAGGTGCTTGGAGAGATGTAGATGTTTCCATTCAGTTCTTCCTAAGAAGAACTATTCTTCCTATTGCTTCACAAAAATAAAATGAATGGAAGACCTCTACCTTGGGTGCAATGTTCTAAACTCCAAAGGGACAAAGACATGGCAAACACAGGCACTCTTTCTCAACTCTGCAGAGAGCAAACTCCCTAGTTACTGCTAATGGTGCTAGTGACAGTAATTCCTTGACACTTGTAAAATGTAGCACAAGCCTGAGTATGGAGCTTCAAGAGACCTTAGAGAACATCTAGGCCATGTGTCCTGAACCTGGGATCAACAGGTAGATTTCAGGAAGTCCATTATCTTGAATGAAATAAAAAAAAACATACATCTTTATTTTCACCAAGGAAATTTAGCATTTTCTTTCATTTATTGTAAGCATTTGCAACATTCTTCTGAGAAGGGGTCTATAGGCCTCACCAAACTGTCCCAGTGCCGCATGACACAAAAATAATTAAGGCTCCCTGGGCTCATTTTCCAGAAAAAGGAACTGAGATGCAAGAGGGGTAATCGATTTACCCAAAGTAGAGTCACATCATATGTAAGAGAATGGGGATTCAAATTCTGGCCCTTGGATTCCAAAATTAATTCTTATTCCACTAAACTACACTGTGCTATGGCTTTTGATGTGTTTTCACATATATCATTGCTGTCACAATCAACTTATTCAATCCATGCAACAAGTTGTCACACAGGCCACAATAATATTCATATTTTTGTCCAAAATCAGAGACTTTTACTCTAGTAAAAAAAAAACTGGTGTTCCCTGTGATAAATTCTATATATTCATTTCCCTATCAGTGCTTTCTTTCCCTAACCATTATGTCTAGGGAAAGAGAACTGAATATTCCATTGGAACAAATACACTCAACTCAATTCAATTTAGCATGAAGCAACAGAAATTGTGCTTGATTTGCCCTAGTAGTAATAAGGTTCAGATTCTGGTCCTAACCCTCCCTGTCTGTATAAGCTTTGGCAAGGACTAGATGGTCTCTAAGGAATCTTCGAAATCTAAATCTCTGAGGAACAAACATTCATTAAGTGCCTGAGCTACATACATTTGCCTTAGCTTCCTCATCTGTAAAATGAGCTAGAGAAGGAAATGACAAACCACTTCAAAATCTCGGCAAAGAAAACCCCATGTGGGCTCACAAAGTGATTGAAATGACTGAACAACAAATATGAGGTAGGACAATCCAGGAAAAATTAAGGACACTTCAATCCAAAGTATTTTTGCTTTAGTTACATGATTACTACAAGTGCAAATCTTGTTGTTTGTATGTGTGTGTTCAAGGTGGATAATCTGTATTATTCTCCAAACTGTCCCTTTTCTTCTTATCCTTTCTATCTTTCCAAATTCCAAACCAAAAAGGAACAAAACAGCAGCAAAGAGGACATTACATTTCATTAAAGTCTCCTTGCCTGATTTCCTTTATTAGCTTGGCAATATGAACTTGTCTTGATGTTTTTTCTCACTGAGGAAACATCTGTTTTCTTGGAAAGAAAAGCTTTTTATCACAGTTAAATAGAAACTCAAGAATCAAGATACTGGGTCTGAGCCATTACTGTTTTCAGGTAATACAGCAGTGTAAACAAGAACTGGATGAAACATGTCATTGGTCAGTGATATTGGCTTCCATGACGTCAGCTAAACCTGGCTTATCACCTTGAACAGAAATGATTGGGGAGGGGGGCATTTACTAAAAGTTTACTGTGTATCAAGAACTGTGAGAAGTGTAGGACTTACAAATGTAGCCAAGCAAGACAACCTTGGCCATGAGGGAGTTTGTATTCTAACAGAGGGAGAGATACAAAGTAAAAACTGGAGGATGGAGGGAGTAGGAAAGCTTCCCTTTGACAAACCTGTAATTTGGCTCAAAAAGAATCCCAGATACTCTAAGGTTGGTTAATTCTAGACCCTTCTTATGCTGTTTCTACTTAACATCAGCTGTCATGTAGGAAAATCCATTGCAAAATTAAACTTTGCCATAAATGATATGTAATGACTTTTAAAATTATAAAACAAAAACAGGGATAAACTCTAAGACTTGTTGTGCTTCAAGAAATTTTCATGGTCTGCTACATATGGAAACTTTCTTTCTCAAGGTCAAAGTAAAATGGGCTTCTGCTTATATAACCATCACTATTTCCATAGCCATTACAGGTAGAAAGGGCTGCGACACCATTCTGAAAACTAGATATAATACACAGTACATTACAATATATGAAACATTTCTAAACTGGCTGCTCACAAAAATACCATAATGTTCACATTGGTAAATTGACATTTTAACATTTTGAAACAACTGTAAAGGAGATTTACCAATTGAAGCAAAGTCTATTATGAAAAAAAGATATACATAAGGGCAAAAGAGATGTCATCTTAGTATATGTAACCAATTCAACATCCAAATAGTTAAACATGTGCACAAATACACAGAGGAACACAAAAATAGACTTACATACACACACATACACACACACACACACACAAAAAGTCCAATAAAGAGAGGTTCCAGTCAACAACAGCTGCAGCCAAATCTTCACAAATGAAGGCAGGAAACCACTAATTTAAATTTTTCATTTGTTTTTTTGGAACAATTATGCCACCCACAAAAGGGTAACTTTGTCAGTCGTTATTAGCTCATGGATTTGGGAACTTATCCCTTAAATAAACTCACTTCATTTCCATATAATTACAGCAACTAAGGAACTGGTACTGTGTGTGTGTGCGCATGTGTGTGTGTGTGTTTTAAATGAAAGTATTCTTTGGGAAGGTGTAAAGTATAATGAATTAAAGAGTTTAGGGTTTGAGAATAGAGCAAGAATCTGAGGTCTTTTATCCCTGTCTTTATTTACATATAGACATATAATTGATCGTGAAACATATTGTTCAATAGCTTAATACAATTTTAGAGTATGAAGCACTTAAGGGAATATGTTTATGGATTATATTTCTTTGAATTTGAGGGACCTGTTTTATGATACTTTTCAACAAAACTGACCCGCCATTTATATATCTCTTGACATATACAGAGATAAATAGATAGACAGGCAGACGGACAAACAGACAGACAGACAAACAGACAGACAGACAGACAGATAGATGAAAAGTGGCAACTTTTTAATACGGAGATTATGGTATTTTTGAAATCATCCAGTTCAGAATCATTACCTATATTTGTATATTTATACAGATACGCATGTGAAGTTCAGTCTCCCTCTTGATAGTCAATCTGGAAGACACTGAGTCTTTAAGAAAGCCTCTGTGGTGGTCACAATTCAGCATGAAAGATCACCAACCAGAACCAAATTAGAATGTGCTTCTATCAGAACCAACAGAAAGGGGGCAATTTTCTATCACCGGCATATGCTCTGGTTATATCTTTCCTCAAGATCTTTTTGCTGCTAAAAATCTTCCCCCACCCCTCCATGTAAATTGCTTTCAGAAATGAAACCTGATGGTTCACATGACAATAAAGAGTAAACGCTGACTTGATAATGTTCAAGTCCTGAGATAAACTGAAAATGATGCTGGAATAAACGACGTACAGACAGGTAGATGGTGTTCCTGTGGCCAGGGTCTGAAGCTTCAGTATATTCCAGGAACTTTCTAGCGAGCCTTTATTAATTAATTAATTTATTTTCTGGCTCCTTTATTGTTTACTCTTTCTCTTAAGTCCTCCCTGCCAGGAAAGGTATGCTCCTTAGTGCTTCACTCTTTTTGAAGCTACTTGAATATTTTAAGGGATATAACTCAGTTATAAGTACAGGCAAGTTTTGGGTCACTTTCCTTTTAAGTGTCCCGGATTTTCCCCCATGATTAATGAATATTTCCATTCATTATCAATTTAATGAAGCTTTTACTTTTTACTGTTGTTACTTTTCAACTTCTACATAGATTTTTTTTTTGAGGACAGTTGACAGTCAACAAGTATTTGTTAAATTCTTTCTATGTGTTTGGCACTCTGCTAAGAACTAGAGATACAAAGAAAGGCAAAAGCAGGGTAGCTGTCCTCCAGATGCTCCCATTCTAATGGGAGCAGATAACAACAGATAATTATGTAAATAGAACATATATCATTGTAAATAGGCAGGCATTATAGCAGGATTTTCAGAAAGCTTCCCACATCCCATCAGAACTGCAACCTCACTGCAGTGTTTTCTTGACTGTTTCCAGCCATAAAACACATTATTGGTTTCCAACCATGCAGAACCAACCTAGAAAGACCCATCATCTGTGCCTTGGTTTTCTCTCCCTTATAAAAGAGATGAGTCCAGCACTCCCTCTCTGGCCAACAATGGGTCCCAGTCATTCTTTGACCTGATTGGTAGCAATGATATTTCCCCCCAGCCTTGAAGACCTGAGCCCCACTTAGGTGGGAAGGGTGGGGTCGAATATGGAGCTAAGAGTAAGTGCTAGACCATAGCTACAAGCTCAGTGGCAAATGCTGTAAATCAGGGTGCTCAAGTAAGTAATCTGTGGATCCCAACACATGCCCCTTCCCTAACACTGGCTGCAGAGTCTGATGAGCACTTTATTCCATCAGCTCTATGGAGCTACTGTCGACAACCACCCACAGCCTCTCTCCTCTAATCGAGGGAGAAGTCTCACAGAAGCTTTTCTTTTATCTCTGGATAAATTATTAAAGGTCACTCAACCTTGGCAAATGTCGTTTTTAACAATGTAAAATATTTATAGAGAGGGGAAGCTACTTAAGTATTTACTAGTTTCATTTGTTTTACAGAAAACCCTGGGAATACGCTAGTGCCATACATGTTTTCCCTTACTTTCCCCCATACCTTGTATTTAAGTCAGAGTAAGGAATGATGGGTAGGATAAGTAACAAGTCTGCACAGTGACTGAACAGCAAACTCTTAAATCGCTGAACATCATTAAGTGCAAATGAACAATTATTACAAATAGGAGCACGGCAATTTCAATAGAAAGTAAGAGTCAGATTTAAGTCATTAAAAGTATCCATTAGACAGAATTCTGAAGCAGCCGCTTTCTCCAAATATGAGAGTTATTCTGGGGAACTACAATTTTAACTTCTCCTCTCACCAAGTGTCATTGACTTTGGGCACTGCAAGATAGGGTCCAGGGTTAGTAGGGCAAAGAGCTGTAAAGGGGGCTGGAGAGCAGCAGGAAGCTTCCTGGGAGGAGGGAGAACAGCATATATATACCTAGAAGGTCAACTATTATGCAGCCTAGTGACTTAAAAGAAAGCCTGCTTCAGTATAATTGGCTTACCAATTCACCCCTGTTTTTTACCCCAGTCCTGCCTGTCACCCAAAGTAGCCAGATAAAGAGTCCTACTGGCACAAAAGAAGGACAATGGCACCCCTTTCTTTCTGTCCTCAAGACCCTTCCCCAAATTCCAAGCATACACTTTATGTTTTCCATAAGCATGCTCCTATGCACACCCTGACCAGCTCACACAGCCATAACTTCTCCAACAAATACCCTTCTCACACACGTATGCACACATATCCCCAAAGTGGTATAAGTGAACATGCAACAGGATGAATTACCAAAGGCAGAAGCAAAGGGGAAAAAAAGTCATTTAGGATTAACTAGCCTTAAGGCAGAGTGAGAATTGCCTTCAGAGAGCAGGAAGCCTATAGGTATTCATTAATATTAGACATTCAGATCATCTCATGCCTCACCCATGGTGTTCAGCTCTTGCTATCAATCTTGGAGTCTGCTCTGTTGGGGACAAGTGAGAACTCAGGCTATATGAGATTAGTAAGTAAGAAGATCCAGGAAATAACCTGCCATAAGTAGCATTGCTGAATGTTTCCCCAGTAGGAAAGAAAGAAGGTAACCATAGTATTTAGTCTCCAGACTTCAGCTGTGCTTTCTTCAGAAGAGCATGGCTCCCTCTCAAGTAGGACACCACATTTCAATTTGTACTATTAAAAACCTACATTACACAATGAAACAAATTAGCCGGTGAATCAGCCTGCACTGCCAGCAGCCTGGATTGGCAAAATGATAATAGCAAGATCTGGCCCCAAGAACATTCCTATAATAGCCATATTTTAATCCAATTGCATATGGCTGACCTCTAGCTAGCACTTCTAAGCCATGTAGCCTCGCTGGTTAACCAGAGTTGTCTGCCACAATCGCACAGGAAACTGTTGCCAGAGACCGAAAATGTAACTTCAGTTACAACCATAACCTACTCTCTCTCACCACCGACTGCACAACACAATCACAGCCACTAAGTATTCTTTGGGCTACGAGGAATATCCTATTTTTTTTTTTAAAGCAAAACAATAAGAAGAGCGATGATACTACTAACAAATAATTTCATGATTAGTACAGCTAATTTTGCCAGTGAACAATCTGACGTTCACCGTCTGGCAAAGGAGGCAGAACCTGAAGCTAGAGTCTATTGCACATTAGGTGACAAGAAGGGACTGTTTCTCCTGAATTACGTTCAAGCATTTTTCAAACATCTTTTCTAATATAACACAAATTACGGGGGAATCAAGACTGCTGTCAAGCGAAGGCTTTTTAGCTTTCCTAACTCTGACTCCTCCACCCTTTCTCTCTCTCTCTCTCTCTCTCTCTCTCTCTCTCTCTCTCTCTCTCTCTCTCTCTCACACACACACACACACACACACACACACACACACACACACACACACACACACACAAACATAGGGAGAGTACACTAGCAACAAATGTAAATACCCCCTGAGGAAAATTCTATGTAGACTAAAACTGCAGCTATGCAAATCCACCCAAAGAGTAAGGAAGCACTTTTAAAAAGAGAAATCAGTTCCAAGTGAACTCTGGATTTCTTATTTGGTGGAAACCCAGAAATCCACTGGAGTATCTCTCTTGGCATCCATCCACATCCTCTCTCCACTTGGACATGCAAACATTTCAGCATTAAGTACATAACAGCTCAAGTCCCCTCTGGGTTGGGTTGGGGAATGGATTGAACTTACAGTAGGAAAGCATAACTTCGAGGCGCAGCAAAGTGTCTCTATGCCAATCCTCCGCTTCTGGGCTAATTCACCCCAACCCTACCTCCTTCCCTCTTCCTTCTCCAGTAGTCAGTTTATAGTCAATTGCAGCATTCCATTACATTTCATTGCAAGACCCCAGCGAGGGGAATGCGGCACCGGCTAGGCAGCTGGGATCTGCACCCCACCAAGCCTTCCGCTTGTTTCTACTGGGCGACTCCGCCGTAAATCCAGGAGAGGTTTCAGCTGAGAAACCCAACTCGACTGCCCAAGGATCGAACAAATCCGGGACTTCTCTCTCTAGGCTTAAGATCCTCAGTCTTGCGGTGTGCTGCCTCCAGCCAGCCCCAGAACCCGGGAATCTCTCTGAACAGGGGAGCGTTCTCAGCTGCTCAAGTCCTGTAAATGAGAGACTGGTTGTTGGGTCCCCACCCACCCTCCCTCCTCCCTCCTGCCTCAGGATCCACCAAAGCAAATGTTTAATGAAACACTAATAATTGACCAAACCTCCTGGATCGTAAATAAGACAAGAACTTTTTTTGTCTCCATAACCCATTAAGTTTGCCGGCAACTTTCCATGATTCAGGGCCATTTCAAATTCTGCCAAAGACTACAGATCAACTTGATGGAGAGAAATCGGGGGGCTTCAGCATCCCCCACCACTCATTTCTTTATTTTTTTTTAACCACTCAACTCAACGCCAGTTCATTCACTGCCTAGCAAAAGACGAGCGCTGCCTCCAGCGCGCTCTCCCCCCCTCGCATTTAACCCTTGCCAATTTTAAGTGTTTGCCACAGAAATAATAAAACTAATAATAGACTGACAGTCAGAGAGAGAGAGAGAGAGAGAGAGAGAGAGACAGAGACAGAGACAGAGAGATGGATGGATAGACAGAAAGACAGACAGGCAGGCAGATGCTTTCTCCCTGGTAGCTGAACCCTCAACCGATCAGAGGTGAGCCCGAGCCGGAATGACATCATCGGGGGTTCACACTTACCAAAATACATTATGTTTCTCATTAATCATACAGCTGGAATCCCACCGCTGCGTCCTCGGCATCAGCTCCCCCTGCGCCGGGCTGCCTGGCTCCGAAAGTGGGGCTGCTTCTTGCTATGTTAGGTGGAAATTTCCCCGGCATGGCATGGAGACAGCGAGAGCGAGCGGGCGAGCGGGCGAGCGGGCGAGCAAGCAGCCCCAGAGGCGAGCGAGCTCAGTCGGGGTGCCGGGTTCCTTCTCCCTCACACGATCCCCGTCTGATTTCGCATTTACTCGCAGCTTTATGCTGCGCGGCCCATTCTTACTGTAATCTGACTCCTCCTTGTTATGTCCTTGCTCAGCCTGTGACATCAGGACTCAGAGTACTACAAACAGATCCCCCCCTTCCTCCCATTCCCTAGAACAGCCTCTCATTGAGGGGTTCCAGTCCCCAGCCTGGACTGGACGTCGCTTTCTGACCTCTTTCTACGTTGTTGCTATGATTATTTTAAACAGGCGTTGTAGAGGGCGAAGAGTGGAGGAGAGTGTCTGGACTGGGTGGAGTAGGTTAGAGGGAGAGTGCGGAGTTAAGGGGAGAGGAGAGAGAAAAGAGAATGGGGAGGAAAGAGAAGAGGAAAGGTAGGATCAGTAGGGTAGAGAAGGAATCTGTAGATTAACACCAGAAAAAAGTGGGGATGTGGGTGGTGTGTGTGTGTGTGTGTGTGTGTGTGTGTGGTGTGTGTGTGTGTGTGTGTGTGTGTGTGAACAAAGCTGGAAATTAACACCTTTTCTACAATCAACAACCTAATTAGATAGCCTGATTTATGAAGTGTGCCACTTGGCACATATGCATTTAAACGACTTCCCCAGAAGCCTCCCCCCAAGACACACACACATACACAGAGACGCACACAAAGACACAGACACACACACCCAAGTGTGGAAGCAGATTAATTCAAGGGATTACTGATGGGGTAATGGAGGTTTTTGCCTCTAAGTTATCTGGCAAAGCAAAGGTGGGGGGGTGGGATTCGAGGTAGGTTAGGTAGCTAACAAGCATCGTCTTTCAGTGGCAATTTTTCTGCTTTAAACTCGCACAGACAAAAAACCGCGATTAATAAAAACCACCCATCATTGAAAACCTCCCAAATCGCTGATTGGCAATAACGATTATTCCCAACTAGCGCTCCTCTTCCAGGTAATCAGGGTTGGAAGAAGAGGGGTCGGGGACTGAAGAGCCCTTAAATGGGAACTGCCTGGAGGCTGTTGGCAGAGCCTGGAATGCGCTCTACAGAGAAGTTTGTCCACTTCCCCCAACCCCCACCGCGCCCCACGGTCCCTCCCGTTAGTCAAGAAAGTGAGTTGACCCCAAATGTCGCCTAATCCAGGATTCCAGATCTGTAATCTGGATTAGCCAAAGCAAGAGACAAAGCCTGGAATCATCGACAGAGATTCAGTCTTGCAGGAACGAAAACCTAGGTTTAGGGACTGCCTCAGACCACCTGAAAGCAGTGTGGCATGGGCAGGTCACTTGAACTCTAGTGGCCCTAATTCAGTGTTCTTAGACTGCAGACTTGACCTTCCTAGAGGGAGTTTCTTCACTGTGAGCTCCTGTATACATACACACATGTTTATATATACATATGTGCATGTGCATACACATATGTGTGTATACATAATACATACGTATGTGTGTATACATGCATATATGAATGTACATCAGAGGAAAAGATGTTAGAACTTCCTAAAAAACATTGATAAATTATTGCTTACATCAGGAAATCTCAATCATTTTTGCATCATGGACCCCTCTGGAAGTCTAGTCAAGTCTGTGAATGCTTTCCCAGAACAATGATTTTAAATGTATAAAACAAAATAAATAGAATTACAATAAAACCAATTATATAGAAATCCAATTATTAAAATATTTAAAAAGCAAAGGCCCTAGGAAATATCTCCATAACTCTGAGGTGCACAACCCCTGACTTAGATGCTTAGCATGTCAAATAAATAAATATCATCAGGTCAGGTCGGTTCATAGGTCAGAAAAGGACCTTGTAAAGTATGAAGTCCAACTCTCTTATTTTACTAATTAAGAAACTGAGACCCCAAGAATTAAAATAACCCCACAAAGTTACCTTTAGAGATTTGGGATCCAAACCTAGGCCCTTTGAGAGGAGGAAAATAGCAAAGTATTATGAATGGCACAGTGAATAGAGTACTGGCCCTGGAGTCAGGAAAAAAAATAGTTCAAATCTGCCTCAGATACTGACTAGCTGGGTGATCTTGGGCAAGTCACTTAACCCTGTTCACCTCAGCTTCCTCATCTATAAAATGAACTGGAGAAGAAAATGACAAACCACTCCAGTATCTTTTCTAAGAAAAACCCAAATGGGGTCATGAAGAGTAGGACAGGGTGAAGAACAATGACAAAGGAGAAAAAAAAACTGGATTTGGGGTCAAAGGACTTGGGTTGAAAATCTGCCTTTGTCACTTACAACAGTTATAGCTTTGCACAAGTAATTTACCCTGTTTATTTTTTTGGGGGGGGGGCTGTTGTTTATTTTTTAATCTGTAAAATAAAAGAGGCTAGATTATCTGGCCTCTGTGGTATCTGCAGCCCCAAAATGACAATACTATAGTTACAGATCTAGGAGGTTTACTGCTATAATGCATTGCCTTCCACAGTTCTATTTCCTAAAAACCTAATCGCTGTTTGGATTGAGTTTAAAACTTGCAATAAAAACCAGTGGGATCTTGAACCTAAAATGAACAGAACAATGAATCTTCCTGATTGTTCCAAAAGGCTTCTCTTTATTTCTCAGAACTGTCAAATTTCCCTTTCTAATGTAATGAATAAAATATCCTATAGGTACTTTAATTTTTAAAGCATATTAACATCCACCTATGGAGAGATCAAGGAATTAGATGATTTGGCAAATGATTCAAATCTAGAGAGCTGAAACTCCTCAGGATTGACTTCTCTTTGGATGTCAAGAAATTAGCTTTAATTTCCTGAATTTAACTTTTCATATTTGTGAACATCTTATTTTTAGAAACTTGGTGGTCCAAAAATAAAATGAAAGGAAGAACATTTGATTAGAAAAATTATTTTGCTTTTGCTTTGCTTTTTTAGAAAAAATACTTTATTATCCCACTGGAGATTTAAATATGTATCATCATAGTATTATTAGAAAAAAGTGTTGGTCCATTGATCACTTTTCATTTTAGAGCAATAAAGAAGTTACTAAAAGAAAAAAAAAGGTATTTTCCCTGTGTAAATGTCCATGACACAGGTACAATAAAGACAATTTTTGACAGATATCAACTTATCAAAAATATGAATTTGTTATGAGCTTCCTCTGAGCCAGGAAAAATCAGATATGTACTTTAAGTTGCTAAAAACAAACTGGGAAGGGAAATAAAAAATCAACCCAAATTTGGCAAGCTAGTTGGTTGTCGCCCTTCGTTTTTAAGATC
Organism: Potorous gilbertii; assembly: GCA_028658325.1. Taxonomy (NCBI): domain Eukaryota; kingdom Metazoa; phylum Chordata; class Mammalia; order Diprotodontia; family Potoroidae; genus Potorous; species Potorous gilbertii. The sequence goes on along the minus strand of CM053770.1, from coordinate 25,999,954 downwards.
AGAATGACATCACTATGTTGGTGTCAAGGTGGAGTCTGTCTGATTGTGGCTGATCAGACCAGTAGAGCTCTGAAGGCTCTACTACAGGTCAGGCACCAATAACTGACATCAACATTTGAGATGTACATTTTTTGTTTCTTTTGAGCTACTGCAGTTCTGCTTTGCTTATAGAGCACAGAGTCTTCTTGATTGTGGGCATGCCAGTCCAGGGTCAGTGTCTCCCATGTCTAATAATTGATTCCAAAGTTCCTGAGAGAGACCTTGAAAGTATCCATGTATGTTTCATAAGTATGACAAAATCAAAGCTGTAACTGGGGCAAAGGATAAAGGTCTTAATCACCCCACAATGCCCCCCACCCCGAAGGCTACTGGCTTGAGGTAAGATGTTTTTAAGCACTTACACAGGGCCTGTTATGTGACATGCACTGTGCCAAGTGCCTTACAAATATTATCTTATTGGATCCTCACAACAACACAGAGAGGTAGGTGCTATTATTAACCCCATATTACATTTGAGGAAGATGAGGTAAATGGAAGTTAAATGATTTGCCCAGGGTCACACAGCTAGTGTCCAAGGTCAGATCTGAACTTAGTTCTTCCTAACTCCATGCCCGGGACTCTATCTACTGCATGACAGCTACCTCCACTGCTCCTCAATGCTTTTCTTCTGGTGTGCCTACTTTGTATTAAATGACTGTCAATACTCCTTCATTTAGCCCCACAATCCCTAGGATCCCGTTCACCCTAGTGTCCCTCTCCTAGAGCCCACTTTCCCCAGAGTTGTGTTCTCTTGATTAATCCTAGGGGTTAGAGTGTCAGGGTCCATTTTTTCATGTGATGGTATTAGGGGATATACTCTGAGGGATTGACTATCCCTTCTTTTGGCATGACTTCATGAGAACACCATTATTTCCCCTTCTCAATCCTCTGTTACAATGGCAATCCATTCAGTTGAATTTGTCCCAGGCATAAGAATTCCAAGTCAAAGCTCCATACCAAATGCCTAATTTGATTGACTTGGGGACTGTAATACATACATATACACACATATGCATATACATATATGTATATGTGTATATATGTCTGTATATGTATATGTGTATATGCATATAGTTTTGCTCTGTGAATTAATTCGCACAATTGAACTGGTTCATCTTCTTCATTTGGACATTGACCTTTCTCACCTTGGAAGTATTGGCACCTGGGGAGCCAGATTATACTTCAAGATGTCTGACCTTTTCTAAATCATTTCTTGAGAATGGCTTGATTTTTGTCTCTCAGTGGTGCCTAGTGTTGGTGGCCATAAATAGATGTGGTTATCCTAAGTTGTACATTCTTGTTGGTTTATCTTATTCCCCTTTAACTGGAGAAAATCAGCATCAATTTCTTCTTTGAAGTCTTTACTGAAATATCATACTGGATTTGGAGGACCTGGGTTCAAATTCCTCCTTTGACAATATCTAGCTGTGTGACATTAGGAAAATTACTTAACCTTTCTCTACCTCAGTTTGTTCCATCTGTAAAATGAGGGGATTGGACTGGATGACTTATGAGATTACCATGATCACTAACCAGGGTGTACTGGAAAATGTTTAACAATTAAGGGGAAAATGGATATAAAATATACTTATAAGTTTAGTATACATTATGGACATTTCCTTTATCACTTTTTAAAATATTAAACAACATTAACCAAGCAATAACTTAGCCCTGATTTATTGTGTTTGCCAATTTGCAAATGCTAAATGCTCCACAACAAAAATTTAACAGTTAACTCTCAGCTCCTAAGAGTGGGCTCCAGAACTCTCTTAACTGTGACACCCTCAGCACTCTGTATATAATTTATTGTGATGTTTGATGCTTCCTTTAGCTATTTAGTTCTTTCATGTGTCATCTTTCCAAAGGAACCACCCTTCAATGGCTAGATCAGTATGTCTGTCTTCCTTTATATCACTTCATAGTGTGGAGGACATATTAATCATTTCAATCACACTCACCATCATCATCAAACATTTATCAAGAATCTACTAGAGATGACACTATGGTAAACAAGGAGCTGTCAATGAAATTGAAGAGACAAGATATAAGAACCAAAATATAAAGACAATATTTGGGATTTGTGACCTCTCCAAGTCAGTATATTTCAGTGGCTCTTTTTTGCATCAATAACCCAGAGTTCAAGTAACTACATTCTATCTGTTGCCTCTTGGTTCTACCACAACACTGAATCCAAGCGTAAGGGATAGTCTTGCTGAAGTTCAGACACAAGAGATGGAATGTAATTACATAATTTCTCTGGGCCCCAGTTTTCTCATTAAAATAAGAGGAGTTGGAGAGGTTGATTGTTAAGGTCCCCTCCAGCTAGGTGGACAGTGGAGAGGTTTGAAGTCAGGAAGACTTGAGTTCAAATGTGATCTTAGACACTTACTTGATGAGTGACCCTGGACAAGTCATTTAACCCTGTTTGCCTCAGTTTCCTCATCTGTAAAATGAGCTAATGAAGGAAAGGGCAAACCACTCCAGCATCTTCACCAAGAACATCTCAAATGGGGTCATGAAGACTCAGGCATGACTCTTCATTCAACAACAATGACAACAGCAAATTCTGTTTGGTATCTATGTGACTATTATATTTGTGAGCTGCTATTGCTGAGGGCTAGACAAAGAGGTGGTCTTGAGCTCTACGTTGAAGGAAGAGGAGAACTTAATAAACAAAGATAAAGGCACTCCTCACAGGATAAATGGAGGGGGAAGGCAGCGCCTGCCATGATGGGTTGACCTGACAGTATTTAAGAGATAATGAGGCCAGTTTGACCTTAAGCTGAATGGTACTGTAGAAGAAAACATGAAGATAAATTTGGATATAAAGCGTAGGGACAAGGCATTTGCAATCAGAGTAGAGACAATAGTAGTAAGACTAACAACTTCTTCTACACTTTACTTATATATTATACTTAACTTTTGCAAAACACTTTACAAAGATTAACTCTTACCAAAAATCTATGTGGGTGGTATTATTAGCTCCATTTTACAGATGGGGATAAACCTGAGTGAGGTTGAGTTGCCCAAGGTCAAAGAGCTAGTAAGTTTCTGACACAGGATTCGAACTCAGGTCTCCTTGACTCCCTGTTCAGTGCTCTATCCACTCCGGCTGCCTAGTTGTCTAAAATCTTAAATGTCAGACTAAGAAGTTGGGATCTGATTTTGCAGGTGACAGAATTATTTGCTGAATGAATGGATGAGCTAACAAATGAACTTCGAAGTGTATCCGGGGGCTGGAATGTAAAATATGCCACCAAAGACACTTGGACATGTGATGGCATAGGTTAATAGATCTTGTGTAGCTGGTTGAAAGATCTCATACACTTCAGAGGTTTCCAATTTTTCTTAAGATAAATTTCATTTATGGTTCTTGGGCAGCTATTTCAGAATCCAAAAGGGGAAAAATGTACTTGAAAACAAAATGGAAGAAGAGAACACTGCATTGGATTTCTTCTTTTGCCTTGAAGACTGGCAAGCCTTCAAGAGAAATGAAGTACAGGTCTAGTAAATTTTGAATGTTTGAAAGGTCATGGACATTTCATTTTTAAATATGCTGTGATAATAGTGGTGTTCTCCTCTTAGAGCAAGAATGCACAAAAGTAATTGGCTGTTTCTCAACATATATAATTGCATGCCTCCTGTCAAATTCAGTGAATACAAATGTATGCATATATGTATACATGTATATATAAACATATATGTGTACTTATGTGCATACATGTGTGTGCATGTAGGTATTATGCATACGTGTGTATATACATATACATTGTAATGAGAGTTAAAGATCTTCCCTGCTCATTAATAGGCCTCAAGTGGAACTCATTAAGGAAAGCCTGATTAGAGTCTGGAGGCTTGTTTTGTACAAAAGTCCATACCTTTTGCTATAAGGCACCAGATCATGAAGACGGTGATGACCTCTGGCTCTGAACAGTGTATATATACACTGAAGTGAGGTTTTGCTTTGCTTGGAAGAAGGTCCATGTGTCAGATGGGTAACCATTAAGGAACCCCTCCCCACAGTTTTGAAAACCCAGATTCTCTCTGGTACTATTTATATATGTAATAGTCAGACAGTTGGATCTGTCTGTTGATCTGTGATGTATGTGTTGATTATGGTCAGACAGTTAAAAGCCCTATCTGTGGTCTGTATTTCTCTGCCTGTATTTTCTCTGTTGTTATATGTAATTAAAGAAGATTGTTGTCCCCCTCAAAAGTTGCTTTCCTTTTAGAAAGCAGATCTAAGAACTTGTGCTAGCAGGTCATTTGAATATGTCATGTTGCTTGCTGATACATACATACACACACACACACACACACACACACACACACATATATATATATACATATATACATATAATATACAGTGTAGATAGATAGATAGACTGACAAACAGATAATATGTCCAATGCACTTACAAACACGCATACTAACATGCTTACCAGGAAATTTCACATATTTTTCAATTAGGTCCCAATTTCATTCTGATCATGAATATTATCCAAAGGAACTGATCACTGATTCTTTTCCACTGGACAAAACCACCAAATGTGTTTTTTACCCTTGACTCAAAAGTGTCAGTTCTGGAAATCTACAATATTTGTCACCATGAATACCATTTAACTGCAGCAGTACCCAAAGGAACTCTGCACAGCCACACGTGAATACAGCCAGAGGAACTTAATTAATCTTGCTGTCACTTCCATGAGGCTTTTCATTAGTTTTGCTGCTATCTGATCAACTAGCCCTTTCCATATTGGAAATGGCTACCACAGTCTCCTACAAAAGAATTTTCAAGAGATAAACAAAGACTCACCTTTAACACAGAGTGAGCCTTTAGGCAGGCAAACTTTATCAGCTTGATAGCTGTACCTCTGGGATGCTAATTGGGAGGTAACCCCAGAATTTCATAGTTGAGATTATAAATTGGTAAGAAACATGTCTGTTGTATAGGGGGAATTCACATGACTGGTTTCTGACAGGATACTACTTTAAAATCTAAACACAGATTAAATATTTCAGATGAAAGGTCATATTTTCCTCTCTTTCCTCTTCATGAATACTGATTCTGTGTACATTGTGAAAAGAAACATGTTTGGTGGATGCGTATTCAACCCATGAGAAAATCAGCATTTCCTGTTGCCTAAATCACACTGGTTTCAATAGAACTGAATTGAATTGAACTGAGTGGAGATTAGGGATTTTAGGGGGTTAAAGTGATTTGACAAGTGTTTAAGAGAACAAAATGAAGGCAAGTCAAAGATCAAGTAAAATAATTTCTCCATCTGTGAATGTTTATCAGTTAACCTTTTAGGTAAATATCAACTGAATTAAATAGGTAAATAGGTGAAAGAAAAAAATATGATGAGAATTCATACCCTTCTTGTTTTATACATTTTTGATGGGAATGACTCTCAAAGCATTTAATTAACAACTTTCCTATGCTGTGCATTTACATTATGCCAAAAAGTATTTAATTAGTCTAATTGAGCTTTTACTTGGATGTTAGCTAAATGATCAAATTGTTTGACAGAAGAGATCAGACAAAATTCCATTAATGACACCATGTCCTGGCTCAAAATCTCAGTTGTTTTTTACTCTCCTTTCCTTATTTCCCACATCCAATCAGTTATTAAATCTTATTGAAACTATCTTTCACAACTTAGAGTGTCAAGAAAGTAGAGTGAGGAGGGAACTCTCAGAAACACTCCCAAATTGCTTTCCAAATAACTAGAAAACCACCACAGAACTGATTGATAAGCAGGGAAGCAGCTTACCAGCCTGGCATGAAAGATTTGTCTCACTGAAGTGGGAGGGAAGCAAGGTCCAAGGCATCAGTAGCCAGCCATCCTCATAACAGGGGACCTGCAGCAAGACTCCAAAACTGGGGCAATCCACCAGTGAATTCCTACCTTTCTGCAAATCAGCAATCATTTAGGCAAGAGATCAATCTGTGCAGTTCAAGGCCCCATCCCAGGAATCCCACCACCATTGACCCCATTGCTGACCAGTAGTGGACCCCACCCCAGGAAAAGGGACTATATCTTGATGAAAGGTATCAGAGACAATGAAGTCATATCTATACTAAAAATATGTGCACTAAATGATATAACATCTAAATTTTTGAATAAGTTAAATGAACTAAAAAAGGATATAGACAATAAAACAATACTAGTGGTGGACCTCAGATTTCCCTTCTCAGAATTAGATAAATTTAACCAAAACAAAAACAAAAAGAAGTTAAAGAAGCATATAAAATTTGGTAAGTTTAAATATGACAGATATCTGGAGAAAATTTAATGAAAAGAAAAAGGAATATACCTCTTTCTCAGCAGTACATGGCACCTACACACAAACTGACCATGTATTAAAACATAAAAAAACTTATAACAAAATACAGAAAAGCAGAAAAAGTAAATGCATCCTTTTCATGTCATAATGCAATAAAAGTATATTCAATAATGAGCAATGGAAAGACATTAAAATTACTTGGAAATTAAATAATCTAATCTTAAAAAGCACAAGTGGGTCAAAGAATAAATCATAGAAACTATCAACAATTTCATTAACGAAAATGACAACAATGCGACAGCATACCAAAATTTATGGGATGCAGCCTAAGTGGGACTTAGAGGAAAATTTATATCTCTAATCACTTACATCAATAAAATAGAGAAAAATCAGATGAATGAATTGAGCATGCAACTGAAAAAAAAAACTAGAAAAAGAAGAAATTAAAAATCCTCAATTAAATGTCAAATTGGAAATTCTTCTGAAAAATCAAAGGAGAGATTAACAAATTTGGAAGTCAGAGAACCATTCAATTAATAACTAAATTGAGAAGCTAGTTTTATAGGGGAAAACATAATAAAATTGATAAACTATTGGCTAATTTGAATGTAAAAAAGGAAAGAAAACCAAATTATTAGTATCAAAAATGAAAGGGGCAAATTTACCAGTAATGAAGAATAAATTAAGACAATTGTTAGGAGCTATTTTGCCCAATTATATGCCAATAAATTTTACAATCTAAGTTAAATGAATGAATATCTATAAAAATATAAATTACCTAGATTAGGAGAAGAAATAAATTTTAGGAAATCTTAGAAAAAAAGAAATTGAATAAGCCATCAATGAACTTCCTAAGAAAAAATTCCCAGGATCAGATGTATTCACACACAAATTCTACCAAACATTTAAAAAACAATTAATCCTAATATTGAATAAACTATTTGCAAAAGTAGGTGGAGTCCTTGCTTTTATAATACAAATGCTGATAACCAAAACAGAGAAAGAAAATTGTAGACCAATTTCCCTAATGAATATTAATGCAAAAATTAAAATAAAATACTAGCCAAATGATTACAGCAATATATCACAAGGATCAGAAACTATGACCATGTGGGATTTACACCAGGAATGCAGCACTGGTTCAATATTTGGAAAACTTTCAGCATGATTGAGTATATCAAAAATAAAACCAACAGAAATCCTATGATAATCTCAATAGATGCAGAAGAAACTTTCAACAAAATACAACACCTATTCCTATTAAAAACAGTAAGGAGCTTAGTAATAAATGGAACTTCCCTTAAAAAGTAAGTAGAGTTTATCTAAAACCATAAGCAAACATTATCTGGAGATGTGTTAGGCCTTCCCAATACAATTAAGGGGTGAAGCAAGGATGCTCATCATCACCTCTATTATTTAATTCTGTACTTGAAATGTGAGATAAGATAAAGATAAGAGAAAAAAGAAATTAAAGAATTAGAATAGACAACATGGAAACAAAACTATCACTCTTTGCAGTTGATATATGATGTTATACTTAGAAAATCCTAGAGAATCTGAATTATTTGAAATTATTTACAACTTTATCAAAGTAAAGGATGCAAAATAAACCCACATTATTCATTATATATTACCAGCAAAGACTAGTTGTTGTGTTTATCCTTCATTGCTGAAGAAGACCATGCCATCAGTATTGAACAGAAAATGCAAATTAAAGCAACTCAGAAGTACCACTTCATAACTATCAGAGTGACTAATATGACAAAAATGAAAATGTTGGATGCTGTAGGGGATGTGGGAAAACTGAGGCACTAATGTACCATTGGTGGAGTTGTAAACTAATCTAATCACTCTGGAGAATAATTTGGAACTATACCCAAAAGGCTGTAAAACTGTGCACCCCTTTTGACCAAGCAATATCTCTTCTAGATCTGTATCCCAAAGGGATCATAAAATGGGAACAGGACTCACATGTACAAAAATATTTATATCAGCTCTTTTTGTGGTGGTCAAGAATTGGAAATTAGGGGGATGTCCATTAACTGAAGAATGGCTAAGCAAGCTGTGGTATACAACTCTGATTGACTGTTCTTGTGCTATAAGAAATGAAAAGCAAGAGAACTGATGCATAGTGAAATGAACAGAACCAGGGAAATGTACACAGTAACATCAATATTGTTTGATGAAGAATTGTGAATGACTTTGCTTTTCCCAGCAATATAGTAATCCAAGACAATCCCAAAGGACTAATGAAGTGTGCTAACTGCCTCCACAGGAAGAACTAATATTGACTGAATGCGGAATGAAGCATGCTATTTTTCACTTTCATTTTTTCTTTTATTTGAATTTTCTTGCATGAAATTACTAATAGGGAAACATTTTACATAATTATACATGTATACTCTATACCTGATTGCTGACCATCTCAGGGAGGGAAGAAGGGTGTGATAGAGAGAGGGATAGAATTTGGAACTCAAAACTTTAAATAAAAATGCTAAAGAAAACCTCTCTGTCACAATATTTGGTCATCTCCAAGACTTGTTTTCCATTCCTGATTGAATAATTAGTTCAGGGCCTCATTTCTTCCAATCTATATTATTGAATGGGACTCCAAACCTGTCCACCCACCTATGATTTCTTCTTCTTCCAATCTATCCTACCCATCACTGCCAGAATAATCTTTTAAGTGTCCGATCAAGTCACTGTCCTGTTCACCGAACTTAAATAACTCTATATCATGAATCATGAATAAATTCTACACCTCTTAGCTTGATATTTAAGACCTTTCCACAATCTGTCTCCTACCTATGATTTATCCATCCATCAATTTATCTATTAATATATTTACTTATTTATTTTATTTAATCTGCTTATCCACTATGTTTTTGTACATTCATTCATTAATCCATCTAACTATTAATTTGTTTATCTGATTATTTACATTAGAACTGTGATTTCACCAGTGCAGGTAATTTTCGCTACCAATCAATGATATAATATTAGATAATCAAATGAGATATTTGTAAATCATTTAAGATGGTTCCTGGCACATAGCAGTCACTTAATAAATTCTTGTCTCCTTTCGCTTACAAAAGCATATTAGCACTATGCTCAAATTTAATTCAGTAAAACAACAAGCCTCTATTAAACATTTGTTTTGGGTAAGATTTGTTTGCCTGAGACACTTGGAGGTTAAATTGACCCATGCAGATTCACAAAACCAAAAGATGTCAGAGATGGAAGTTCAACTCAAATTTTCATGATTATAAGGCCTCCTCTTTATCCACCTGCCACATTGCCTCTCTTCAATTTTCTTTTTTCTTTCTTATTTTTTACTTTATCTCATACCATTCCTCTTCTTGTGTTCTGTGTCCCACCCAAATTTGTTTGATCATCTAAGCACTCCCCTAATTTCCAGCATTACCTTAAACTGTTTTTCATACCTGGAATTCCCTTTCCAAAACCTGGTGGATGAAGAAATGCTAATACTAATGCTTAGTATTAGCATTTAGCTCCCCATAGAGTATTCTCCAATCTAGATAGGAATCCATCTCCAGTAACTCTTATTTTTGACCCTTCTACCCCTTCCTGCTTTTCTTTACCTTATAAAATAGCAAATTCCCTAAACAAAGGATTGTTTTACATTTTGTGTTGTTATTGCTCAGTCTGATTCTTTGTTATCCAATCTGGGGTTTTCTTGGCAAAGATAATGAAGTGGTTTGCCATTTCCTTCTCCAGCTCATTTTGCAAATGAGGACACTGAGGCAAGCAGGGATAAGTGACTTGCCCAGTGTCTCCCAGTTAGGAAGTCTAGAGGCAAGATTTGAGCCCAGGAAGAGGAGTTTTCTGACTCCAGATCAGGCACTCTATTCACTGTACCACCTAAATGCCCCTAGATTAGCATGGACAGAAGAGACATGCAATGAAGGAAAGGAAAGCTAATCGAAATGAAAGTTAGCTAGGAAGAGTCAGAAACAACTGAAAAAAGAAACAAAAACAAAAACAACTGAACAAGAAAAGATCAAATGAAAATTGCTTGGTCACCACACAGATTTCTCATTAGATATCACACCTCACATTTAATTTGTTGACAAGACTTGTTGAGTTTACCTGTGCAATATCTCTCCAACATGCCCTCCCCCAATCTTTTCTGGCACTTCAACAACCCTGGTACAGGCTCCCAAACCTGTTCCACAGTCTGCTGGTTGGTCTCCTGTATTCAGATTCCAAAGTGACATTCCTAAATTGCAGGTCTGACTAAGGTTATCTTCCTACTCATTGAACTCCCATTGAACTCGCCCCTAGAATTAAAAACACACATCTCTGCTTGGTAGTCACATTGCTTCATAGCCTAGATTTCTTTATTTTTCCAGTTTGTGTACTCTTCACGATGTATTCTTTGGTCCAGTAACACTGACCTCCTTACTGCTGGAACAAGACACTCCATTTCTTACTCTGGGCATTTTCCCTGGCTGTCCTCCTCATCTCCACATCCTGAATTTCCTGGCTTCCTTCAAGTTCCAGCTAATATCTCTCTGCACAAAGTCTTTCCAAGTCGCTCTTCATTCTAGTTACTTCTCTGTATATGTACATACACACAAACACACACACACACACACATACACACAGAGGAAATATGTATAAAATGAACAGCCAGGATTCTGGAATAGAAAGAATTCTAAACTTGAAATAGGAGACACTGGGGTTTAAAGCCTATTCTACTTCCTAGATCACAAGGAAGTGTTAAAGAAAGTGCTTTTCAAACTGTAAAAGCTATATAAATAAATTGTTACTATTTTTGTTATTTATTATTAATGCACTTTAAAAATCTACTTGAAATGATCAGCTATTAATACACTTCAAAAATCTACTTGAAATGATCAGCTAAGTTAGACTGACCATTAAATGAGACCATTAATAAAGTGGTATGTATTATTCCTCACTCAGTTCAGCATATTTCTCATACATCAATTAATTTACAATTATTCTCAACCTTACTGTTTATTTTCCTAATTCAAGGAATCTCTTGGTTTTGCCTTTCTCCATATCCCCAACAGATGGCACAGTACTTGACCCATACTTGTTGAAGGACTAAATGACATTTTTTTAAAGACATTCTCCATGAAAAGATGGTAACCACTGTTGTTAGGGAATGGTTAAACATATTGTGCTAAGTGAATGTATAGGAATAGTATCATGACATAAGAAAAAACGAATGTAAGGAATTCAGAGAGACACGTGAAGACTTTCATGCAGGGTGATCTAAGCAAAAGAGTTGAATATATAATATACATACTAATAGCAAGAATGACAATGAAAAAAGTGCTAAATTGAAAGTAGATTCTGATAGCTGTGAAACTCAATCTTGATCATGAAGAAAAAACTAAAAAATGCCTACTCCCTTTAACTAGAGAGATGGAGTGGGGAGGATGGCTGTTACCATAGTGAGGATTTGCATTTGCTGTCAGAAATGGACATTGTGGGGTTTTTTTGGTTGCTATCTTCATCATCATCACTTTTCTTAAATGTTTTCCTTCCCTCCAAGGGACAATTCACTTGCAGGGGAGGATATAGATAGACAAGAAATATGATACAAAAATTAAAAACATCAATAAAATTTATTTATAGAAAAATAAAAATAAATGTTATTTTTAAGAAGACACCTAGCTGCCATGAAGATGTATTTATTTTGCAGTCATCAAAGGATAAGACTGTGTAGCATATTTAACATCTGCCATTTCCAGCACAGTCTGACTGAGTAACGCAGTCATGAGACACAATGATACGATCCTTTAGTCTCATATTAAATCAATCTCCACCACATTCCTCGTTCTCTCCTCTAAAAGATAATCATTCAGCATTTCATCTATTCAGGAAAATGTCATTACTTTGGAAAGACCATAAAAGTACTAAAAACCACCCAAGTGTTCTTTTATATGCCCAATCTGAAGTAGAGTGGAAAGTTTTCTTCACCTTCAAGGGAAAAGATGCAGTGAAGGCATGATGGAGGGGTGAAGGAAAAAATACCACAGCTAATACAAGCATGAAAAACATTTTTGTTTGGGGAAACTTCTATAGTTTCAAAGTACAAAATTCTTTGAGAAAGACTTTAAAATTGAGTAATTTATAATTTTTTTAATGTCTTTAACAGCTAAAATGGACCCCACATGAGATATCTTTTCAGTTATGTAACTGGGACCTAATTTTCTTCTTCTGGCCAAAACAAGTTTCTTTCATTGAGAAAAATCTTTTCTGTGGTAGATTGGTGGGAAAGATCACATTCAGGAAAACTTTTATCTAAAGAAAATCAATCCATATCTCAGGAGTTACTCTTGCACAAATAGACCAATCTGCCAATGAGTTGTGGGCCCCCCAGTGAATATTTCCAGGCCCTTTCAATCTTTGACACAGATTGAAAGTTGAATGGAGAAGATGACAGTACAGGCAGTTATCCAACTGAATTCTCCCATCTGTTCCCTCCAAACAACTTTAAAATAACTTCTCAAATAAAATTTCAGAGCAGCAGAGCCAGCTAGAGGTCAGTGGGAGATAATTTTTTTCCAACCCAACACAACTTAGGAGGTTGGCAGGAAAGGACTGTGACATTAGGGTGAGAGTGAGCTCACAGCATAGAAACAGCATCAGTGGTAGACCTTGGAGGTGGCAGCAGCTGCAGGAGCTCCTAGCCCAGAGATGATTAAGGAAGGGGGCCACAGAATAAGTCAAAAAGAGATTACAGAATTAGAGGAGACCCTTTACTGGTACTGAGTGCAGTTGGAGCTGATTAGCAACTCTATTGTCCATAAATTGTCCTGGGTCACAGTTGCACAGTGGAGAGGAGTGCTTCTCTTTGGTCACAAGAGAGCAGTATCCCTGATAGTAGTTTCAAGGTCAAGAAGAGCACTAGCAACTGTGACTGTAGTGCATCATGGACCCTTCCTAGATAAAGATTAAAACACAGACCAGAAGAGCAGTGACATCACCTCTCCCCAGACCAGATCACATTTGCAGCAATAAAAGCTTACAGACCTCTAGAACCTAATCTGAAAATGAGAGCACAAAAACAGCCTGAAGTTTAGGACAGTAACTCTTCACCCCTAGATGAGTAGAGCTCAACTTTAAATAAAGGTCAAATTCAAGAAATAGACTAGAAAAATGAGCAAATAAAAACAACACAAACAGAACTTGACCATAAAAACCTACCACAAGTAAAGCTTCAAAGAGTAATGCAAATTGGATTCAAGCCTAACAAGAATTCTTGGAAGCATTAAAGAAAGAGATAAGAGTGGGGAGAGGAAAAAACAAAAAATTGGAAAGAAATGAGAGTAATGCAAGATTGTTATGAGAAAGGGGGTGGAGCCAAGATGGCGGAGTGAGAGCACAGACTCACCTTAGTTCTACCACAAGTTTCTTCAGATACCTCTAAAAAGAGAATCTGAACAATATTTTAGAGTGGTAGAATCCACTAGGAGAAAGAATGTGGCACATTTCTAGCCCAGAACAGCTGGGAAGGTTGATGGGAAGAATCTGTTACAGGGGCTGGGGGAGTGCAAAATGCACAGGCTGCACCAGGACAGATTGGACCATAGCAGAATGGAACAAGAACTGCCAGGACAGACTGAAGCAGAAGCAACAGTGCAAATTCTGAAACATATAAGTACAGGAAGGGAGTCCAGCAGAAGTAAGTGAGAGAGAAGCACAGGACCCCAGTAACAACAGCAGCCACTCCTAAAACTATCAACCTGTGGATTAAAGTTTGAAAGTCACCTACTTGAACTTCTGGGATCCAAGACAGCAGAGTAAATTGTGAGTGCTCTCCCTCTCCTGTTGTTGATCTTGAAAAACCCAGAGAATACTGCCCCAGGAAAAATGCTGAAATAGTGGCATCAGCTGAAGGTATAAACAGTCTCTCAGTTTGGGAGGCAAGCAAGATTGTCAAGGAGAGTCCTTCTTGCTGTGGCTGAAGGGAACCAGTGCAGGAAGGGAGGTGTCGCAGATAGCCCCACTTCAGAGAAACAGGAGGAGTTCCTGAGCCCAGGGCGGGTGGGGTGGAGCCCATACGCACCAACACCAGGAGCCTGGACATGCCTTAGAATAACAAGGGGAATTGGGCAGATACCAATGCAGATGAGAGTTCACCAGCCTCTGATATCATCTATGCTCTAGCTCAGGGGAGAAGATCTTCTGCAGGCAGACCACTCCTCTCTCATACCTCACACAATGAGCTTCAGAGTAACCCTGGGGGAAACTCAGAAAGACTCCATCTGGCCTCAATCTTGGTACACACCATACAGCTCAGCACCAGGTATGTTGCAACATTCTAGCTTCTAGGTGAAAGAACCCAAGGCCACAACATAAAAAGCCTCAAGGTCTCAGTACAAGAAATGTGGGACAGAGCCCCCACTGCCCAAGAAGCATAGATCCACTCTAAAAGCCACAAAAAAGGCAATCATCATTAGCAAGAAGCAAACCAGAAAAGCAAAGACCAGAGAATCTTACTATGGAGACAAAGACCAAAATGCAAATTCAGCAATGGACAGCATGGGAACTGCAGTCACATCTGAAACCTCAAAAGAGAATATGAGTTGGTCTCAAGCCCAAAGATTATTCTTGGAAGAGTTCAAGAAGGACTTCAAAAGTCTAAACAGAGGGGTAGAAGAAAAATTGGTCAGTGATTTTTAAGAATACAATTGACAAAATGAAAAAAAGAATTCACTGAAGAGAACAGATACTTAAAAAGCAAAATTGGGAAAATGAATAAGGAAATACAAAACCTAACTGGGAAAATTTGACAAATGAAAAAGGAAGTACAAATATAACTGGAGAAAATAACTCCTTAAAAGGAACAATTGTACAAATGGTTAAGGAGGTGCAAAAGTTAACTGAAGAAAACAATTTATTAAAAATTAGAACTGGGCAAATAGACATCAAGAACCAGTCATTAAGAATCTGTCAAACAAAATCTAAAGAATGAAAAAATAGAAGAAAAATCTTCAAATGGATATATGATCTAGGTGTAAAGATTGATACTATAAACAAAGCAGGGGAGTAAGGAATAGTGTATTTGTCACATTTATGGAGAATGAAGAAATTTATGACCAAACAAGAGACAGAGAACATCATGAAGTACAAAATGGATAATTTTGATTACATTAAATGGAAAAGTTTTCCACAAACAAATCCAATGCAACTAAGATTAGGAGGGAAGCAGAAAACTGGGAAAGAATTTTTGCAACTAGTGTCTGTGATAAAGGCCTCATTTCTAAAATGTATAGACAATTGAGTCAAATGTACAAGAATACAAGTCATTCCCCAATTAATAAATGGTCAAAGGATATGAACAGGCAGTTTTCAGAAGAAGAAATTAAAGCTATCTATAGTCATATGATAGAATACTCTAAATCACTATTGATTCGAGAGATGCAAATCAAAATAACTCTGAGGTACCACATCACACCTATCAGATTGACTAACATGATAAAACAGAAAGATGATAAATGTTGGAAAAGGTGTGGGAAAGTTGTAACACTAATTCATTGTTGGTGGAGCTGTGAGTTGATCCAATCATTCTGGAAAGCAATTTGCAACTATGACCAAAGAGCTACAAAAATGTTACATACTCTTTGACCCAGCAATATCATTTCTGGTACTGCATCCTAAAGAGATCATAAAAAAGAGTAAAGGTCCTACATGTACAAAAATATTTGTAGCCTTTCTCTTTGTGGTGGTCCAAAACTGGAAATTAAAGGAATGCCCATTAATTGGGAAATGGCTGAACAGTTGTGGTATATGAATGTAATGGAATACTATTGTACTATAAGAAATGAAGAACAGGAAGACTCCAGAGAGGCCTAGAAAGGCATATATGAAGTGATGCTGAATGAAAGGAGCAGAACCCGGAGAATTTTGTACACAGTTACAACCAAAGTGTGTGATGAATTTTTCTGGTAGACTTAGTCCTTCATAGCAAAACAGGGACCTAAAAAATTCCCAATGGACTTTTGAGGCAAAATGCCTTCCATATCCAGAGAAAGAATTGTGGAATTGGATCCCAGAATGAAGCAGATCATTTACTTTTGTATTATGCTTTGTTGTGCTTCATAGTTTCTCCCATTCATTTTAATCCCTCTATTCAACATGACAAAGGTGAAAATGTAAAAAAGCAACAACAACCAAAAAAATAGAAGAAAAAGTAAAGTATCTCACTGGAAAAACAACTCAGCTGGAAAATAGATCCAGGAGAGAAAATCTAAGAATTATTGGTCTCCCAAAAAGCCATGATGGAAAAAAAGTGGTCGGACAATATTTTCCAAGAAATCATCAAGGAAAACTTCCCTGAGATCTTAGATACAGAGGGCAAAATATTCATTGAAAGAATCCACCAATCATTCCTGAAACAGATCCCAAATTGAAAACAGCAAGGGATATTGTTGCCAAATTCCAGAAATATCAAGTGAAAGAGAAAATACTGCGAGTAGCCAGAAAAAAAAACAAATTGAATATTAAGGAACTACAGTCAGGATCACACAGAACCTTACAGCTTCTACATTAAAAGATCAGAGGGATTGGAATATGATATTCTGCAAGGCAAAGGAGTTGGGACTACAGTCAAATTACCCAGCAAAATCAAGCATAATATTTCAGGCAAGGAAATGGACATTCAATGAAATAAGGGATTTCCAAAACTTGCTGATGAAAAGACCAGAGCCCAACAGAAAATTGAATCTTAAAATGCAAGACTCAAGAGAGGCATAAAAAGGTAAATGGGGGGGTAGGGGAAGAGGGGATGGAGGAGACTTATTATTCAATATGGGCAAAATGTTTACATCCCTATATGGGGGATGACACTTGTAAATCTTGAGAACTGCATATTTATTACAACATTTAAAAGAGATATACACAGGCAGAGGGAGTGGGTATAGTTTAACTGATGTGGTGATTAAAAAAATGATGAAATTGTGTGAAGTGATTGTAATGGAAGAAGAGAAAAGAGGGAGGTAGGAAAAGGTAAACAACATCTGAGGAAGAAACACAAAAGCATTATAGTGGAAGGAAAGAGGGGAGGGGATTAACAATGTTTGACATTTACTCTCATTTGTTTTGGCTGAAAGAGGGAAAAATAGTTAAGTATAGAAATCTAACTTGTCCTGTAGGCAGTAAGAGAGAAAAAGAGAAAAAAAGGGAGGGGGGCTGAGAGAAGGGAGGGAAGATTGAGGGAGGCAGTAGTCAAAAATAAAACTCTGTTGTGGAGGGGAAGGGAGAATGGAGAAACCAAAGCAAAAACTGAGGTAAAGAGGATGGAGATAAAGACACAGTAATCATAACTGTGAATGTGAATGGGATGAACTCTTCCATAAAACAGAGGCAGATAGAAGAATGTATTAAAAACCATAATCCTACAATATGTTGTTTACAAGAAACACATTTGAAACAGAGGGAAGGTAAAAAGTTGGAGCAGAATATCCTATGCTTCAGTTCATGTAAAAAAAAAAAGCAGAGATATTGATCCTAATCTCATACAAAGTAAAAGCAGAAATAGATCTAATCAAAAGAGATAAGGAAGGAAATTGTAAGCTACTAAAAGGCACCATAGACAATGAAGCAATGTCATTACAAAACATATATACATCATGGTATAGCATCCAAATTCTTAGAGGAGAAGTTAAGGGAGTTACAGGAAGAAACAGAGAGCAAAACTATACTAGTAGGAGATCTCAAACTCCCCCTCTCTAAATTTGATAAACCTAACCTCAGTATAAACAAGAAAGAAGTTAAGGAGGTGAATAGATGTCTGGATGAGGTAGATATAATAGATCTCTGGAGAAAACTGAATGAGGATAGAAAGGAATATACCTTTTTCTCAGCGGTACATGACACATACACAAAAATTGACCAATACTAGGTCATAAAATTCTCACAGTCCAGTGAAGAAAGGTAAAGATAATCAATGCATCCTTTTCAGATCATAGTGTAATAAGAATTATACATGATTCAGGATAAACCAATAATTAATTGGAAACTAAATAATCTAATCCTAAAGAATGAGTGGGTTAAATGACAAATCATAGAAAAAATAACTTCATTCAAGAGAATGACAATGATGAGACACCCTACCAAAACTTATGAGATGCTGCAAAAGCAGTTCTTAGGGGAAGTTTTATATCATCGAATGCCTATATGAATAAAATAGAAAAAGAGGAGATTGATGAATTGAGTATGCAGCTGAAAAATCTAAAAAAAGGATTAAATTTAAAATCCCCAATAAATAATAAATTAGAAATATTGAAAACCAAAGGAGAGATTAATAAAATTGAAACTAAGAAAACTATTGAACTAATAAAGAAAATGAAGACTTGGTTTTATGAAAAAAACCAATAAAACAGATAAACCTTTGATCAACTTAATTTAAAGAAAAGAAAGAAAAAAACAAATTACCAATATCAAAAAATGATAAGGGTGAACTCATCTCCATTGAGGAGGAAATTAAAACAATAATTATAAATTACTTTGCCCAACTGTATGCTCATATATTTGACATTCTAAGTGAAATAGAGGAATATTTTAAAAAATGTAAATTGCCTAGATTAGCAGAGGAAGAAGGTAAATACTTCAATAACCCCATCTCAGACAAAGAAATTGAACAAGCCATCAATGAACTCCCTTGGAAAAAAATCTCTAGGTCCAGATGGATTTGGAAGTGAATTCTATAAAATATTTAAAGTAGAGTTAATTACAATACTATATAGACTATTTGGGAAAACTGGCCAAGAAGGAGTCTTAGAAAACTCTTTTTTTATGATACAAGTATGGTTCTGATACTTAAACCAGAAAGAGCCAAAACAGAGAAAGAAAGTTATAGACCAATTTCCCTAATGTATAAACACAGCTGAAAAAATTTTAAACAAGATATTAGCAAAAAGATTACAGCAACTTATCATGAGAATAATACGTTATGATCCGGTAGGATTTATACCAGGAATGCACAACTAGTTCAATATTAGGAGAACTAAAAGCATTATTGATATTATCAACAACAAATCTAACAAGAACCATATGATAATTTCAATAGATACAGAAAAAAACTTTTGACAAAATACAACACCCATTCCTATTGAAAACACTGGAGAGCATAGGAATAAATGGTCTCTTCCACAAAATAATAAGCAGCATTTACCTAAAACCATCAGCAAGCATTATATGTAATGGGGATAATTTAGATGCATTTCCAATAAGATCAGAGGTGAAACAAGGATGTCCGTTATTACTGCTGTTATTCAATATGGTACTAAAAATATTAGCTTTAGCAATAACAGAAGAAAAAGAAATTGAAGGAATTAGAACAGGCAAAGAAGAAACTAAGTTATCACTCTTTGCAGATGATATGATGATATACTTAGAGAATCCTAGAGAATCAAGTAAAAACAAGTACTTGAAATGATAAACAACTTTAGCAAAGTTGAAGGTTACAAAATCATCTGCATTTTTATACATTACTAACAAAGCCAAACAGAAATATAGAGAAATCTCATTTAAAGTTACAGTGGAGAGTTCCAGTTCCAGGAGCCAAGATGGCAGAGTGATCGGTAATTGTTATCTCCCTCCCCTTGTTGACCTTGAAGAGTCCAGAAAGTATCTCCCTGGGAAAAATCCTGGAGCAGTGGGAGTTTCAGAGCTGTTCAAGACAGCCACACCTCAACAAACAGTAGAAGATCCTGAGTCCCATGGGGATAAAGCCAACATCAAGACCTCAGGTGTGCTTCAGCACCCCAAGGGAATGGGGAAGACACTAATGCAGATGAGATCACCAACTACTGAGCTTACCTATGCTCTAGATGAGCAGAGAAGACCTCCTGTGGCCAGACCAACCCTCCCCCCACACTTAACACAGATAGCTCCAGGGTAACTGTGGGGAAACCCCAAAAGACCTCACCTGGCCTCTGCTTTCCAACACCAGCCAGCTCAGCACCAGGTGTGTGGCAGCATTTTAGCTTCTAGCTGAAAGAACCAGAGGCCACAACACACAAAGCCCCAAGTTTTAGGCACAGGAACTATGGGACAGAGGTTCCTGTGCCCCAGATGCAGAAATCTACTTTAAAAATCAGGAAAAGAGTGATTATCATGAGTAAAAAGCAAAGCAGAAAAGACCATAGAATTTTTCTGTGGGGACAAGGACCAAAACACAAATACCAAAAAGGTCAGCATTGAGACTCTACTCCCATCTGAAACTTCAGAAGTGAATATGAACTGGTTGGAAACAAAAGAGCCTTCTTGGAAGAGCTCAGGAAGGATTTTAAAAACTAAATTAGAGAAATAGCAGAAAAAATTGACTGACTAAAAATATGAAAAGGGAAATCACAGAAGAATTTAAAAGGACAGTTGGACAAATGGAAAAGAAAGTACAAAACCTAACTGGAGAAGACAACTCCTTAAAAGGAAGAACTGAGCAGATGTAAAAAGAGATGAAAAAGTTAACCGAAGAAGACAATTTGATAAAAATTAGAATTGGGCAAGTGGAAGCTAATGAATCTATGAGACATCAAGAATCAGTCAAACAGAATATAAAGAATGAAAAGATAAAAGGAAATATAAAGGATCTAACTGGAAAAACAACTGACCTGGAAAATGGATTCAGGAGAAAAAAATCTAAGGATTATTGGTCTACCAGAAAGTCATGATGAAAAAAAGAGCCTGAACAATAGCATCCAAAAAATCATCCGGGAAAATTGCCCACAAGTCCTAGATCCAGAGGGCAAAATAGGCATCAAAAGAATCTACCATTCACCTCTTGAAAGGGACCCCAAACTAAAAACACCAAGGAATATCATTGCCAAATTCCAGAACTATCAAGTAAAGGAGAAAATACTGCAAGCAGCTAGAAAGAAACAATTCAAATATCAAGGAACTACAGTTAGGATCACACAGGGCCTTGCAGATCTTCCTAATGAAAAGGCCAGAATTCAATAGAAAATTCAATCTTCAAACACAGGTCTCAAGAGATGCATAAAAAGGTAAACGGAGGGGAAAAGCTTATTACTCAATATGGGTAAACTGTTTACATCCCTGTAAGGGAAGATGATACTTGTTCATTTTGAGAATTATATATTTATTATGAAATATAATTAAATGGTGTGATGATAACAAATGTGATTTAAGGATGTGAAGGAATTGTAATGGGACATGTGAAAAGGAGGAGGCAGAAAAAAAATAAAGTTACAGTTGATATTATAAAATATTTGGGAGTCTATCTATCAAAACAAACCCAGTGTGATAATGTGATATTCACACAATTACAAAACACCTTCTGCACAAACAAAGTCAGATCTATGTAATTGGAAAAACATCACTTGTTCATGGGTAGGCTAAGCTAATATAATAAACATGACAATTCTACCTAAATTAATTTACTTATTCATTGCCATACCAATCAAACTACCAGAAAATTATTTTCTGGAGATAGAAAAATTAATATTAAAATTCATCTGGAAAAACAAAACATCCAGAATATCAAGTAACTAATGAAAAGAAATGCTATGGAAGGTGGCCGAGCCATACCATGTCTCAATTGTATTATAAAGCAGTAATCATTAAAACCACTAGGTACCGGTTAGGAAATACAGGGTTAGGGGGTGGAGTCAAGATACTGGAGTGGAAAGATGGATCTGCTGTAGCTTCCCCCTCATAACCCGTAAAATACCTGTAAAAAATGAGTCTAAACAAATTCTAGAGCAGCAGAAGCCACAAAACGATAGAGTGAAGGAGATTTCCAGCCCAAGACAGCCTGAAAGTATGACAGGAAATGTCTATTACATTGGGCTAAGAGCAGAGCACAGCCCAGCCTGGGCCATGCAGCAAGGACAGGACTGAAGCAGGCATCAGGGTATGGAATCATGAGTAGCAGATGTGGTTGACAGATATCTCAACCAACAAATGCCAAAGACAACTTCAAAGGTCAGTGAGAAAGCTCTTTCACCTGAGTGAGAGGGGTGAACATCCTGCTCCAGCTCAAGCCCCAGGGCATCAACAGCCACTGAAGCAATATCTACTTCTGGAGCCCTCTGCCTAAAGATTCTGGGGGAATCAAGCAGCTGATCTGAGTCTCAGTTCTGAGTGGTGGTCCTGGGGTGAGGAGGAACACTGACATGGTGAAACTGGGGGAGGCTCTGGAGAGGGAATTCTACTCTTGGATCTTGGGCAGAAAATAGTCCTTATGGTTGCTTCCAGAACGAGCACAGGCTCAGAGAGGAGTAACTCCTCTTCCTTGATTGTACCACTTTGGAGGAACTGAGAACTTACAGGTCCTTAAAGTATACCCTCCACTTGACGAAGGACTCTAAAGTCAAGTAACTGGCTAGGAAAATGTCCAAAAAAGGAAGAAAAATAAGCCCTTAAGAGGTTTTCTTTCTTGGATAACAGGTATTTTCTTCCATCCTTTTGGAACAATGCAAACCATCAGAGGAAGACATAAAAGTCAAGGCTTCTGCATCCAAAACGTCTAAAAAGTTATGCAATGGTCTCTGGCCATGGAAGAGCTGAAAAAGTATTTTGAAATTCAAGTAAAGAGAAGTGGAGGAAAAATTGGGAAGAGAAATGAGATCAATGCAAGAAAATCATGAAAAACAAGTCAACAGCTTGCTAAAGGAGACCCAAAAAATGCTGAAGAAAATAACACCTTTAAAAATAGACTAACCCAAATGGCAAAAGAGGTTCAAAAAAAACCAATAAGGAGAAGAATGTTTTAAAAAGCAGAATTAGCCAAATAGAAAAGAAGGTTCAATAGTTCACTGAAAAAAAAAACTCTTTAAAAATTAGAATGGAGCAGAAAGAAGTTAATGATTTTATGAGAAACCAAGAAATTATAAAACAAAACCAAAAGAATGAAAAAATAAAAGACAATGTGAAATATCTCATTGGAAAAACAACTGACCTGGACAATAGATCCAAGAGAGACAATTTAAAAATTATTGGTCTACTTACAAACCATGATCAAAAAAAGAGCCTAGACATCACCTTCCAAAAAATTATCAAGGAAAACTACCCTGATATTCTAGCACCAGAGGGTAAATTAGAAATGGAAAGAATTTACCAATCATGTCCTGCAAGAAATCCCAAAAGGAAAACTCTTAGGAATATTGTAGCTAAATTCCAGAGTTTCCAGGTCAAGCAGAAAATATTACAAGCAGCCAGAAAGAAACAATTCAAGTATTGTGGAAATACAATCAAGATAGCACAGGATTTAGAAGCTTCTACATTAAGGGACTGAAGGACTTGGAATATGATATTCCAGAGGTCAAAGGAGATAGGATTAAAACCAAGAATCATCTATTCAGAAAAACTGAGTATAGTACTTTAGAGGGAGAAATGGAACTTCAATGGAATAGAGGACTTCCAAGCATTCTTGTTGAAAAGACCAGAGCTGAATGGAAAATTTGACTATCAGATATAAGAATCAAGCGAAACATGAAAAGGTGAACAGGAAAGAGAAGCATTAAGGAACCCATTAAAGTTGAATTGTCTATATTCCTACATGGAAAGATGTTTTTTGTAACTCATGAGACCTTTTTCAAAATTATGGTAGTTAGAGGGAATAGTGTGTATGGATATGTACACATGTGTATATTATGTATGTGTAGGAGAGTATATGTACAGGTATGTATGTGTAAGTATATACATGTATATATGTATGTATATACATGTATATATGTATGTACATGTATAGATACATGTATAGATACATTCATGGACAGAGGGCACAGAGTGAGCTGAATATGATGGGAAAATACCTAAAAAAATAAAATTTACTGCTGAATGGAATGTATTAGGAGTAAGAGAAAAGGAGAGATAGAATGTAGCAAATCATCTCACATACAAGATGGAAGAAAGAGCTTCAACAATGGAGCGGAAGTAAGTGAAGCTAACAGGAAATAATTGAGTCTTACTCATAGAATTTGGCTTAAGGAGGGAATAATACATGCTCAGTTGGATAATGGAAATCTATTTTACCCTGCAAGAAGACAAGGGGGAAGAGAATAGGAGAGGGAAGATAGTAGAAGGGACAGCAAATTGGGGAAAGGGATAATCAGAAATAAACATTATTGTGGGAGGACAGGTCAAGGGAGAGAATGGAATAAATGAAGGGCAGGATAGGACAGAGGGAAATGTGGTTAGTCTTTTGAAACATAAATGTTATGGAAGTGCTTTACACTGTTACAAATGTGTGACTATATTGAATTGTTTTCTCATTAAAGTTGTGGGGGGAGGGAGAGAATATGAAACTCAAAGCTTTAAGAATGAATGTTAAAAAAATTTTTTGACATGCAGCTAGAAATTAAGCTATACAGGCAATGGAATATATAAATTCATATTTTCCTTACAGGAAAATAGAGGGGAAGGTGGATGGAAGAATGGTGGGTAATAGAAGGGAGGACATATTGGAGGAAGGGGTGGATGGGGTGCATACTGTCCTGGGGTGGGGGGTAGGGAGAGATGGCAAGAAAATTTTGAATTCAAATTCTTGTGGAAATAAATGTTAAGAACTGAAAAATTAATAAATTATAAATTAAAAAAAAGAAATAGGGGATTATACCTGTGGAATAGCTTAGGTCCTCGAGACATAGTAGAGTTGGAACTTGGAATTCATTGCTGGTGGAGCTGTGAGCTGATACAGCCATTCTGGAGACCAATTTGAAACTATGTCCAAAGGGCTAAAAAATGTGCATACCCCTTTGAACCAGCAATATAGCTTCTAGGACTATATCCCAAAGAGATCATGAAAATGGGGAAAGTGCCCACAATAAAAATATTCATAGCAGCTCTTTTTGTGGTGGCCAAGAACTGGAAATCAAGGGAATATCCATCAGTTGGAGAATGGCTAAACAAGTTGTGGTATATGAATATAATGGAATACTATTGTACTGTAAGAAATGTGAACAGTTGGACTTCAGCAAAAACCTGGAAAAACTTATTTGAATTGGGGCTGAATGAAATGAGCAGTACCAGGAGAATATTATAAACTGTAACAGTCACAGCGTGCAAGGACTGTTTCTGATAGACTAAGCTATTCACAGCAATTGCAAGGACCTAAAACATTCCCAAAGTACTCTTGAAACAAAATTCTATCCACATCCAGAGAAAAAACTATGGAATTGGAACACAGAATGAAGCAGACTATTTCCTCTTGTGTTATGTTTTGTTTTGTTTTCGTTTCTGTCATGGTTTCTTCCATTCATTTTAATTCTTCTATGCAAAACGACTAATGTGAAAATGTGTTTGATAAGAACGTATGTGTAGACCCCATAGGATACTGCATGCCATCTCATGGAGGGAGAGGGAAAAAATTCAAGACTTATAGAATTTGAAAACTGAAAACAAGTAAATTAATTAAATTTACAAAATAAAAAAAGGTAAAAAAAGAATATTATAAAAAGTATTAACAGCTTGGCAAAAGAGAAACAACAGCGATAGCAAAAATACTGAAGAAAATAATACCTTAAAATAGAATTTCTCTAATGGTTAAAAAAAAGGCCAAAAAAAAATCACTGAAGAAAATATACCTTAAAGAAGCAGAATTGGACAAAAGGAAAAAGTACAAAAACTTGTGGAATAAAAATATAATTAGGCAGTTGGAATCTAATGACTAAATGAGAAATCAAGAAACAATCAAATAAAGTCAAAAGAATGAAAAAAATAGATGTAAAATATCTAATAGGAATAAAACAACTGATTTGAGGAGAGCTAAATTAAGAACTATTAGACTACCTAAAAGCCATGATTTAAAAACAAGCAAAAAGAGCCTAGACATCACATTTTAAGAAATTATCAAGGAAAATTGACTTGATATTTTAGAGTCAGAAGATAAAATAGAAATTTTTCTATCATCTCCTAAAAGAGATCCTCAGATGAAAACTCCCAGAAATATTATAAACAAATTCTAGAGCTACTGGTCAAGGAGAAAACATTGCCAATATCCAGAAATAAATATGGAGCCACAGTCATAATTGTACATGATTTATCAGCTTCCATATTATACAATTGGAGCAATTAAAATATGGGAAAGCCAAGGAGCTAGGATTACAACCAAAAATAACTCTTCAAGCAAAACTGAGTAAAACCTTTCAGGAGAAATGAAATGGATATTTAATGAAATATAGGATTTTCAAACATTCCTAATAAAATGACCAAAGCTGAACAGAAAATTTTAAATCCAATTAAAACCTCAAGAGAACTATGAAAATATTAACATAAAAGAGTAATCATAAAGAACTCAAGTTAAATTATTTGTATTTCTATATGGGAAAGTGATACATGTAACTTCTAAGAACATTATCATTATTAAGAAAGCTGGGAGTATTGTTAGAGGGTATTCGTATAAATGGATTATGTTGGAATACTATCCCAGCCCAATAAAAATGAGAAATAGGGTGCACTCAGAAAGGTGACAAGGGAGATGTTAGAATGGGGAAATTTTTCTTGCATAAGAGGCATACAAAGAAGAGCTTTCATAGTCAAGGAAAAATGGCGGGGTGTGGGCAATGATTGAACCTTACTTTCATTGGAATTGGTTCAATTGAGTCTAGAAATTTATCTTACTAGGGAAATAGGGAGAGGTAGAGACTAAGAGATAGGGAGGGGGATGGGATGATAGAAAGGAGGGCAGATAAAGGGAGGCAATGGTCAGAAGCCAAACAAAATTTCGGTGAGGAATAGTATAGAGAGTGAGCTCAAAATAAATAGAGGAAAATGGGATGGAGGGAAATACACATATGATAATCATAAGTGAATGGGAATGGAATGGGCTAACCCAATATTTTCTTTACAAGAGACACACTAGAAAAAGTAAGACATGACCAAAGTTAAAATAAAAGACTGGAGTCCAATCTAATGTGTTTCAGTTGCAATAAAAATAAAGGCAGGTTTAGAAATCAGATCTCAGATAAAGAAAAATCAAAAAGAGATCTAATTAAAAGAGATAATGAGGGAAACTACATTTTGCTAAAAAGTAGCATAGACAATCAGTAGAGCAATATCAAAATTATTTATAGCCAATTTTTCTGATAAAAATCTCATTTTTCAAATGGGAAACTGAGTCAAATTTAGATAAAAATAACAGCTATTCTGCAACTGATAAATGGTCAAATGATATAAACAGGTAGGTTGCAGAAGAAGAAATCAAAGCTTTCTGTAGTCATATGAAGAAATGCTCAAAAACACTGTTGATTAGAGAAATACAAATTAAAACAATTCTGAGATACCACTTCACATCTGTCAGATATGACAAATGTTGCAGGGAATGAGGGAAAACAGCTACATTAATAAGCTGTTGGTGAAGTTTTGAACTGGTCTAATCGTTACGGAGAATAATTTGGAAATATGCCTAGAAGGCTATAAAACTGTGCATAACCCTTTGACTCAACAATACTACTTCTGGGTTTATATCCCAAAGAGATAAAAGAAAAAGGAGAAGTATCTACACGTGTAAAAATATTTATAGCAGCTTTTATGTGGAGCCAAATAATTGGAAATTGAGGAGATGCTCATCAACAGATGAACAAGTAATGGCATACGATTGTGGTAAAGTACTAGTGTGTTATAAACAATGATGAAGAATATGGTTTTAGAAAGAAAAACAAAAACATGACAAGACCTACATGAGCTGAAGCAAAGTGAACACAGAGATCATTGTGCACCATAACAGCAATGTTGTAACAATCAATGGTGAAAGACTTGGTTATTTTGATCAATACAATTTTCTATGACAATTCCAAAGGACATATGATGAACAAATGCTATCCACCTCCATGGAGAAAAGATGAACTCAGAGTGCAAATTAAAGTATAATTTTCTCTCTTCATTTTATGTATTTATTTACTTATTTTGTGTGTGTGTGTGATAAAGCTCATATGGAAATGTTTTTCTGATTTCACATGTAAAACTGATACCATTTTATTGCCTTCTCAATGGAAGGGAAGGATAAAGTTTGGCACTCAAAATTTAAAATTAAAAGAATTAAAAATAAATACTATCTCTACTTGGAAAAAAATTATTTAAAAAAGTTGAAAGGATTCAGTTACATGAGGGAGTACCATAAAGCTGAACATTTTTTAGCAAGAATGTCCCTCACAAAACCAATTCACACATAATGCATGCTTAAAGGTAAGGGATCACAGACCTAAAGAATACTGAGACCTGAAGGGACCTTAGAGATCATATAGTACAAATCCTTAATAGAAGTAGAAACTGAGTCCTTGTGAAATTAGTTGAAATGACATCTTGGAAGTTCCATACATACCTTATAAGAAATAACCCCAGGAAAAAGAATCCATATCTCCTAGGTTCAAGTGCTCTTTCCCATTCTTCCTCTGTGTCAACAAGTATTTGCTAAACTCCTACTACTTCATGCCAGGTTTTGTATCCCATGTTCTTCCCACCTTCCCCCGTTTCTGGTTTTCTATCTACATGTCATGAATTGGAAGAGTGAGAAACAAAAAGGATGTTTTGAGTGAGTGGGTTTATCCAAGAGAAGTTAAGGGTGTATCATTCTAGAGTACCTGGAAATGCTGGAGGGAGAGCTCAACAGAACTTGCAGTGGATAGGCTGTCTCTGTTTCACAGCTATTGAGTTGGTGTACCAGAGCCAACATTCAACATCTGGAACCGTTTCTCTCTCAAAGTTTAAAGAATTCCAGCATTCCTCCATTCAGCTAGTCAGAGTTCAGCATATGGGAAGCACTTAATAAATCCTTGATGATTGATTGATTGATAAGAAAGTACTGTGACTCTCCTGGAACAATTCTGATGACTTATTGATCAGTCAATCAACAAACGTTGATTATGCACCAATTATGTGCCAGGAACTTTGCTAGACACGGGGGACGCAAACAAAATGCACAGGGAAAATTATCTCTGACTAAAGGACCTTGAATATGTTTATCCTTATTAGTCATGCTATAGTACTTGAGCAGATCTAAAGTGGAATGGGCCAGTTGATTTTCCCTTCTTGTAGGTCCCGGAAAAGAGGTCACAATTTGAAGTGAAGGCATAGGTTCAGATCCCACCTTTGATGCTTCCTGCCTGTGTGACTGTGAGCAAGGTCACTTTATTTCCCTGACATTTTCCTCATCAGTTAAAATGACTAGGTTGCATTAGATATCCTCTAAGGTCCATTCTACCTCTAGATTTATAATATCATGCTTTTTGGACCACTTTTAGGGTATGTGATAATAGGGGCTTTCTTTCTACTATGTTTTCAGTTGTGTCTAACTCTCTGTGACTCCATTTGATTTTTTTCTTGGCAAAGATACTGAAGTACAAAGATACCCCATTTCTTTCTCTAGATCATTTTACAGACAAGGAACTAAGACAAGAAGGTTAAGTGACTTGTCCAGTATCACACATCTAATAAATGTCTGAGGTCAGATTTGAATTCGTGAAGAAGAGTCTTACTGCTTCCAAGTTCAATGTTCTATCTACTTGTGCCACTTAGCTGCCCTCTTTCTACTATGGGACTACCTAGATTAGAAGCATCAAACCTTTTATTTGTCCCACACTTCTGACTGAGTCTGATTAGAATGTAACTGGGCAATATTTAGCTAAATGAATTAAAATATAATAAAGATTATGTACGTGTGGTTTTCTGAATCAAAAGGTGATCTTTTAGTTTGACACTATAGGTTTCCTTGAGATCCTGACTTAAACCTCTGATTCCATGTCAGTGGAAGTTACGTAGGACAAAGGGAGAATGGCAATTGTGAATATAATTATTTGACTAAAGTATGAATGACTTTACAACACCATGGAGCTTATGAAGTAAGGTATGGGAGGTAGAAAACCACTTAGGTTGCCAATCTCAATTTTGGGAAACATGAAAGGTTTTTTTAAAAGGGGGGGACTTTTAATTTTTATTTCTTTTTTATTAATTTTTATCATAAGATAGGATGGTTTCTTCTTGTTAGAAAGTTATTGAATTAGCTGAAACCTGTTCCATGAAATGCAAAAATTTACTTAAGACTTCAAATATTCCTCAGATAAGAAGCCAAAAAGAAAATCAAGGCTTCCCAAGTAATTTAACTTGAGGTTATGAATTCTACTGCCACCAACTCTGGAGGCATGTAAATCTCCCCTCTCACTCCATTGTGAACCCTCTAAATGTAGTTTACTTTATAATTTAACTTATTTTACCAGTACAGTATGTTTAACTAAGTTTGTTTCCTTAGGGGATGGATAAGTGTGTGATTCTGTTTAATTTAGTTTATTAAACTTTTATGACATTGAAAGAAGACTGAGTAAGAATCAGTCTTAAAAAAAAACTCTTAGTCTAAAAGAAATTATGAGATTGCAATATGTAAAAGAATTATTTCTCTGTCACTCTGATTTTATATATATATGTATACACATATATATGTATATACATATATATATGACATATATATATATGTATATACATATATATATAAAATAAGCAGCCTTTTTAAATTCCTACTGTTTGTTCAGGGGTTATTTTTCCATTCCTCTGAACTTGTGCTTCAGTGTAATAAAAACTGGTTTTTTACCTGGATAATTGGTATTTTATGGTAGATCTATTTTGGCAATAGTTGTATACCACATGAACTCAAAAAGTAGGTATTTCTACCATAACAGTGGGATGGGGCAAAAATTACATTAGGACCATTTCTTTGGCCGTGGTGAGGATTGAAGTGAGCAGATCCCAGACTCAAGGGTACCAGCTGTGACAGGTAGAGTTGTCTCCCCCATTAGAATCTTTCTTTCTTCCTTCCTTTCTTCCTTCCTTCCTTTCTTCCTTCTTTCCTTTTTTCCTTCCTTTCTTCCTTTCTATGTCTATATCTCTCTGTCTCTCTGTCTCTCTCTCTCCCTCCCCCTCCCCTCCCCGTACTTATATCCCAGTACTTAGCCATGTGCCCAGCTTATTGACTGGTTGATACAATAGTTCAGGTAATAGATAAGATGAGCCAAAAGAAAGAAGTCAGATCACTAGGGCCAAAGTATATGAAGACCATAGTTTATATCTGAGATTGGATTCTCTTCTTTTCTGTACAACAACACTGTACCTTAGATGCTAGGAGAGAGGAAGGGATTTGCCAAGTGTCAGTCACTAGGAAGACTCTGAAGGAACTTTTGAACCTAAGTCCTCCTGATTGAGTTCGATATCCTCCTCCAATTAATAAATTGCACTGAGATTTCAAAAATTATGGAAACTGGGAGAGAACCACAGATCTAGAAGCATTCATCCATATGACTCCTATTTTTATATCCCCTAAATGCAGATCTGACCTTATATCCCTCCCCACCCACCCACCCACACACACACATACTTCCTACACATCTTAACTATAGGATTTGATTTTTTCTTAGGTGTATAGTTTCTTTGACATTAGGAACTCCCAATGAGGAAATTCTCATCTACTCGTGTAAATCAGCACCTAATCTACAACTTAAAGGGTTTCTAGGGGGTAACTAAGAGGTTATGTGACTTGTCCAGGTCAGAGAGACAGTAGGAACAGAATGCAGCTCTTTCCAACTCTAATGCAGGCCACAAGACCATGGAGTCTGTCTCACCACTTATAGGATAAAATATAATATTCTCAGACTGGAATTTAAAAGGTGAAAGCCTCATGCCCACATAATTTCTAGTAATATTTCACTCTCTTAATTCCAGACAGAATTGTCTCCCAGCCACCTCTTGTAATAAAGTTTGCCATCTTCTATCTCTAGCCTAAGTTCACCTATCCCTCCCCTATGGGACTTGCTCTCTCTCCACCCATAGCATTGCTGAGAATCAATATTTGCAATTTCCCCCATCAGAAAATTCCTTTGGGCTATTTTACCTCGACTGAATTGCCCTATTTGCATTTTGGATTCCTAGGTTGTAACCACCTGAAGGGTAAGGGCAGGTAACTTTTATTTGCTTTGATTTTTTTTAGTGCTGAATTGAATTGAATTGAATGGAATTTAAAAAGTAGTCTGTAAAAGAGAGTGACTAAGAGTGTTCAGATTCAAGTTAATAGAGCGTGCAAAATAAAATAAAAAGGAGTTACACAGAAGGAAAGGTAAATAGGTCAAAAGAGGTGGAAGGGGTTAACAAATATAGAAGGTTTTGAAAACCTTAAAGCACAATATAAATTATAAATGATGATGATGATGAGGAGGAGGAGGAGGAAGAGGAGGGGGAGGAAGGGGAGGATGGAGAAAAGGTCATTGAAGTTGCAGAGAGACACATTTAGATTTGCTAAGGAACATCTTTCTAACAATTGGAGTTATCTAAATATGGGGGAAGTAGTGGGTTACCCCTTCCCACAACAGTGGTCTTCAATTCACTAATCAATCCATAGACAAGTATTTATTAGATATCAACTATGTTCAAGGTACTTGGCTAGGCAGTTGAGAACCTTACTTCATATTTCACTGAAAAATGGGTGTCATTTGTGGCAGCTTCTATGCTCCTTTTCATCTCCCATCACCCAGATGCATTCCCCTTTCATCTTCTCCCTCATCCCAGTTGCACTTGAAAAAGTGGCCCTTCTTCTCAAATCAAACTGCTCTCCATGCACAAGTGAGCCCAGTCTCCAGCAGGCATCAACCCTACTCACTAATATTTAATTGCTTCTTGTTTACTGACTCTGTCCCTACTTAGCTTCAAATGTGTTCATGTTTCCCCTGACCTTGAAAATCCTCATTTAATCCTTCTATCCTAACTAGCTATTGTTCTACATCTTTCCTCCTTTTCTCTAAGGAATTTCTGGAGAAAGCTGTTTACATTAGATGCTTCCACTTTTTTTTTAATTTTTCGCTTTCTCAATCTTTTCTTTATTCTTAGCAGCTGAGCTTTTGGTCTCACCATTCAACTCAAATTGCTCTCTCCACACCTATGAATGGTATCTTAATCATGAAATCTTACAGCCCTTCAGTCCTTCTTGACTTTTCTGCAGTCATTTGCTTTGTCAATTAGACTCATCAATACTCTCTACTCTCTCGTTTCTTTTATGTGTTCTCCATCTACTTGTATGACTGCTCCTTCTCATTGCATGGGTCTTCATCCACAAGAAACCCAGTGGTTGATGACCCATAACATTCAGTTCTGAGTCCTCTTCTTTTCCCTCTATACAATTTCACTTGGTGATCTCATCAGCTCACAAGGATACAATTAGCATGTCTATGTTAATGACTGTTGAAGCTACTTATCCAAGCCTAACCTCTCTGCTGACCTCCAGTCTCACATCTTTAACTGCCCATCAGACATCTTAAATTAAATGCCCCACAGACATCTTAAACTCAGTTTCTCCAAAACTGAATCCCTTATCTTTCTCTCTTATCTCTTCTCTTTTTGACTTCCTTGTCACTGTGGAAGACACCACTATTTGCCCAATTGTTCAGCCTTAACCTTGGTGTAACCTCTGAATCCTTTTTTCTGTCTCACTTCTCATATTATCTGTGGTCAAGTTCTTTCCTCCTTACCTTTGAGACATCTCTCATAAAGTCATCCTTTTTAGTCTGAAATTTCACCCTGGAACAAGCCCTCATAACCTTCTGGTTGGTGTCTTAATCCTTTCCCCACTCTGATCAGTCTTCCATTAAAATGATTTTCCTAAAACACCAGTCTGACCATAGCACTTCCTATTCAATAAACTCCAATGACTCCCTGTTACATCCCAAAACAAATATGAAACCTCCTGACTTCTGAAGTCATTTACAGTCTAGCCCTTCTTAGATTTCCTATATTTTTTAATATATTACTCCCCTAATATATTCCATGATCCAGTGATAATAGGTTCCTTACTATTTCTTGAATGAGACTCTCCATCTCGTGAACCTTGGCACTTTCTCTGGTTGTTCTGCGTTCCTTTAAGGTTCTCCCCTACTTACATTTACATCCCCTAACTGCCTTCAAGCCTCAGTCACAGTGTCATCTTCTGGAAGAAGCTGTTCTCAGTCTTCATTAGTGCTGTCCCTCTGGGATTCTCTCCAATTCATCCTGTAGATATCTTATTTATATATAACTGTTTTCACTTGGCCCCATCCCGCCCCATTAAATTGTGAGTTCCTTGAGAACAGAGACTTTTTTAGGGGGGCAGGGGATCTCCTCAGTACTTAGCACCATGCCTGGCACATGGTAGTCATTTAATAAATGTTAATTGACTTACTATTATCAAAATATCCCCTTTCATAAAGAAAAACAAAAACTGTCAACTTTATATTGCAGAAACTCCAAGTAAAGCCTCAGATAGGAAAAGGCTGCTCCTGAGATTGCCACAGAGGTGCTAAATCTAAAGGATTGTTACAGCACTTGTAAGCTTTCATCAGTAAAGAACCCAATAGTTTAGGCCATCATTAGAAAAAAACAATCAGTTCACATAGAAAACTCTTGGACAAGTTAGGCCCTCACCTTGGGGATGGCCCTTTGACTGAGTACAAGTTTCACAGAGCAAATCTTTTTATTAAGGGGCTTTGCTCTGTGATGTTTGGATTCAGTCAAAGGGCTGCACTTGAGGACCTAGAGAGCCACATATGGCTGCAAGTTCCACACTCCTGGGTTAGAGTTAACCCATCACTCTCACTCCCATCCTGCTCTCTACCTGTGCAACAACCTCCCAGGAAACAGCACGGCAGCTTGTCATTGGCATTCAGGGATCTCTGTCTCCTTGATATGAGGCAGTGTCTCTTTTCCTCACCTCCATGTTACCATCCCCTGAGGTGCTGTTATGTTCACCTAGACCCAGGGGCCTAAATTTCTGTTAATGGTTTTGAACTTAATTCTGCCATAAGAAGGTACATTCAGGACGGTAGGTAGGAATTCATACTCAACAGTGTAAGAGAAAAAATATTTTATTCTTTTGACAAGAGTGTTTGTTCTCAGTACACAAATAGCAGGAAATGAACTGCAGAGGCAGAAAAAGTGAAAGATTGCCCCCCCCCCCACTAAAAAAGGAACCTAAGATAAGGTAACCTAAGGAAAAGGGGGCAGAAACAACACACACACACACAGCAAGACTCACACACTCTGAGATATTTACATATAGACAGACATAAACAGAGAGATAGACAAAAAGGTGATTGTAGAGATGGGATGAAATGCTAGCAATTCTTGAAGTCAAGGACTGAGAGTTAAAATTGTATTTGGTTGAACAGTATTTGAGAGGACTTGAAGATATGGCCAGAAGGACCAGGCTCAGTTCGATTAATATCTATCTTAGCTAGTCCAATACTTGATACAAGCTGTGGATTTAATCTTCCTTTTTAATGAGCCAATCAAAGACAGATGTGTTCTTTGGAGCTCTGTTCCACTTTCACTCCAGCAAGTGGCTACTTGTGTCTCTTGCTAAACTGAAAGGCCTGGTGGAAAGTGTAATCAGTTAAGCACCACAAGCCTTGGGGAAAATGCTCTTTCTGAAGAGCAGTTGAGGCCAAGTGCTGCCAGCTTTAGGAAGAGATGAAAGATCTGCTGCTTCATTGGATTTTTACTATAATTGGACAAAATGCCTTTTCAACCCATGATCCATGGCCTCTGGGGGATGGGGGTGAAAGCAAAGTTAATTCCTGAAACCACTTTCACATTACACTAAAAAACAACTTCAGGAATGTCTCAGCTTCAGGCCACCCAGGGTTACCAGAACCAGTCGCAACCCAACTTCTGTGGGAGGTAACACAATTAGGTAAAAGCAAACTTAGAAAATGGTGAAGGTGTCACTGAAACTTAACAAAAAGGAGGGACATTCTCCTCCAATCCTAGAGGAAGAGAGAAACTTGGATTCTCTCTCTCTCTCTCTCTCTCTTTCTCATAGATGGATGGATTGACAAACATATGTGTGACCCAGCTTATATCATCTCTTATAAAAACTAAGGATCTGGGGGGGGATTGTTTTCATCTGCAAACCAATATTCCATAAAAGATATACTTCTTTGACTATAAGTTTAGACTAGGTGGCTTCTAAAGCCCCTTCCAACTCTAAATATACGATCTCTATCATAATGGTCTATGTTCTATCAAGAAAGAGATGCATTATATACCATTATATAACTGAACCAACACCAGTTTTATTGGAATTTGAAATTGCAATAATGATAGTATATATGTCTGACAAACTATCAATTCAAAAAATGTAATTTAAGAAAAGATTAAAGGAGTTTGCTATATTAGTTGCCTGCATGAGTAATTACCAACATTAGGGCATTCGTATGATATTGGCAAGTTAAGAAGTTATTCATTTATCCTATTTAGAGAAAGGAATCAAGGCACTGGGTGAATCTTGGGGTTGATTATCTTTCAAGGTAGACAAAACAGGTGGAGGGTATTTGTGGGAGACACCCTAGGCTGAGCCATGCTAGGAGGGTGCTGCTCTTGGATACCGACCAAGCCAAAATGTATTTTTGCAGGGGGGTGGAAATCATAAGGCTCTTTAAAACACAATCAAACGAAAGTAAGATGGAATTCTAAGAGGAAATGCACAAAACAAGAAGTTGACTTTTAAAACTACCTTGTTCATCCACTAGAATGACATATGTTGTGGTGGTGGTTTTCATTCACTTTCTCTTCCTCTCCCTCTCTTTTATAAATTTTGATACCATGAGGAAGTCAAAAGGGCAAATCATAGGTGTCCACTCTAGGAAATGTCTTGAAATAATCAACTGGTCCACAAAAACATAATTACTACTCATTCCAAGAGCAGCTGTAGTCTATATGATATGAAAAGCTTTCTTCCCTCTTCTCCCCCTCTTGGAATCCTTGTTTTACTTCAATATTCCTCCCAAGTACTACTTTTTGGCAAGGACAACTCTCCTTCCAGCTCCAGAATCCCAACTCCAGTTGTGGTTTATGCATTCCTCTGCAGAGGCTGCTAAATCCTGCATAAGGATCTTTGGGAGCATTATATTATAAACCACAAATTAGTATCATCTATGTCATATCATATTTTGTTTTATTAACAATTTCCTGGTTACATTTTAATCTATTCCTACAGCACCCCAAAGTTTTGATGGTCATATTGTTTTCTCTTAATCATTTGAAAAATTGACTTCAGATTTTTCCAGTAATCTCTGAATATCAGATGTTGGATACAGTACTAATATCTATATTCAGATCACCTCTATAGAGACAGTGAGGAAGACCTTGTCTGAGGAATTAGAAGTCTGTGGATGCTTTCTACCATGGACAACTCCCTTTCACTCCACAGTCCATCTAGACTGTTCTACACTTGTCACCCTTCCTTGACATTCTATTATTTGCATTTGTGCCTTGATATGTGTCATTCACCTCCAGAATGTCCCAGAATGGGCCCTGCTCCCTTTCCTCTGCCTCTTAGGACAGATATCACTCTAAAAACTCAGCTCAGGGTCATCTGGGGACACCACCCTGATTGTGAAAGTGCTTCCCTCAAATTATCAAGCATTTACTCATCTAAAAATAAATAAATACTTAAAAAAGTAAAGGACCTCAAATGTCATGATGGCTAACCGCTAGCCTTGAAGATCAAGCATCTAAATGCCAGAAAAAAAGGGAATTGCCTGAATAGTCAAAGCAATTAATCTATGGCAGTAGGACCCTCTCAGGAGGATCATCTGCAAAGGCATGAGTTGAAGAGTTTTTTGTTTAAATTTATTTTTATCAGTGAAGTGAGCACCCTCCACCTAGGAAAATATGACTCCTTGAACCATCCCCAATGGAAGGGAAAATCAAAAGTTGTAGTTTTCCTTTCTGGATGCATTTCTCAAGTCATGGTTAGCAAATAGTCAAAATCCCATTTCTCAGTTAGTTATATTTTAGAGATATGATTTACAGTCTTTAAAAATAAAAATCTGCCCCTCAAAGTGTCATCATTAAGTGAAAGGAAGGGTAAGGGAACTGCAATGAGATAGTAGATTTGGAGTTTACAAATTCCAGTTGCAGAAATATAAGTAATGGCTTCCATACTTATATGCCCATATCTTCATACCTATAAGAACACTAGGCAGAAAATGCTTCCTTTTTTTTAAAGCAGACACTGATTTTCCTCCACTATTTATTGTATTTGCTACTTTGCAACATTTGCAGAAAATGATTGTTTTGTAAGACTGTGGTAAGTTTGAGGATTGGCATTCTTTTTAGTAGCACCACTCTTGAAGATCTTGGCCCAGAGATTCTTGCAAACAATAGGTGCTTCCTTCAGAGAGAATTTTCTGATACTCTCCCAGCCTACTAACATGCCACATCTTCAGCTTTATCACCACATGAGATCATGTTTCTAATAATGTTTTTGGGATGAATTTGAATTCATCAGCCTTGAATTTAATTACATTATGTAAACTAGAAAATGTCTCTGGTAGGCTTTGAGGGAATTTGGGCATTCACAGGGCAATTGTTAACCTCTGTTTTGCTTAAAACATTTGCATTTTGATAAATCCATTCAGCAGCATACAGCATTTATTGATCTTTGTCAGGAACTCATTTTCATCACATTGGGCTATGTTTATTTTTTTCCATAAATGTTTATAAAATTTTGCAAAAGGCATCTCTGCCTTCAGTCCACATTCTTCCCAAATGCATCATCATGCACCTTGGGTGGAGGAAGGGAAAGGAAGGAAGTGAAAGGTTATACCCATCCCCCATCACAGAATTCACTGCAACTAAAGTTACAGCAATTATAATAGTCATACCTAGGGCAAAAGAATATTCTTGAACACACACAGCACAATGGTTTTCAGAACAATCAGACTCAGAAAGAGAAAATGTGGGAGACTGTGACTCCCTAACTTCTTGTCCTTTATGAATGGTCCTTCATATGCACCTCCATTTCTTGGAATTTATAGTTTCCTTGAAAGCACAGCTTAGGTGATATCTTCTACATATCTTCTAAATCTCCCAGATTTAATATTCCTTTCAGGACAGAGGTGTGCTCATAAATGGGTAACAACCCACTCTCACTGCTAGGTGGCACAATGGATAGAGGGCTGGGCGTGGAGTCATTGACCTGAGCTGAAATAGGACTTCAGACACCTACTAGCTGTGTGATCCTGGGTAAGTCACTTAACTGTTTGTCTCAGTTTCCTCATCTGTAAAATGAACTGGAGAAGGAAATGGCAAAGCACTCCAGTATCTTTGCTGTGAAAACCCCAAATGAGGTCACAAAGAGTGGGGCATGACTAAAATGACTAAACAAACCAAAACCTACTCTTAAAAAATACATATACACAGGACACATTTTAAGGTTTATTCTTCATTGTTAACATTTTGTCCATCACTTCTTAAAGTCTAGATAATCACCAAGACAACAAACCAAACCCTGATGTGTAGGATTTGTTGATTTTGGAGGAATGTTTACAATGCATTTTTCCAGATAAACTTTTACTACCTGAGCAGGTAGGAACTAACCCTAACACAAAACCCCCCTAGGAGACTGTGAACACATTGAGGACTGGAGCTGTTTTCATTTTGTGGTCTTGTAATGCTGACACTTAGCAGAGCACCTCACATGCAGCAGGAACTAATGTACATGTGATGAAGAAATAATGAATGAAAGAATGAGAGAGTGAATGAATGGATGAATGAATGACTCTATAAGATTTTGTCATCAAGATTCCTTCAGGTACAATGTGCTCATCCAATGAAGACATTGTGAAGTCCTTATTTGCAAAGAAAACACTGAGTTACTCAGATCCAAGTGTTGTTTGTTGAGAGGACTGCTTTTACCTTTGTTTACAAGGTAGATCCAAGAAGAACCTCCCACCTGGACTTTTGCTTTTGTACTGACTATTAAAGAGGAAACTCTCACCAGATTTTTACCCCAACAAGCATATATCACAGATGTTACAAGAGCCTGAAAGTGCTAGCAGATGAACATAGGAACAGAAAGGGGATTTTCATTCTCCTATCTATAGGGATGCTATAATCACTGGACCAGTCTACAGTCAATCAGCTAAGGGTTACACTCCTCCTGCATTGAATGACAACTTCACAGAGAAACAATTTTGAATAGGGTTCCTTCTTTCCCTTCTTCCTTCCTTCCCTCCTTCCTTCTTTCCCTCTTTTCTTTGCATAGGAAACTCTTAGTGTGGAAATTCCCTCTCCCATTGAAAATCATCTCCTGTTCTGCAGAAAAGTTTTCCCAGGACACTAAGGATATCCCTGACTTTTCAGGGTAAGACAGTCTGTAGGTTTCAGAGGTGAGACTCTCAAGCCAACTCTCTAGTCACTGGACACACTGCCTCTGTTCCCTTCTCCGACAGTTAAATAAACAGATCTGGGGTACACTTCCCTTAAACCTGTAAACTTGTCAAGGTATGACTCATTTTGGGCAAAATCAATAAATGAGTTGGTGAGTAAACGATCTCGGCAGCTCAATATTTTATAAACAGCCAGCTAACCTCAGCAAACATATTGTTATGAAAAGACTAGTTTTACTTAAACAAAGTCACTATCTGGTATACAATCTGCGATGTTAGTATGTGCAGTCAAGATTCTATTAATACCTCTCCCTTTACTCAAGGCAACAAACCTGCCTAGTTTCAGTTTGCCGAGTGAAATCTCCTCTACAGATAACCATGTTGGTTAAGGAAGTAGGACCTCAGCTGGCTGATTATATACATATCATTTGGAAACAGAGCTGCATAATTTTGAGCCTAGAGCAAAATGAATCAATGAAAGTGATTGCTCAAGGGAAATATTAATAATGAGCTATTAACTGGATCCCATGCTGCCTCCATAGCGCTCAAGAAAATGTGCACAAGTTACTGTGCCCCAT
This sequence comes from Potorous gilbertii, assembly GCA_028658325.1. Lineage (NCBI taxonomy): Eukaryota > Metazoa > Chordata > Mammalia > Diprotodontia > Potoroidae > Potorous > Potorous gilbertii. Next base: position 25,958,904 of record CM053770.1, on the reverse strand, counting down.
TTGAAGATTTGTGGGAGAGATGCTCACAGATGCACTTTTTGTCCATAAAATACCCCTTCATGTTCATTGCTATGCTTAGGATCACAGATGATGGGTGATAGAATGTTGTTTTCAGTAGTTCTCACTGTGCTGTTTACCTCCATCAGGGGTCTATGTTTAATAAAACACTTTAAAGTTTATATTACCTTCATTAGTCTGGAGACTACATTTCATTAATATGAGCACTTCCTACAATAAAGTAAATCACAAATCCCCTTTATGTGTTCCTCTTTTTTGTGATTCTTGACTAGTTCTACAGCCAATCTCATGCACTTTCCTTGTCATCAAGGTTTTGGTGTACCATGTAGGCTGGGGACATATCTCCCATTCTCAGTAAATGATTGACCTACCTTACATTCTTCTCATATAACATTAATAATATTTTTATAATCTTTTATGCATGACCATCCTCAAAAATGTTAGAGGTTATACACACACACCCACACACCCACTGATCTTGCAACTTTTTTGCATTTTATAATTCTGAGGTCATGTTCAATAATCCTAATCTACTTATTCACTTGATCCTTCAAAGTATTTAAAACTCGTACACCCAGCACAAATTTCTCCTAAGGTAAAATATCACTATAATGATGCTTGTAGATATGTTCCATTTCATGCTTGTTTTTTCTCCCATTTTCATGTGGATTATCTGGTTTAGTTGCCTCTCATATCTGAATCAGTGTAGACCTGTCTTCACCCACTTTCACTTCCTTTGTGAAGTGATATTTCTCATGGACTTCTGCAGTCCTCCTGTAGATTTTCATAAATGGGCTGATACTCTAAATGTTTATTAGCCTCCATAGCCCTTCTGTTTGGCAAGAAAATGAAGGATTTGCTCAACAAGGCCATTTGGGGATTCAGTCAACCTCCTCATTGTGGCAACTGTTTTGCATATGTTAGATTTTCCAAAGGAATGGTAATAGATTCACCATATTTATACTTAGCCATACTCCATTTTGAGTCCTTTTTTCTAAGAAAATAATAACTAAAAGGTAAGATGATAGCTGTCTTTAATTATCTGAAAGTCTGTCAAATGGATTAAGAATTAGGCTTTCTGTGTTTAGTCCCAGATAATGAACTGGGAGTTCAAAGTTTCAAAGAGAAATATTTAGCAAGAATATAATAAGAAGAGACTTCTAACAATTAGACCTATCCCAAAGTGAAATGGGATGCCTCTGGAGGTGATGAATTGCTCTATGTCAGTGATCATCAATCAAAGTCTGGATCATCACTTTTGGTATAGAGGGGCATTCTGTGATTTGAACTGTCTTTTAAAATAAGTACTATCAGAATTGATTTAATTGCAAGTACGATCTTCTCAAGTTTATTTCTTCTGATCAGATTTTTTTTTTAGGTTGCCCTTTACTCAAACCAGTTGGTAATTTGATGGCACACAGATAGGTGATTTTGAAATTATTACAGTGTCTATAATAGTTCATTTTCCACTCTATTAATATAGTTGCATTTTTCCCTTGCTATTTGAAATTATTTTATTTTTAATTCATGGAAGAAAATAAGCATTTACATAACATACAATAAAAAAAAATCAGTGAACATGAAACTGAGAATCTCCTATGCACAACTTTCTATACTTTCAAATATACAACAAAATTATCACATAATTCTTCCCCTTTTTTCTTCTCTTCCATTGCCCTAAAGATAACTACCATTAGAAAGAAATAGGTACACACACAAAATTATTCTATATATCATTCTATTTATCAGTTCTATGTCTGAATGTAGATAGTTGCATTTTTACATTTCTTCTGAGACTCGGAATCCCTGTCTTGCCCACTCTATAAATATAGTAGCCACTGATGGACCTTATCCCATTGCTGATCAGCATGGCATATTTGGCCTACCCCATTGTTGACCTGGGCTGGTTCACTACTATATGGACATCTGGGTGGCTCCCTGATCTGAATGGTTTACTTTGGTGTTAGACATAACAAGAACACCCTATTAGTTTAGCCCTACTGAAGCTCAGACATTCCAAGTCCAAGCAATGTAGCAACTTCAACCTTCCCAGCAGTAAGGATTACAAACATGGTCTCCCATGCCCAGGTTTTGTAATATTGTTCAGGGCTCATCATGCCCAGTACCTTTGGATTTCTTATTAAAGAGTATATTCATATTATGTGAGTATAAGGATTAAGTGAAGAGCATAAGACTGCATGTTCATGTTGAGCCATATTTTCAAAGATCACCTTCAACGTTCTACCTTGTGCCCACTTTGTCCTAGAAATCACTTTGTATAAAGGTATGTACTTATCTTGGAGACTTTTGTAAAGTTAAAAAAAATGATCTTAATTAATAGAGTTTCTTTTTTATTTTTTCTTAAATTATTATATTTGTTATCAGAGTTCTACAATCACTTCCAAATATCTTAGATTTTTCCCCTCCTTCTAATTTCCCCCCTCCCTCCTCACTCCCTCCTTGAGACAGTGTACAATCTTATATAATTTGGACACATACAATCCTATTAAATACATTTTCACCTTAGTCATGTTGCATAGAAGAATCAAAATAAATGGGAGAAACCATAAAACAAAACAAAACATAATACAAAATAAAATAGTCAGCTTCATTCTGGGATCCAATTCCATAGTTCTTTCTCTGGATGTGGAAGGTATTTTGCCTCAAGAGTCAACTAGGAATTTTTTAAGTCCTTGCATTGCAATGAAGTATGAAGTCTACCAGAAAAATTCCTCACACACTGTGGTTGTTGCTGTGTACAAAGTTCTGCTGGTTCTGCTCTTTTCACTCAAAATCAGTTCATATAAATATGTCCTCCAGGCCTCTCTGAAGTCTTCCTGTTCATCATTTCTTTTTTTATTATTAATTTATTTGTTTTCAGTGTCCTACAATCATTTCCATATAACTTAGATTTTTTTCCTCCATCCTTCCTTTCTCCCTCCTTGAGAAGGCATACAATTTTATATAAATCCTACACATATATTTAATTTTATATAGGTTCTACACATACGTTCCTATTAAATACATTTTCACTTAGTCATGTTGCATAGAAGAATTAAAATGAGTGGGAGAAACCATAAAACAAATCAAAACATAACACAAAAGAAAATGATCTAATATATTCTGCTATCAAATTCCATAGTTCTTTCTGTGGATGTGGAAGGCATTTAGCTTTAAGAGACCATTGGGAATTTTTTAAGTCCTTGCAGTGCAATGAAATTCTAAGTCTATCAGAAAAAATCCTCACACACTGTGGTTGTTGTGGTGTACAAAGTTCTGCTGTTTCTGTTCCTTTCACTCAGCCTCAGTTCATATAAGTCTTTCCAGGCCTCTCTGAAGTCTTCTTGTTCATCATTTCTTATAGCACAATAGTGTTCCATTACATTCATATACCACAATTTGTTCAGTCATTCCTCAATTGATAGGCATCCCCCTGATTTCCAGTTCTTGGACACTGCAAAAAAAGCTGCTATAAATATTTTTGTATATGTGGGACCCTTTTCCTTTTTTATGATCTCTTTGGGATACAGTCCTAAAAGTGATATTGCTAAGTCAAAGGGTATGCACATTTTTGTATCTCTTTGGGCATAGTTCCAAATTGCTCTCCAGAATGGCTGAATGAGCTCACAGCTCCACCAACAATGAATTAGTGTTTCAACTCTCCCACATCTTCTCCAACATTTACCATCTTCCTGTTTTGTCATGTTAGACAATCTAATAGGTGTGGTATGGTACCCCAGAGTTGTTTTGATTTGGATCTCTCTAATCAATACTGATTTAGAGCATTTTTTCATATGACTATAGATATCTTTAATTTCTTCCTCTGAAAACTGCCTATTCATATCCTTTGACCATTTATCAATTGAGGAATGACTTGTATTCTTGAACATTTGACTCAGTTCTCTATATATTTTAGAAATGAAGCTTTTATCACAGACATTAATTTCAAAAATTCTTTCCCAGTTTTCTGGTTTCCTCCTAATCTTGGTTGCTTTGGGTTTGTTTGTGTCAAAGCTTTTCAATTTAATGAAATCAAAATTATCCATTTTGTACTTCAAAATGTTCTCTATCTCTTGTTTGGGGAAAAATTTCTCCAGTATCCATAAATCTGACAAATACACTATTCCTTGCTCCCCTAATTTGTTTATATAATCAATCTTTATACCTAGATCATGTATTCATTTGGACTTTATTCTTGTATATATTGTCAGGAATTGGCATATGTCCAGTTTCCACCACACTGTTGTCCAGTTTTCCTAGTAATTTTTGTCAAAGAGTTCTTATCCCAGAAGCTGAAATCCTTAGGTTTATCAAACAGTAGATTGCTATATTCATTGACTACAGAGTTTTGAGTACCTAACCTATTGCAATGGTCTACTCATCTGTTTCTTAGCCAGTACCAAGTGATTTTGAAGACTATTACTTTATAATACAGTTTGAGATCTGGTAGGGTTAGGCCACCTTTCCTAGCAATTCATTACATTAGTTCCCTTGATTTTCTGGACCTTTTGTTTTTCCAAATGAATTTTGATAATATTTTTTTTGAACTCTAGAAAATAATTATCTGGTAGTTTGATTGGAAAGGTACTGAATAAGTAAATTAATTTAGATAGAATTTTCATTTTTATTATATTGGCTTGGCTTACCCACGAGCAACTGATGGTTTTCCACTTACTTAGATCCGACTTTATTTGTGCAAAAAATGTTTTGTAATTGTGTTCGTATAATTCCTGGGTTTGTTTTGATAATTTATAGTGTCTGCCGCAGTTTTAAATGGGATTTCTCTTCCTACCTGTTGCTGCTGGGTTTTGTCAGTAACATATATATATGTATATATATATATAAATGCAGATGATTTCTGTGGGTTTTTTGTAACCTGTTTATTATTTCAAGTAGGTTTTTACTTGATTCTCTAAGTATATCATCATCTGCAAAGAATGATAACAGTTTCTTCTTTGCCTATTCTAACTCCTTCAATTTCTTTTTCTTGTCTTATTTCTACAGCTTATATTTCTAGTACCATATTGAATAACTGTGGTGATAATGGACATCCTGATGGTTTTAAGTAGATACTCCTTATTGTTTTTTGGAAAGTTCCACTTATTCCTATGCTTTCCAGTGTTTTCAATAGGAATGGGTGTTATATTTTGTCAAAAGCCTTGTCTGCATCTGTTGAGATAAGCATGTGGTTTCTGTTAGTTTTGTTGTTGATATGATCAGTAAGCTAATAGTTTTTCTAATATTGAACCAGCCCAGCACTCCTGGTATTAATCCTACCCAATCACAATGCATGATTCTTGTGATAAGTTGCTGTATTCTTTTAGCTAATATCTTATTTAAAATTTTTACACCTATATTCATTAGAGAAATTGGTCTATAATTTTCTTTCTCTGTTTTGATGCTTCCTGGTTTAGGTATGAGAACAATATTTATATCATAAAAAGAATTTGGTAGGAGTGTTCTTCTCCAATTTCCCCAAATAACCTATATAGTATTGGACTTAACTATTCTTAAAATATTTGGTAGAATTCACTTGTAAATTCATCTGTGCCTGGAGATATTTTCCTAGGGAGTTCATTGATCACTTTTTCAATTTCTTTTTATGAGATAGGGTTATTCAAGTATTCAACTTCCTTTTCTGTTAATCTGGGCAATTTATATATTTTTTAAAATAATCACCCATCTCATTTAACTTGTCAAATTTATGTGCATACAGTTGGGCAAAGTAATTACTAATTACTGTTTTAGTTTCCTCCTCATTGGAGGAAATTTCTTCATTTTTGATATTGGTAATTTGGTTTTCTTCTTTCTTTTTTTAAATCAAATTGATCATAGGTTGATCAATTTTATTGTTTTTTTCACAAAATGAAGTCTTAGTTTTATTTATCACTTGAATAGTTCTCTTAATTTCAATTTTATTAATCTCCCCTTTGGTTTTCAGTATTTCTAATTTGGTATTTACTTGCAGATTTTCAATTTTTTCTTTTTCTAGCTTTTTTCAGCTGCATGCCCAAGTCATTGATCTCCTCTTTCTCTATTTTATTCATGTAGGCATTTGAAGATATAAAACTTCCCCAAAAACTGCTATTGCAGCATCCTATAAGATTTGGTAAGTTGTCTCATTATTGCCATTCTCTTGAATGAAGTTATTGATTGTTGCTGTGATTTAATGTTTAACCCACTCAATCTTTAGGATTAGATTATTTAGTTTCCAATTGATTTTTGGTTTATCTTTCCATGGCCTTTAATTACATATAATTTTTATTGCATTATGATCTAAAAAGGATACATTGACTATCTCTGCCTTTCTGCACTGGATTGTGAGGGTTTTATGACCCAGTACATGATAAATTTTTGTATATGTGTGATGTACTGCTGAGAAAAAGACATATTCCTATCAATCCCCATTCAATTTTCTCCAAAGATCTATCATATCTACTGTATTTAGAGTTCTAGTCACCTCCTTAACTTCTTTCTTGTTTATTTTGAGGTTAGATTTATCAGGTTCAGAGAGGTGGAGGTTGAGGTCCCCCACTAGTATAGTTTCGCTCTCTATTTCTTCCTGTAACTCCCTCAACTTTTCTAAGAATTTGGATGCTATACCATTTGGAGCATATATGTTTAGTAATGAAATTGCTTCGTTGTCTATGGTACCTTTCAGCAGGATATGGTTTCCTTCCTTATCTCTTTGGATCAGATCTATTTCTGCTTTTGCTTTGTCTATAATTAGGTTTATTAGCCCTTCTTTTTTACATCAGCTGAAGCACAATAGATTCTGTTCCAACCTTTCACCATTACCCTGTGTGTATGCCCCCATTTCAAATGTGTTTCTTGTAAACAACATATTGTTGGATTATGATTTTTAATCCATTTTGCCATCCTTTTCCTTTTTATGGGAGAGTTCATCCAATTCACATTCACAGTTATATAATCATAACTATCTGTGTCTTTCTCTCCATCCTCTTTCCCCTCATTTTTGCTTTGAGCTCTCCCCTCTCCCTTCCCCTTCACAATAGAATTTTCAGTTTTGACCACTGCCTCCTTCAGTCTTCCCTCTCTTCTTTGTGCCCCCCTCCTTTTTGCTCCCATTTTCCCTCACTACTTCTTTCTTCTCTTTCAGCCTGCCCCCCCTTTCATTCTCCTTCCCCTCCTATTGCCTATAGAGCTAGTTATATTTTTGTACTTAACTCATTTTGTTGTTCCCTGCTTGAACTAAATCAGATGAGAGTAAATCTCAAATAATGTCCATCTCCCTCCCCTCTTTCCCCCTAATGTATTATATTTTTGTGCCTTTTCCCGTGATGGAATTTATCTTTTTCTGCCCCCTCCTTGTCACATCCCCTGTTACCACCCTTCACACACTTACATCACATTTTTCTCATCATCACATCCTTTACCTTGTACCATCTCCATCTATCTATATCGATCCTTTTCATATATCATAATAAATGACAAAATTCTCAAATTAATAAGTATCATGTTGTCTTATAGGGATGTAAACAGTTTGCCTGTATTAAATAACAAGATTATTTCCCCATTTACCTTTTTATGCCTCTCTTGAGACCTGTATCTGAAGATGGAATTTTCTATTGAGTCTTTTCATTAGGAAGATCTGGAAATCCCTTATTTCATTGAATGTCCATCTCCTTGCCTGAAATATTATACTGAACTTTACTAGGCAATTGATCTTTGGTTGTAGTCTCAGCTCCTTTGCCTGATGGAATATCATATTCCAATCCCTTTGATCTTTTAATGTAGAAGCTGCCAGGTCCTGTGTGATCTTGACTGTAGCTCCTCAATATTTGTTTTGTCTCTTTCTGGCTGCCTGCTATATTTTCTCCTTCACTTGATAGTTCTGGACTTTGTCAATGATATTCCTTGGTATTTTTAGTTTGGGATCTCTTTCAAGAGGTGAATGGTAGATTCTCTTGATGACTATTTTGCCCTGTGGATCTTGGACCTCTGGACAGTTTTCTTTGTTGATTTCTTGGAAGATATTGCCCAGGCTCTGTTTTTTTCATCATGATTTTCTGGTAGACTAATAATTCTTAGATTTTTCCTCCTGGATCTATTTTCCAGGTCAGTTGTTTTTCCAATTAGATATTTCATATTTTATTTTATTTTTTCATTCTTTAGATTCTGTTTCTTGATATCTCATAGAGTCATTAGCTTCTACTTGCCCAATTCTAATTGTTATCAAACTGTTTTCTTCTGTTAACTTTTGTATCTCCTTTTCCATCTGTCCAATGTTCCTTTTAAGGAGCTATTTTTTTCCAGTTAATTTTTGTACTTACTTTTCCATTTCTACAATTTTCTCAGTTAGGTTTTGTGCTTCCTTTTCCCTTTGTCCTATTTTCCTTTTTAAGGAGCTGTTTTCTTCAGTTAATTCTTTTCCTCAAATTTCAAATCATTTGCAAGTTTTTCTTCTATTTCTCTAATGTGACTTTTAAAATCCTTCCTGAGTTGTTCCAAGAATACTTTTTGTTCTTGAGACCAGTTTATATTCCCTTCTCAAGTTTTAGATGGGAGTACAGTCTCATTGGTATTTGTGTTTTTTTTTTTTTAAATAAATTTATTTAACTTTTTACATTCATTTTCACAAGATTTTGGGTTCCAAAATTTTCTCCCCATTAGTCCCCTCCCCCCTCCCCAATACACTGGACATTCTAATTACCCATATCACCAATCTGC
>CM053770.1:25934134-25949695 GCA_028658325.1 Potorous gilbertii | reverse complement strand
AGATGCTTCCTCCATAGAAAGCAGCAGCTCGTGTGAAGGGTACAGATTACAGAGACAATGGCACATAGAATTATCCCCACTTTTGAAATTATAGATTTATTTAGTTTGTCTACTTTGTTTAAATTGTTTAATTCGTAGGTTTGGTTCCTTTTTAAAAAAATTACTATGGTGAAAAAGAGATGAAGTACCCTCCTCCTCTGGGACTGGGCCAGTCAGTGGCATTTGGCCTCACATGATACCATTGGAAACTGTGAAGCTGGATGCCTGTTGTGCTAGGGAGTCCAGAATTTCTGGGTGCCTTCCTCAAAGACAGGTAGAGGATGACTGAATTCAATAGATATATTTGGAGCTATTTGAAATTATACTAGAAAAGTAACTATATTTTATACATTTTCAAGCTCAGTCATACCACACTACTATTGATATACCTCCAAGGAGCTCCAAAATAAAGGGAAGGGTCCTAGGTGAGCAAAAATATTTATAGCATTACTTTTTTGTTGTAGTAGTAAAAACTGAACAACAATGTGACTGTCCATCCATAGAGGAGTGGCTAAATAAATCATAAAACTTGAATCTAATGGAATATCATTGTGTTAAAAGAAATAGCAAAGATGAAGAATTAGGAGAAACTTTAGATGATTCATATGAAACAATGAAGAATAAATTAAACACAGCCAGGAGTAGTTTACATTAGTCAAAAAACATAAAAGAAAAAAAATTGAAAGATTTAATATGTCGATCAATGCTTAATATTTCGATCAATGGTCACTTATGTGAATGTAGCAGCAAACACCCTGACGCATCCAGGATGGCCTACTAGCACAGGTTTTTAGATCTGCTTTTCTAAAAGGAAAGCAACATTTGAGGGGTCAACAATCTTCTTTAATTCCATAGACCAATGGAGAAAATACAAGCAGAAAAATAAAGGCAAACAGACAGGGCTTCTAACTGTCTGACCATAAGCAGTACATACCTCACGATCAACAGATAAATCTAATTGTCTCACCATTACTTATATATATATATATATATATATATATATATATATATATATATATGTGTGTGTGTGTGTGTGTGTGTGTGTGTGTGTATGTGTGTGTATAGTTACCAGGGAGAGAAACACCAACATATAGGTTTTCCAATATATATATATATAGTTACCAGGGAGAGAAACACCAACATATAGGTTTTCCAAAGGGGAGGTGAAGGGGCTCCTTAACAGCTCCCCAGAGTCTCATCTGCTGCATGAAACTGTCAGAGCTGGAGGGCATCACAACCCTCCTAACTCAGTGCCTCCTTAACAACTAACAAAAGATATGGGTCTTTCTACAAAGCTTCCCTTAATGGGCTCCACCTGAGACCTGCTCATGGGTGGGGAAGATCTTTAAAAGCAGCCCTCCCACCTTTCAGCAGAGAAGTGAAGGATTATGAGTATACAACAGAGCATACATATTTTAGATACTTGCTGATTTATTTAGCATAGTTATTTATCTGTTAGAAGTCAAGGGCCAGAAGTGGATGGGAGGTGATAACAGTGTTTGGAAAGTAAGAATGATATTTAAAAGTATAGGAACAGAACCATAAAAAACTGGAACTGAACTTTAGTTGGTATAGGGCAATTCTGAGGAGGAAAAAGCCTCCATCATGCAAATCAAAGATGGCCCTGCAGTTTTTAGCCTGAGTTCAGTGACTCTTAATCCCTTATGTCTTATAGGTACCTGTAGCCCGACCTTTTTAAGCCAATGAGACCCTTCTCAGAATTATGGTTTTAAATTACGAAAATTTTATACATATATCTCTATATAGATATTTCTATATTGATCTATATGTATATGTATGTATTTGTAGGTGTGTATGTATACATATGTTTATATATACCTACGTGCATATATATGCATATGTGTATATATGTACACACACAAAATAAACCGGTTGTGTTAATACAATATTATCAATTTTTTTAAGTTCATGTCCCAAAGATTAAGGATCACTGTGATTTGTCTCTGCTCCTGAGAGGATAAGGTCCCAGAGATCCTGTATGTGTAAAAGGTAGGATTTGAACTGAGGTATTACTAGCTCTGAGGTCAGCTCTCTAGCTACTATTTCTTGCTGTCTGTCTGCCAATAAATATATTTTAATTTTAAAAATTAATAAAATGTCATTTTCTTTAAAAAGTAGATCACTGGAAGTTGAGACAGAAGGGCTTCCTCCAGGAATGCAATGGACTCCACCTACTCTTAGAGATGAAAGAGTGAAAAATTAAGCCTCAAAGTAATGAAGTAATAAAGTTAATTTTTGACACTTTTCAGTAATTCTTGAAATCATTTTTTTCAATCTGCTATAATTAGGAAACTCCTTGAGGAAAGCCAAACATATGCCTAAAGAGAATTTCAAGCTGAATTGAATTTGGCAAACTTGGGGGAGGGGACCTCAAGCATAAAATGACTGAACTGCTGGGGTTTGAATTATGACTTGTGCATTTGCAGTGACTGTTTTCCAAGGAGAAAGCTTGCCATATGTCAAGAATGAAGTCCATCTGCAAATGTGATACCCAGATGTTTACTCTTTTTTGCATGAGAGCTTCTCTTTAATCCGTATATATGGCTCCTCTCTCTGTGTTTGTGAGGTACACAGAGACAGAGACTTGTAGAGAGATAGAAACAGAAAGGGAGGAGAGAAATGTCTGGGAAGTACAGAAAACAAAAAAAGAAAAAAAAAGTGAAGAGAAGGTTAAAAGAAGCCTGCCCAACCTTGTATATGCTTTGAGACCTGACTATAATCATTAATTATGTCAAATTACCAGTTACATGTACTAAGTTTGTGAATTACAAATAACATTCAGAGCTCTGCTAGAGACCGATAGTTTTATTATGGGAGTTCAATGGTACATTGCATTTGATTTACATTTTCCTTGGGGTCTCAGGTCGTATTTAAAATATCTAATCATGTAAACAAATTTATTTACTGAAGACAGACAAATGAGACTATTTCCTAATAAAGAGAAATCAACAATGCATAACCTGATTCCTTGTGATAGAGATAAGTTTATTTGTAATAATATACTTAAAAGAAACCTATTTGAATTTAATGAATGTGAAAGATTTATTTTTTTAACAGAGCAGCTAAAATAATAGGCATGCATAAATGACTATTTCTCAGAGTCACCAGAAATTATATGTGGGGATTGACTTTGGAAATTTTGTTCTGGTTTGGAAGATAAGGTTCATTTGTACTCCCCCCCCAAAAAAAAAGAAAAAGAAAAAAGGTCATTAGCATAATTCTATTCTGCAAGCTTGGAAAAGCTTAATGTTCACAAAATTACATAGATGTAACTGGATTTTATGAATTACAAGCAAGTAAAGATATAGTTTTACTCTGTCATGTCTAGTGCTATTCTGTTCCAGAACATAGTTTCTGTACAGTGCAAAATATTCTGGAGTTTTGATATGGTTTGTTTCCTCCCTGATTCCCTAGTCCAGATTGCTTCCCAGATAGGCTACAAACTAAAAGGAGTTGTAGGGTTTGAGCACAAAATCTTCAGATTAAAATGTTAACAATAATTCTTATTCTAGGCACAAAAGTCCCCATTTTGGTGAATCATCTATATTTCAAAATCTGAGCTTCACCAAAGCGAACTGTTATGATAGAAAAGATTCTTTGAAATTTTGATTTCTTTTTCAAACTCTTTCTCAAGAGGTATAAAGATGGAGGAAGCAGTTCAATATTCTATCAGATAATTAATGGACAACATCATGCCCATGACATTATCGCCTATGATGTAATCACTTAGAGAAGAGTCCACACTCCTAGACGGGCATGGCATCTCTTTTAGACACATCACAATTCCATTCTCTTTCAATCTAACAATGCACAGATCAATTATCTTTCACATCCAAGTGTTTGTCGTTGTTTTAAATCACCAAAGTGTGTGGAAGATCATTTGGGGGTCTGATTTTCAGTAATTATGTATATAGTATTAGGTACAAATAAGTCCTTCTCATTGGATCTCCAGAATTAACCATTTAGTTCCTATATTGGTAAATGCATACCTCATTCACCTAGTTCTTAAGAAGGGCTATGAAGGAAAGAAAAAATGATGGACTTCTCTCCCTGAGATTTCTCCCACATTTAGAAGAGTCTGATGTCACTGACCAGACCATAGGTGGAAAATAAAGAAGTTAAAACCTCAAATTGGTGTCTTCTCTGCCATCAAAATCATTCAGATTTCATATTCTCCTAAATCAAATATTTTTAACCAAATTAAACCCATGGTTATTTTTTGCTCTTGCCAGTACCACTTGTAATTACTTTCTTTATTTAGAATATGTGTGGGAACTTTATTTTCTTTGGATGTATTATATCCCTCCAGGTGAATATAAATTTTATTAAGTCAGGGAATGCTTCATTTTTTTTTGTATCACCAGCACCGAACACTGTCCTTTAGACATAGTAGCTCCTTAATAAATGCTTATTTGATAAATAAATGAAGTTTAAAATATACAATAACAAGACACCATCAGCTTTGATATTAAATAGTGAATCTTTAACATTAGATTCTTTTCCAAATCAATCATTCAATGCTCATAATGAATGGACACTCAGAGAAGATAAAATGAGCACACCATTTAGAATGCAGGACTCATAGCAATCAATGTAAGGGGTCACTACTAGCGATTCCAAATTGGTTTCCTTTCAGGGGGAAGATTCAGACAAGTGAGTGGTGCTGTGAATTGAGAGGACTGTATAGGTTTATGGGAGGCTAGTGTGGGACTTTCCAAGTCAAACCAAAGAGCATTTTCAAGTTCCCATGTGCTATGCACTGTGCTTAGCACAAAGGATACAAAGAAAAGTGGAGGGGAGGGGTCAGAAATAGAGTCAGAAAACAGTCCCTGTTCTTCAGGGACTCATAATCTAATGGGGGAGATCAAAGGCAAACAACTATGTTCAGATAAGATAGTTACAGAATAAACTGAAAATATTTGACAGAAAGAATGTACCATTAAAGAGGAGGGAAGAAAATCTATGGCAGTAGTTGATAGGCTATTGTGAGTACTCTATGTAGTTTTGTATTTTCTATAGTACCTTCTCATTTTGGATCTATTTTGGGTAAATCAAAAGTTTGGAATTCTGGGTCACTGGTTACCAACATCTTTGGGAAAAATAGTATTTTTGTTTTGTTTTTTAGTGTAATGTAAGTTCAATATGTCTTCAGTGTGAAATGACAACTAGAGAAGCTAATGCAAATTTAGGCTGTATTAAGTGACACATAGTGTTTGGAACAAGGAGGGTGACCAGTGTCCTTTGCCCAGGTCAGATCATATTTGGAGTGTAGTGTTCAGTGCTGGGTGCCAAATTTTTAAAAGAACATTCAGCAACAATTTATTAAAATTGACAAACTGGAAACCATCCAGTGGAGGAAAGTCAGAAGGGTGAAAGTACTCAAAACCATTTCACATGAAAATTTATTAAAGCAAATAGGGATGGTTAGCTTGGAAAAGAGAGAAGGCTTAGGGGGAAAATCTAAGCATTTGAAATCTTTGGTGTAAGGCTAGGGTTTTGAATTACTCTTTGGCCTTAAGGGCAAAATTAAGAGAAATGGGAAAATTTTAGTCATATTTCAGCTCAATATAGTCAGAAAATGAAAACAATTTCCTAGTGAAGATATTCCTTAGGAAAGGGGGTCAGTAAGATATTGATGTCAAGAGATTCCATAGCCATTGAAATATAGTACTGTAACTCTAGGAAAACTGGAAAAGTCTCTTATCCTCTCTAAGGTATGGTTTCCTCACCTGCAAAAGGGGGTAATGCCCTGATAGCTCAGGGGATTACTGGAAGAAATTAAAGAGACAGGATACATGAGGCATTTCTATGGTCAGGAAGAGTCACATCAATGTGAGGAAAGAAGGAAGGGAGGAGAGAAAGAGAAGAAAAGGAAGAAAGGACATAAATGAGCCTTTATTGAGCCATCTAGTTTGTGCCAGGAATTGTGATAAGTACTTTTCAAATATTATCTTATTTGATTCTCACAACAACCCTGGGAGGGAGGTGATAGTATTATCTACATTTACAGTTGAGGAAAGACATGACCCAGAGTCACATGTCTAGTAAATGTCTGAATAGGGATTTGATCTTGTGTCTTCCTTACTCCATTCTCAACCTTCCATCTACTTTACCCCTGATTGCCTTTCTCATGACATGATTGTAATTTTTTTCGATGAGCCTCCCCTAATACATAAATCAACAAAAGTAAAAGTTGTGGCTGCTAACAGTAGTGATAGTAAGTTGTGGTGAAGGAGGAGGAGTATTAATAGTGGTAGTAGCAGTAGTAGCAGTAGCAGCAGTAGCAGCAGTAGCAGCAGTAGCAGCAATGTAGTAGTAGTACAGTAGTAGTAGTAGTGCTGATGTTTCTATCACTATTACGATGAGTATCGAGGCAGGTGTGTTTATCACCCCAACTTTACAAATGAGGGAATTGATCTGAGAGAAATTGAGTGACATGCATAGAATACACAGCTAATAAATGTCTGCATTAGAACTTGAACTCAGGTCTTCTGACTTGTCCAACAGTGTGCTGCCTAAGACCACCTAATAATGACAACAAGATTTTAATGTCTTTGCTTTATTTGTTCTCCCATGAGGAAAGGCTCTGCCAGTGTTATTTTTGGCGGTGCTATTACTAATGTTAATTAGAAATAAAGTAAACAGAGATTCAAAGGCAGAGGCAGGATGACTTCAATTCCAGCCCTGTATCTGGTCCATATGAACCAAGTGAACTTGGGTAAGTCACTCAATATTTCATTGTCCCCTGTCACTCACTAAGCCAAGGATTTTTAACTAGTGTATATGAAGTTGGTTTTGTTGCTGTTTTTCTGTGGTTTGGGGTTTTCCTATCTTGCTAAATACATTTCAATACAAATTGTTTCCCTTGCAAAACTTTGTATTTTATTTTATGCATTTAGAAATATTATTCTGAAAAAGGATCTTTGCATTTTGCCAGATTTTCAAAGGGATCCATGATACCTTAACAATCATTGTTATGAGAATATAAATTGAAGAACAGCAGCTGATCTGCCTTGGTAAAGGAATTTTCTTCTCCAAGATTTCCCCACAAAATAAAAGTACAAGCCTGGTCCAAAAAGAAAAAAAGAAAAGAAAATGAGCATGATTTTCACCTGTTTGACCTGACTGCACTTCCAGTGTGTGTAGGTAACAGGCTGCTTATTTTTATTGCCACTGAACAATGCCCATTTTGGTATATTTCTACAGTACTTTTCTGAGCTGAGTCTCATTTCTGGGAGATCAAATTCTTAGTTTGTCTTGGTCTGTGGGCCAAAGGTCCAGTTGCAAGGACCTAACTCTGTCAATCTGGTAAAGAGGATAAGCCACCCAAATCCAGTCTGCCCGGATGTACATGACCTATGTGCAACTAATAATAAAATCTAGACTTAAGCCTTGGTTTGAGGTGTCTGGCCTCTGCTGCCAAGAACAGGAAAGACTCCTTAGTCATTCTCCATCCTGAATTTACAAGAGATATTATTAGAACTGGGACTCATGAAGCCTTTGTACCCAAAGACTTGCCCAGAAAACATTATTCAAAAGGTGTTTCTATAATAAGTTATTTGATTTCTCAGAATGCCTCAGATCACACCAAAGTCACAGATTTGCCTATTCCTGAGGTTGGCTCCATATAATATCAAATAGGGCTGCCATATTCTACTATTTGCCCTAGGAAGACCATGGGACATAAAAGAAATCCTTTGTATTTTCTTGATCTACCTTACTGTGTAGCACAACCAGATACCCTACATATATCAGGATTTGAGTTGCCTGGCCCTCCTAACACAGTATCCTCCAAAAATATCCTACTTTTACATATATATTATTTCCTTCTCTGGGACCTGTTTTCTTTCCCTCCTTTATTCTCCTCTCTCTCTCTCTCTCTCTCTCTCTCTCTCTCTCTCTCTCTCTCTCTCTCTCTCTCTCTCTCTCTCTCCCTCCGTCTCTCTCAAAGAAAGATGTTTCTAAAGGGTAAATCACAACCCTTTCATTCTCTTGTTAGCTCTTAGTTGTTCTCCTACTGAGTAGAATTTCAAGCTCATCCTTCCTGATATTCCCACCCCCACACACACACCAAACTCTACCCAAACTCACCCACTCTTTGATCATCTCTCCTGTTGTTCTGTTCACCTCTTCTAAGATGAACATCTGAAATCCTCTAACTCTAGGAAACAGAAAAAGCTTTCTAGCTTTGAGTTCAAGATTACCAGGTTCTATTAGGTATCACAAAGTTATAAATGTCCTACATATATAGACAATGCAAGAGGAAAGGGAATTCAGGCATAGTCTGATGTCCACTTTCCATTTTTGAGAAATCAGGTTTCAAAGAATGGAGAGGAGTAAATATTGGGAAGAATAGGACAAGGTTCATTAACAGTAGAAAGAAAAAAGAACTGCATAATGACTGAAGTGAGCAAGACCAGGGTAATGTTCACAGTAAAAGAAACATTATGTGATGACCAACTTTGATAAACTTAGCCCTTCTCAGTAATACAATGATCTAAAACAATCCCAAAAGTCTCATGGTAGAAAATGTTATCCACATCCAGAGAAAGAACTATGTAGTCTAAATGCAGATCAAAGCATACTATGTTTTCTTTTAAAATTTTTTTCTCATGGATTTTCCCCTTTTGTTCTGATTCTTCTTTCATGACATAACTAATGTGGAAATATGTTAAATATGATTAATATGTATAACCTATATCAGACTCATGCCATCTTGGGGAGGGAGGATATGAGGGAAGGGAAAAAAATTAAAACAACATCTTATAAAACATCTTATAAACATCTTATAAAAGTTAATGTTAAAAACTAAAAAGAAATATTTTTAAAGAACATTAAATAAAACCTATAAGAAGTCTGATGCAGACACAATAACCTTTATATTAACTCAATAAAAATCTATATGATGGAAAAGAACTGAATAATTTTAATTTTACTGCTTTTTCACTACCAAGAGGTGGGTCTTTGCATTAGAAATGACCCCTCTTGGTAAAAAAAATTGGCAAACAGGAAATTGATACCCAAGATAAATAAAGGAGATAAAAGCACCTGGATGCCACTGATGTATAAAATTCTTTTGACCCAGATGAATTTAGGTCCCCAAAGAACTGGCAGATGTGACTGCTGGTTCAGTCAGTAAGAACTAAAAGACTGGAAAATGTGAGAGCTACCACACACTTAGAAAAAGACAAAAATTATCTTCATTTTTTTAAAGAAGAAAAATAGAATATGCAGACTAAGATCTTGACTTCAATTCCTGGGGAAATTCTAAAATAGATCATTAAACAGAGAGTTGGTGACATCTTAAAAGGTAAATAGTGATTACCAAGAGTCAAAATGGCTATATCAAGAACAGTTTATGCCAGATTAATCTTACTTCAATTTTTAATAAGGTTACAAAGGGGGTAGATGAAGAAAATTCTTCCAACAGGCTGTAGGAAGAATTCACCAACAGGAGAAAGGGAAAATGGGCTGGCAAAAAGTTGATAATCCAAGGTGGTAGGTCACAGAAATGGTAGAATGTTCTAGAACTAAGAGACCATAGGCAGCAAGGGAAGCTTTGGGATGAGACAGAACTACAGATATAATTTTGAAGATCAGAAAATCAGGAACAGGACTGGGGGTGGGGGCAGGGACTGTAGCTAGGCCAGCCTTGTCCTTTTCCAGAATGGAGGCTTGGAAAGAGATGAAACAATAATACAGTTAGGTGGATTCTGATTTGGCACGATGTTCACTGCCAATATGGCAGAAGGTCTCAAGTGGAGTAGTACCGCTGAGATCAGGAATAGAAAGCCTACTCATCAAATTTACAGATGACACCGAATTGAAGAGAGAGAGAGAGAGAACACTGGATGATAGAAACCAATGCCTTTAGCAAAGAGCTAAATCTAATAAAAATGAAATTCAATAGAGATAAAGATAAATTCTTATATTTGAATAGAAATATTAATTTCATAAATAAAATGTAGGAGAGGCAAGGATATATAGTTGATCTAGAAAAGATACCAGAGTTAAAGTGGACTGCAAAATTAATATGAATCAACAGTGTGACATGGTAGGAAAAGAAGGTAATGTGAATTTGGACTGCATGAAAATAAATATACGCTCCAGGAATAAGCATGCAGTAATTCATATATAATCTCCAATCATGAGACTATATTGGGAGTACTACACATACTTCTGGGTCCCATGACCTAGATAAGCTGTATAACATACAATGGAAGGCAAATGGAATGGTGAAAACTTTGAGTCCATAT
The DNA here is from genome assembly GCA_028658325.1 of Potorous gilbertii. Taxonomy (NCBI): domain Eukaryota; kingdom Metazoa; phylum Chordata; class Mammalia; order Diprotodontia; family Potoroidae; genus Potorous; species Potorous gilbertii. Next base: position 25,939,379 of record CM053770.1, on the reverse strand, counting down.
TATATGCAGATAATTTGACAGAAATAGGGTTGGTTGATATGGAGAAAAGTGAAAGTAGATATGTCAGCTGTGTGCATGTGTTTGAATGGCTGCTGGGTGGTCTTAGTGGATAGACTGTCCATTCTGGAGTCAGAAAGACTCATCTTCCTGAGTTCAAATCTGGCCTCAGACACTTACTAACTGTATAATCCTGGACAAGTGAAAGAAAATAGGGTTGGAGGGGAGGAATTTCATACCCCTCCCCACTACTGGATAAGGAAGCAAAGATTATTAACTGGGCCCAACATTGAGGCAAAATGCTGGAGACTGACAAATCTAGCCATCTGCATTTACCTCTGCTCCCGTTCCCAACTTTGGGTAATTGCTAAAATTCATGTGGTTGTTTTGCTTTGAACATGTCTCCCACTTACCAGTCAGGATCCTGTGCATTCATCATCATAATGGCTAACAATTGTATAGATCCTACTATGTACCTGGGATTCTACTAGGTGCTTTGCGTATATTAATATTATTTGATCCTCACAGCTCTGGGAGGTAAGTGTTATTTATTATTTCTATTTTACCCATGAGGAAACTAAGGCAAATAGATTAAGTGGCTTGCCCAAGGTCATGCAGCTCGTAAGTGTCTGAGACTGGATATTTGGGCATATAGATAGAGCACAAGGAGTAAGGAACACGAGTTCAAATCTGACCTCAGATACTTAGCAACTATGTGACCCTAGGCAAGTCACTAAACCTATCTTCCTCAGGTTTCTCCTCTGTAGAATGGAATGATAACAGCACTTACCTCTCAGGGTTTTTGTAAGGATCAAATGAGATAAGAATTGTAAAGCACTTAGCATAGTGCCTGGCATATATTAAACACCGCATAAATGTAAACCATCATTATTAGGTGTCCGAGAAGTGTTTTCTTTCATATACATACGAAACATAAATACCACAGAAGATACAGAAGAAAATTATGATATGGTGAGCTCTTCTTTGAAAGCACAGGGGTTGTCCAGAGAAGGCATTTGACAAATGTGGGTTGTTTTTGTTTTTAAATAATAGTAACTTTTAGCTAGTGTTTCAAAGTGTGCAAAGGACTTCACATAAATTTGCATTCTGTAGACACCCTTAGACATAGAGACTACTGATATTAGCATCCCAAATTCAGTCAGTTCACAAGCACTCATAAAGTGCCTACTATGTATTATTTAATGTCCTGAACACTAGAGATGAAAAAGCAAACAAACAAAAACCCAAACTCCCTGCTCTGTAGGAGCTTGCAGTCCAATGGAAGAGACAACATACAAGCAACTACTTACAAATAGGGAAGATTGGAAATAACCAATAGAAGGTGTTAAGATTGGGAAGGATGGAAGGAAGGAAGGAAGGATGTATTCCTGAAACTTTTATTATATACCAGAGGAACCATGCTAATAGCAAAAGGCTTCTTGCAGAAGATCAGATTTTAGTTGGGACTTTAAGGAATGAATTTCAGGCGTGGAGTACTGCTAGTGGAAATGCACATTGTCTAGAGATGGAGCATCTTGTGTGAGGAATAGTTAGGAAATCAGTGTCTCTAGACCACAGAGTACACAGACTTGAGAAGAGTCAGAAGAGTGAAATATAGGAAGGGATCAGGTTAAAAGAGATTTTAAATCCCAGAGGATTCCAAAATTAAGGAAAGTGAGTTCTCAGGTAGATTTGATCTCCCTATAGTTACATATCTGCTTAGTTGTCCAAGATTGGAATTTAAACCAATTTAATGTGACTCCAAATTCAACATTCTACCCAGTGTGTCCATGCCTTTGAATTGATGAATGAATAATGTACATGTAGTGTCCTGTGTCCAGCAAATGGAATCTTTTATTTTTGTTCTACTCAGACCACTGTCTGTCACCCACTGCTAACCCCCATATAACCTGAAGCCCAGAACTTGACTCCCATTGGCCTCCCCTCTTGGACATCATTGTGAATTTGGAGGTTTACTCTTCTTTCATCAATAGTGCTGCCTCCAATTTCTATTCTTTTTTGACTTGACTTACTTATGCAGTCACTTGTATTGTTTTGGTATATTGTGTTCTGTTGGAATGATTCTGCTATACTTTTCTCCACTCTCCAAATAGGGAAAGGTATTCTTTTTTCAGCATATAGGGACTTTATTTATTAGCAGGCAAGTGAAAACTCAAAAGCTTAGGGTTCTCGCATTTCTTAACCCCCTGCCCACCGCTACTGGATAAGAAAGTAAAGATTATTAACTGGAGACTCTGACAAATCTAGCCATCTACATTTACCTCTGCTTCTGTTCCCAACTTTGGATAATTGCTAAAACTCATATGGTTGTTTTGCTTTGAACATGTCTCCCACTTACCAGTCAGGATCCTATGCATTCACAATTTGTCTCTAGGCCTGGCTTATGTCCAAGGATCCATGAGTACCTTATCATTTGAAAAACTGCTGCCTATGTGCCAATCACCATTCTTTTTCTCCCTCCCCATTCACCTTCATTAAAGTACACCTTCATCCTGCATTCCACATCAAATTCCCTGGGGCCAACCTAACTAAATATAGAAACTCATGATCAGAAAGCTGACTAGCAGGTAATGAATCTTTTGAAGCATAATAAACCATGGAAGAGATAAAAAAGAATGAATGGGTGATGAAGTGAAAGAAATTGGGGTTGGAGGGGAGGAATTGCATAATTCTTAGACCCTTTCCATAGATTAATTTGTTGTTGAGTCATTTCAGTCATGCCCAACTTCTTATAACCCCATTTGGGATTTTCTCGGCAAAGAAATTGGAGTGGCTTGTCATTTCCCTCTCTACCTCATTTTATAGATGAGGAACCTGAGGCAAATAGGTTGAAATGACTAACCTAGGATCACAGAGCTAGTAAGTGTCTGAGGAGAGATTTGAACTCAGAAAGACTTCAGATCCAGCACTCTATCCACTGCACCACCTAGCTGCCCTAATTTATTTATACTCAACGCTGTCTTTATCCAAGTGGACACAGTACTGAATGAATCAGACGATATTCACATGAATATTATCAAATTTTGCAAATCAAATCAGCAGACGAAAAAAGAAGTTAGAACAAAGTGGAAGGATGTCAGGCTCTCCTTGGAGAGCTGACCACAGGAGTTGAGGGAGCTAATTCTGCCCTGTTTCCAGGAGCAACACAAAACATTGTTCCCTGGTTCACTTGATCACCTTGTCTTGAAGTACTCTTAATGAGCATAAGCACAGAGACCACCATGAAAATAATGGAAGTTTATAAGCCAACATCTGTTAGAGATTTAGGAAAGCAGAAAAATTCTCCTAAGAATGTCACAAAATGTGAAATTATGAAGATCCAGGTTGGTCCCAAGGAAGAGATAGAAGAAGAAACTTTGTGGAAGAGAAGGTCCACAGGTGTGGAATATTACAGTCTCTTTTTTTCATTATAGGTGTGAGGTTTCACAGGTGTGCTACATTACAAATAGTCTCAGAAGTTTTTCAATGAGTTCATTGGTATTCCTGGGTTTTTCTCTTGTTCTTCTCTTTCAAAAAATGTTGTAATGGACTCTGGGAGTAGGGAGGGGTAAGGATTTATGATAAAATGCAGAAATTATAAAAATAAACTATATTCAAAACTATGGGCTGAAGCCAAGATGGTAGAGCGAGAGCAACTATTCACCTAAGCTCTAAGACCAATTCCCTCAGCAACTTCAAGAAGAGAATCTAAATGGATTTTGGAGGGGCAGAATCCAATAAGAGACAGACTGGCAGATTTCCAGCCTAGGACAGACTGGAAGTTTGATGGGAAAGATTTGTTGCATGTGATTGGAGGAATGTAGTAGTACAGTCCACCATGGCAGGGCTGAGCAGGAAACTCCAGGTGATCTGAAGTTGCAGATGCCCTGTGTATTCTCAAACACGTCAGCTCAGGATGGGAGACCAGTGGAAAGGAGGGAGAGAGAAGCACAGAACTCCAGGTAGTTGCAGCACCCACTACTGAGACTATCAGCTAGCAGATTAAATGTCTGTAAGTCACCTTCTTGGACTTCTTGGAGTCAAGATGATGGAGTGATTGGTAATTGCTATCTTTCTCCCCTTGTTGACCTTGAATGGCCCAGAGAATATTTCCAAGGGAAAAATCCTGGAACAGTGGAATCAGGTGAAGGAGAAAACAGTCTCTTAGTGTATAAGACTAGGAAAATTGCAGAGGGGGATCACTCTTGCTGTGGCTGAAGAGGACCAGTGCAGGACTAGAGCTGTCCCAGACAGCCCCACCACAGTAAGCCAGGAGGAGATCTTGTGCCCCAGGGGGATGGAGCCCACAACCACCAACACCAGGACAATTGGGAAGACACTAGCTCTACTGGGATCAACAACCACTGAGCTTGCCTTTGCTCTAGTTCTGCAGAGGAGACTTGCTGTGGCCAGACCATCCCTCTCTGAAACATAACACAGTTAGCTCTGGAGAAACCCAGAAAGACTCCACCTGGCCTCTGCTTTCCCACACCAGCCAGTCTAGCACCAGGTAAACTAAAGCATTTTAGCTTCTAGCTGAAGGAACCAGAGGCTACAACATACAAAGCCTCAAGTTCAAGGCACAAGAACTCTGGGACAGAGCCCTCTGTGCCCCAGAAGCAGATAGCTACTTTGTAAGCCAGGTGAAGGGTAATCACGATGAGTAAAAAGCAAACCTGAAAAGAAAAGACCATATAATCTTTCTATGGAGAAAAGGATCAAAACACAAATACCGGGGGGCGGAGCTAAGATGGCAGAGTAGAAAGACTCACCTATGCTAGGTCCGAACCCACAGCCCATAGATTTCCTGTAAAAAGAACTCCTGACAAATTCTGGAGCAGTGGAGGCTGCGCAGCAACACAGTGAAGGAGATTTCCGTTGCAGAGAGCCCTGAAGAACCGACCGCAAAGGTAACCCGGACACGGGAGCGGAGCCCTGTCCTGCCGAGCGCTCCCTCCCCCGCCCCGGCCACGCGGCACTGACAGGAGCCAGCAGAGCCAAGCAGGAGTCAGGGACCTGAATCTCCGGGCGGACGAGAAGGTCCCTCCACCCACAGACGCACAGGTCAGTGAGAGAGAGGGGCTGAGAGGGGAGCGGGGGATCTCCGGGACTCGGACCCCCTGGGAAGCGGCCGCTGCGGCAGACGCTGAGGCAGCTTGGCCAGAGGCAGAGGCAGCTCGGCCAGAGACTCCCAGAGCGGGCTGGAGCTCCACCCCAGCTCCACTACAAAGGATCTCTGTATAAACCC
>CM053770.1:25905583-25933634 GCA_028658325.1 Potorous gilbertii | reverse complement strand
GAAATCTCCTTCACTGTGTTTCTGCGCGGCTTCCACTGCTCCAGAATTTGTCAGGAGTTCTTTTTACAGGAAATCTATGGGCTGTGGGTTCGGACCTAGCTTAGGTGAGTCTTTCTACTCCGCCATCTTGGCTCCGCCCAAGCAGATCACATTCTTAAAGAATCCAAAGTAGACAGAAGGATGTGAGTTCTTAAGGGAACCAATCTTATTTTATTTTTTTCATTTTCTTCTTGTTTTGTTTTTCTTTTTCTTTTCCATTTTGTCTTCGACTTCTTTCTACCTGGCATTTGTGCAAATACATGAATATGGAAATAAGCTGTGACTTCACCAACAGATCATAACCATTTAACCCCTAGCAAGCAAGGAGATAGATGTGGCCTCGTAAAGACTTGGACATGAGTGAAATGACCCACCAACAGCATATAAATGTTAGCTATCATCATCAACATCACTGTCATCACCATCGTTGTCACTGTCAATGACTGCTTGTTGAATATGTTTGGTCCCATTGTACTTCAACATACAAAGGGTTCCACAGAATTAAGCCTAACTTTCATTATATAACATTTTCTCTTGGTCCTTTCTTATAGAGGGTTAGGAAGCAAGAACATCATCTACTCTTGCTAATGAATGCAAATATCACGTAAGCAATGCTTCTTTGCTAGATTAATGATCTTGGAGAACTCAATCAGATGGGGAAACATTTGTATGGGAGGTAATGTTATGACATAGGCCTCAGGAGGAAAACACTGATTGAATTTTCATAGTGGATGGGATCTTCCTGAATTCAGCATTACAAAACAGGCATACAATGTTGGCAGTTATCCCACATTATACAGAGCATTTGACATAACTTAGTTTAATTTTCCACCTGAAATTAGTAGGAGCTCAATCTCTTCCAAGCTTCCCTAAATTTCAGCCTTTAGTATCATTCTCCCAAAAGACAAAGGGCTTGTGTTTAACCAAGATCTAATTCATAGATCTAAAAGTGGAAAGGTCTTAGGTGTCATCTAGTCATAGGGTCATAGATTTAGAGGAAGAAGGAGTCTTAGAGGACATTTAGCCCAACCCTTTCCTGTCACAAAAGAAGTTGAAGCCAAGAGAAGTGGCTTGACCAAAGTCATGTAAGTAGGAAGTGGAAAAGATGGGGTTTAAACACAGGTCCTTTGTCTCTAAATACATGTTGTTTTTAACTCTATCACCTTGCCTTTTGTTCCCTTTTTTTATAGATAAAGAAACTGAGTCCTAGAGAGGTTTTGCATCTTAATCAATGTCACACAACTAGTAAATGTCTGAGGTGGGATACAAACTATTGTCCTCAGACTCTCAGATGAGTTGCTAAGGCTGAGTGGTTAAATGATTTGTCCACAGTAAGTAAAATTTTTAACAAAGTATTAAGTGGCAGAGCTGGGATTTCTTTAGGGATTTGTCCTACCCGATATTTCTCTCTCCCACCATTGCCTATGCATCTGGTTTGAATAGTAGGAGCCATCCCTTCTGCATTCAGTCCTTCCTTCCTCACAAGAGTTTGGGAGAATAGTGTATGATCAGGAAGGGATAAAGAAGGTTGATTGATTGACTAGGCAGTCAGAGTCTGCCCTTGTTGTTTTAGCATAGCGCACAATCAGTGCTAAACTCCAAGTGCAGAAGTAATTGAAATCACAACTTTAATCTATTTTTCCAGCTCTACCTTCTAGCTTCCATCTTCCTGCTCACTCCAAGCCCATTGCTTTTCTGCCATATAATCTGGGCTTACCCTATGCATTCCTTCAAAATTGGAAAATTATTTATACTAACAAAAGGAGCACCCTGACAGAGGACATTGGTTTCATATCAAGTAGCAGGTAAACTAAACTCCATATTTACTTAATAAATGTGTTTTTGTTCTTATATTTGGGTTTGGGATTATCCTAATACTGGGCTATCCTTCCGATACAAAGTGAAATCAGCAGGCATCCCCTATAAATTGTTTTTTTGTTTGTTTGATTTCTAAAGGAGGTGATGGATTTGTGCCTCTCAGAGGTTCCCATTTGCAACCAATGTCTTGCATCCATTTTTTGGATTGATGATGATATTAATAACAATGATAGTTAATGTATATAAGGTATTGGCATTTACATTGATCCTCACTGAAAATGTATAAGATAGGTACTAGAGGATATCAACAAACCCATTTTCCTGATGAGGAAATTGGAGGCCCAGAGACACTCAGTGACTTGCCACTGCTCAGGTAGCAGTAAGAGCCAGAAGTTAAACTTGATGTCACATTTTCTCATCGCTAGTTCGGTGCTGTCTCAATTAAGCTAACCTCCCACTAAGGTTTACTGTACATTGCAATGCAAAGAGCGGACTCTAATATTTCCTCTGCTGCTGGCCAATCATATGGTTGGGGGAAGTTATTCTTTGAGAGGAGCAGAAATATTGAATGTATGAAGATTTCAAACCTCCTTTACCTTGGAATTACCTTCAGATCTACTTTAACAAAAAAGTCGTTTTTTCTGAAGTCATGAAGTATGTTTAGAATGTAACCTCTGCATATGGTTCTGTTTGTTGTGTTTAGTAAATCTAGTGCTCTGCCTTAGAATGTGGGGAAACACTTGAGTCCATTTTGGTGTGCCATATTTCAGGAAACACTCTGAGAAACTTAGGGGGGGGTGTCCAGAAATGTGTAACTGAGATAATGAGAAGACTTGAGAGTGCAGAAGTAAGGATCAGTTGAAAAAACAGTGAATGTTTACGTTGGAGAAGAGAAGACTTCAGGGCATCGGTTTTTAAGCAAGGGATTATGATTTTATTTCTTTAAAATGTCGAAAATTGTTTTTAAATACAAATGGTTCCTTTGTGATTCTACATCTTATTTTTCCACATTGAAAACAAAATTCTGAGACAAGGCCCATAGGTTTCTCCAGACTTTCATGGTTCATGACCCAAACGTGTTGAGAATTTTTGCTTTTGGGCAAACATTTTAGCTGTATTCAATTACAACGGGAGGGTCAAGCTTTGACTGGCATGCTGGGATTTGTAGTATCGAGGGAAGAGTACACATGCCAGTGTTTATTGTAAATAGTTGAAGGACCATCTTATGTATGGAGAAATGCTCACATTTGAGCTATTTGGCCTTTGAGCTTAGGATTAGTCCCTAAAAGTTGCAGAGAAACAAATTTAACTTCCAGACAAAAAAAAAACTTTCTACCAAATATAAAATGTTCTCTTTGTCATTGAAAGGCTTTCCTGGTCTGTTATCTTCATACCTTCCTTGTACCTTATTCCTACTCATTGATTCTGACCCAGTGGCACTGAATTCTTTGCTGTTTATCCTAAATCTGCTTCATCTCTTGCCTCTTGGTATTTGCACTGGCTGAGCCTTATGCCTGGCTTCCCTGACTTCTTTAAAATATGACTTAAAACTTACCTTCTGCAGGAAGTATTTCCTGTTTCCACTGATTGCTAATGTCTTCTCTCTGTTGGTTATTTCCAATTCATCTCGTATATAGCTTGTTTGCACATAGTTGTTTACATACCTGAGCTCTTTGAGAGCAGACTATTTTTTTTAAATTTTCTATGTGTTCCTGGTGCTTAGCACATTGCCTGGTACATACTAAAATAAATGATTATAAGCTTGGTTTAGCTCACAATTTGAGCTTGTAGTGAAGCATAAAGGCTATCTGGGGTAGGGGATGCTAAGTGTTCCATCAGTAGATTTTTTTAAAGGATGGGTCATCAATTGTTTAGTATGTTGTATTGGAAATTTCTATCTAGGAAAATGTCAGCTAGGTAGTACAGTGGATAGAACATTCAACTGGTAGTCAGAAAGAGCTGGGTTCAAATTTAGCTTTAGACAATTACTAGCTGTGTGACCCAAGGCAAGATCTTCATTTTCCTCAAATTCCTCAACTGTAAAATGGGGGTAATATCAGCACCTACCTCACAAGTTGTTGTGAGGATCAGTGAGAAAATATTCGTAAAGCCTATAGCACAATGACTGGTATATAGTGTCTACTGTAGGAAGGCTTATTCCCTTCTCAAGAATATATCAGACTAGATGTGGCTTTTTCTGACTCCAAGATTCTGATTCTCTAATAAATATAAAATTATATTGTTCTGTTACATGTAAGTGTGTTTTAAAATGCTTAGGAAAGAATAAAGGACAAAGTTCCTTTCAGATTCTTGAAAGGAACTGAGAGTTCCTCAGCAGGATAACGGATAATCTCTAGCCATTCTCTTCAAATTAACTGTAATTCAAATGGCGAGCTTCAAAGAAGTCAGGAGAAGGATGTACAAAGGCTTTTGCTGGAGTAATCTTATATAACGATTGGAAAAGAAAAAGTTCAGTTATTCATGGACTTGGATCAACGTCACATAGCTTTTTTTCTTGCCCTATTTGATCTGAAAGAGGAAATATGAAGCATTAATGATCACAAGTCAAAAAAAGACACTATCCGTCCACTAGTCAGGCAGCTTCATTTCTAGAGAGATGCCAGCTGGTTGGAGCTAAAAGCTGACCAATCACTGGCTAGTAGTATGATGCTGGGATCCTGGGAAAGTTTGCCACATAAACAAGGAGAAAAGTTACCATCAGCCTTGCAGGAGGAACTGCAGACGTCATTTCACAGAGATTTTGGTACTAAAATGGGAGGAAATGGAAAGAAAAATTAAGATTTTGTTAAGCGTATAGATACTTTTAATACTCTGCCCCAAGCTCCTCTTGGGAGAACTTCAAGAAATTTTATTTGTGGGAGTAGACTGATAAATACAAGGAGGCAAGTTATACTGATGATGGGAGTCAGTTGAGTTTAGTCATAAAGGTCTCAGTCCCTACTTATGTATTTCTTTTGCACATTTCTTTCAAAATGTTTCCATATTATATTTTAACTTGAAAATGTCAGAGTAATAGTAACTAATATTTAGATAATAATCTTTGTGGTTATTTTAATTTTACAAAGTTTTGTTTTTAAAGTAGAGGGAGCATAGTATGGCGGATAGAGATCTAGCCTTAGAGCCAAAAAAGACATTAGTTCAAGACCCGCTGCTGACACATTTAGTGTGTGAGCCTGATCAAATCACTTTGTTTCTTAGAGCTTTAGACAACTCTTTAAGATTCTGTGGTGGAGAGTAATACCAACATGCATTTGTAGAAGGAGTTTTTGCACCAAGATATTCCCTATACCTGTGAAATTACAGGAATGAACCATATTCTTATCCCTAAATTTCCCCAGTTGATAAATTGTAAAGGGATATAAATGGGAAGTTTTCAGAAGAAATCAAAACTATTTATGATGACATGAAAAAAAATACTCTAAATCACTACTAACTAGAGAAATGCAAATTAAATAACTCTGAATACCACTTCACACCTAACAGTAAGGGCAAATACTGGAGAGGGTGTGGGAAAATAGGTACACTAATGCACCTTGGGTGGAGCTGTGAGCCAATCCAATCACTCAGGAGAACCATTTGGAAGTACTCCAAAAGGGCTATAAAACTGTGCCTGGTATTTGTTTGTCCTGACAATACTGCTACTAGGGCTGTATCCTAAGGAGATTAAAAAAGAAAAAAGAAAAGAAACAGATCTATATGTATACAAGTACTTAGATCAGCTCTTTATGTGGTGACAAAGAATTGGAAATTGAAGGCTTGTTCATCAATTGGGAAATCGTTGAACAGGCTGTGGCATATGATTGTGATGGAACACTACTGGACCATAATATATAATGAGGATAGTTTCAGAAAAAAATAAAACAATAAAAAAACCTAAGAAGAAACCTAGATGAACTCATACAAAGAGAAGAGATCAGAACCAGGAGATCATTGTACACAGTAATAACCATATTGAAATTAAGATCAATGGAAAGACTTAGCTGGTCTAATCAATAGAATGATCCAAGACAATTTAGAAGGACCCTTGATGAAAATTGTTATCCATCTCCAGAGAGAGAATTAATGAACTCTTACTGTAAATTGAAGTATAATTTTCTTGCTTTTTTGTGACATGGCTAATATAGAAATATGTTTTACATAATTTAACATGTATAATGGATATCATATCGCTTGCTTTCTCAGTGCTTGGGGCGGGGGCTGGAGGAAGGGAGGGGATTTGAAACTATTTTTTAAGTGCCAAGAATAAATAAATAAATAAGCATTCTTTAAAAAGGGGAGCAAGTTTTTTTTTTCATGCTATGCACTATGAGGTGAAGTTTTCAATATGGAAAAAATCTAATAATAAAATGTGCTTACATTTTGTGGGATTGGTGCTATATTTACACAATTAGATGTCAGTTTTGTCTTTCATAATATTCTAATGCTACCATACCATTTTTTTTCTTAGAGCATTAACTATATTTTGGGGTCTCCCTTCATAGGATGGAGATTTGTGACTTACTTTTTATGAATTCCAATGAATGACCTTGAAGTCACTTTTTTCTATGTATTTCATTGGTCTTAAATTCTTGTAAACTGTAGTAATGTATAGTTCATCCCTACCACTTTATTGAATGATCTGCATTGTCCTAACTCCTTAAGGAAAATTTTATTTTGCAATTTATAATAATTGTGATGACTTCGATTTGTATCACTGTAACAAGTCCTTTCATTCCTTTTTTATTTCACCCTTTGTATAAAGAAATTGACCTGACAGCCATTTGTCTGATACTTCTCTCTTGATATCATATTTTGAGTTTCTATGAATGTTACTTATGGATACCACTATCATATCTGTCATTTTAAAAATATTCTTATTTGATGGAGTTGAGATGTATGTGTGTGTGTGTGTGTGTGTGTGTGTGTGTGTGTACTGCAGATAGTGCTGGATCAACTTGCAATGCTTCTTTTTTTTATTATTCTTACATTATGTGTTTCATGGAGTATTGTACAGATAAATTAAATATTTTTGTAGTTAGGTAAAAGTAGTAGAATATAAGATTTTCCTCTGTAGACTCATTGAAAGTGTCTTTAATATCACTCCAGGGGGAGCTAAGAAGTTGAGGGTGATTTGTGCCTGATCCTATTTCCAAATGATTTTGTTCTCCTCTGGCATATTGCTATATTTTGAAGGATTTTCTCCCATGTGGCTTAGGGATTATAAGTATTCAGTGTGGTGAAATACATTTAAAAAGTAATTTTCGTAAATTTGTCTGAATCAATGTTGTGTCCAAGTGATTGTGAGGAATACTTTAGTCTATGATAAAGCTATCTTTCAAGCTCAGTTTATTGGTTGAATTCTCAAGGATATCTCAAGGTCAGTACTTTTAGCATAGGCTTTTGTTTTCTGTCAATCTATGAAATACAATAAGATTTTGATATAGAATTTTTAGCTACTAGTTCATTCTTTGGTATTTTTCAACATATAGTGGTGTGTTGAACAGTTTTTACCTGTTCTAAAAGCTTCTATCCTTCCCTTGAATATTCTACAGTATCCACTGAGTCTTGGCTCCTTAAAATCAATCTTCTTTAATTTCTAGTGCAATGACCAGATCATGAATTTCTATCATACCCCCTTCTGTTTCCACAAAGAAACTCACAAGTGTTAGTCAATTATTCAATGCATCTTTGTCAACATAATGTTGGATTACTTCTTGTGCATGTCACCTTTGGAGCATCTTTTGGTTTCATTCTTGGATCTTAGCCATTTCTACATTGGGAAGGAAAGCATTTTCAGTTAAATTGAACAAATGAAAAACCATATTTCTGTTATGATTCCTTGTTTCTCAGTGAAGTGAATCTGCTTTTTCCAGAGATATCTCTAGGGTTTTCTTAACCTGTTTATCAAGTAAAAAAGTGAAAATATCTATTAGTCTTCTTCCTTCTTTTTGATGAGGAAGTTTAAATGTTATGTTAGTTGTATTTATTTTTTAGTTGGACTCCATACTAAGTTAACATTATATTGATTTTGTTCTTACTTCTAAATCTGTTATGTTCTATATTTCCAAAAAGTGTACATAAAGACTGAATTTATTAAGATATTAGCTGCTTTAAATGTGTTTAACATCTCATTTCCCTAGGAGAGGCCCCAAGATTCTAAGTTCTAGAGAAGGGAGAAACTCCTTTGGTAGAGAGAGTTGATTTGTCTAGAACAAGGGTTCTTACCATTTTTTGTATCATAGACTTTTTGGCAGTCAAGTAAGGAAAATGGAAACCTCCTCAGAAGAATATTTTTAAAGCATAAAATAAAATACATCAGGTTACAAAGAAAACCTACTATATTGAGATAAATGTATTTAAAAAAAGAATAAGTTCATAAATTTCAAGTTAAGAAATCCTGATCGAGGGTTTTCTATATTAATGAAATCACAATGACAGTCCATTTTATTATTTCCATTAACAATGTTGTTCCATTCTTTCCTTTCCAATGGTCAATATCCATTATTCACCCAAATTATCCATTCGTCCTATGTAACCAAAGTCCAGAAGCTCCCTTTACCTATGGGCAGTTCCTGAAATTGTATGCATACAAACTAGAACACAATACTAAGACTGTATAGTACTGACTAGCCTAGAAAATGCAAACTTCTTGACTGATTGCAAATGTCAAAAAGGATGAAAAGGAAAAGAAAAATCTATTTTGGAAACTGTGATCTTTGTCAGAGATAGTATTAACCTGTTAGGGGTAGAGTTCCGAAGCCTTGAGTTACCCAACATGAGAGTGTCCTTAAAGCTGGCTGCTATGCCCTTTTTATTTTAAAATTTTAAAAATGGTATTAGATATAGCTATGTGCATATGTGCATGTGCCCATGTAAACAATTCACATTCTGAAAGTCTGGTTTTTAATAATCTTGGAATATAATCCAAAAGCCCTTACTTCACACTTTGCCCCACCTATTAACTTTTATTTCTCTAGTTTCAAAACAGCAGGCTATTTTAATATTCTGAATAAAAGAAATACTGGCATTTAAGTCCAAAAGCAGGGTAAACTTTTGGGGCAATCCTTCATTGAATATATTGCTTTGCTTTAGAAAAAGATATTGACTGCTCTGTTCTCTCCCCCAAATATAATTGTCTGTGTTCTCTCTTGTTGGAAGACACCAATTAGTTTATTGAACATCAAACTGGATGTCACTAAGAATGTATTACATTGCACAAAATCATTCATTGTTTTTCTTCCCATTTAATGACTCTGCACGTTAGACTAATTTTGTTCCCCCCAGTGTACGTCTGAAATGCTCCACTAAAAGTGCATCCTTCTGCTAAGACTGTATTTATCTTGTCAATTATTCATTATTGATTAGTTGGAATATTGTTTAATGGAGCTTAGTCAACATAGTAGGTTCCGTCCTGCTTCTCTGTTCGTGGCAGCCCATTGATCCAAGTTTGACAGGACTAAAGCTTCCCTTGGAATCAAGTGTCAGCTTTCTTTGGGAAAAAAATATTTTGGGGGGGATACGTAAGGAAAAATAATCAGAAATTTTATGGCAGATAAGCATCTTTATAGAGTATTATGTCTAATAAATCATGAATATAACCTGAAGTCATATTTTCATAGCAATTTAATTCAGATAACTTTGGTGTTGGGTTGACTCTTATATGTGCAACTTAAGTTTCCATTTACAGTACATTGCTTGGCATCAGACTTTCACCCCATGCAAATATACTTACCCATTAACATTGGTAAAATAGTCTTTAAGTGAAAGGATAAAGTAATCTCTTTCTTTTGGCTTACTCTTTGTGCTAATGAGTTTCTATAATGTTGCAAGGTGCTTTGCTACACAACTATGCAGTATACGACTTCTGTATGAGGGAGAAAACAAGGCAGTCTATATATTCTTTTTAAAATAATGCCTCCTGAAATGGAGATAAAATGTATCTTGTTTTCCCCCATCACTCCTGTCAGATGATGTTATAGCATTTTAATGTGATCTATTTCAAGCTCTCTGTGGAATGTGATGGAGCCTAAAATTCCACCCCCACAAATAGGTCCAATTTCTGCAAAGCGCAATTTGCCTTGAGTGCCCATCTAACAGATGGAGAGCATATTCTGGACACAACAAATATATAACCAGGAGAGAGTGGCAGAAATCCCATCCTATATTTTGAATTTATTTCTAGCATCCTTCTGAAGCCTCCTTAGACCATGGGGAAATATGTTTAAAGGCTATTCAATGTACAGAACTTAACAAAGTAGGCACTGTTGCTAGATTCTTTTAAAGCACCCATCCTTAAGAATGACAGCATTCCTAAACAAAAATACCACCTTCATTTACTTCTCATCTAACAGTTGATTAGATTTTAGCCAAACAGTACCTAAAATTGTAAATAGTTTCTATTCAAAGTGAATCCATCAGCAAACATTTATTAGTTGCCTACTTTGAGGCAGGAGCTAAGCAAGGTACTGGTTATACAAATCCAAAAAGGAGATGGGCCCTGGGATCAGATAATTTACTACTATATACATATAGGAACTTTCTTAAAGTAAAGGCAATATGTTTTGGATACTTTTTTCTGCAATGTCTTTAAATGTTTAAAAACACAGTCTCTGTTCCTTACTACATGTATGACCTCAGACAAGTCACTTAACTGCAGAGCATCTCACTTTTCTCATCAATGAAATATAAGGAGTCAGAGGAGATGACTTCTAAACTCCCCTTCAGTTAAGTGGTTAGAGTCAGGGACCTTGAATTCAAATATTGGTTCTGCCGCTTGCTACATGTATGATCTTGGGTAAATCATTTACCCTCTTTCAGCCTCAGTTCCTTCATATGTAAAATGAGATGATAAGACTAGATAGCTTCTAAGACTGCTTCCATGTCTACATCCAGGATTCCAAATTCTGTTGAATCAAAAATAACAAACTAGGAAGAAACAAAAGAAAAAATGAAATTAGTCACTATTTTTTGTTATCTGTAAAAAATCTTGAACACATTTCCTTATTACCTTTACAAGTTTTGGTATCATTGTGACATTACTAACTCCAGATTATAGGAAAGAAACTGAAGTTAACAGAAGTTAAGTGTCTTTTTCTGGGTCACCCAGCTATTAAGTGCATGAAGTAGGTTTCAAACTCAGATCTTCCTAAGTCTGACATGCTGTGCCCTGTGCCAACTAGCTACCACTATACTATCATGATGAAATTTCATGTTTGAATGAAAAATGGGAGGGAGGAAAAGAGGGAAAACATTTTATCTGAGGCCAAACAAGTGATTTTAAATAAATAATAATATTTTCAATACACTCCTCTTTGTGGATGACATTTTGCTCTTCTCATCCCCCAGAAAATATAGGGCAGCTTCTCAAAGAGATCCAGAGATGAGAAATCAATCAACAAATACTTTTAATCATTTGCTACTCTGTATCAAACATTGGGCTAAGTCCTGGAGGTACCAATGCAAAGAGTGAAACAATCCCTAATTTCAAACACAGTTTCGTTGTTGTGTTTGTTGTTATATTAGGATAGACGTGTACATTTATAAATATTCAAAGTAGATGCATGTGGAATTCATGGGAGAAATTACCTTAGCAGTTGGGAGAATTAGAAAAGATCTCAGGTAGGAGGTTACACTGGAGTTAAGCTTTGAAAGGATTAAAATCTATTGCTCCACAAAATCAGGGAAAAGTAGAGAAATCATTCTTATTGTCTGAATAAGGGCATGCCATTGGATGTGTAACTTATAGAGTTAGTCTCTCTGTATGCCCCTGTTGGATAGGTATTGCAGACTTACAATGAGCTGGTTCCAGAATGTAATAGCAAGAAGACTGTAGGTGCATTGCTTTTTGGAAATTGGCAGCACTTACAATGATCCTTAGTGGTTTCTTGACATAAAATCTATCTTTTCAACAAACATATTCTCTTGGGGTTGCCAGATAATCATGGAACATCCTGATCTCTGAAGAATCAAAATCATGGGTTCCCCAAAGAGTAACAGAGAGACACATTATGATGGTAATTAGGTTGTAGTTTATTATTGATGATGGCTTTAATTCACAAAGGATTAAAACTAAAACAGTGACAACAACAACATACAAGCGTCTCTAGGACCTGGAAGAGAAATGAAGCAGTCAGTTTCAAGTAGAAGTAAGGGACAACTAAAGGGTAGAACTAGTGTTACACTGGTACCCAGAAGATAGATGTAGATATAAACATGTGTGTGTTAGAGGTATTTAGTATGCACATATATACACACATGTGCACATGTGTATGTGTTGTATGTTGTGCACATATGTTTGTATGCATATTTGTTTGTGTGGGTACGCATACACACACCTATACCAGCATGGTAGTCTCCAGAATTTTGGAGAAATCTCTAATGGAAGACATGGAAGGTCTTGGTCAAGAAACTCACAGAATGAGAAGATGAACCCAACTACCATTTGGGAAAATAAAGAAAATAACCGGTATCTTCTCCATCATCATTGCATTGCCAAGAGCAGGTTATCAATTTTTTACATAGATTATTTCCCATAAGCCTCACAATATCCCTGGGAGGGGAATGCTATTGTTATCCACACTTCCCAGAGAAAGGAGCTGAAGCTAATAGGGAAGGAACTTGCCCAGGATCATGCAACCAATAAATACCTGAGATGGAATTTCGGCTTAGGTCTTCTAGACTCCAAAGATACAACTCTCTCCGTGATATCCATCAAAGTGAAATTTCATGTAAATGAGTATGAAAATAATTTATTCCTGTAAGATTCAATAATTCTTTTCTATCAGGTTCATTCTTATTAACTTACTCATCAGCATTTATTTTCCTTGGTTATAACAAAGGTGAGCTTCAGTCTCACCCTATTATGAGGGATCACAAATTTCAAATTAGTAGGGTTCGTCTTAATTATGATTTATTATACTTTTAGAAAAAAAAACTCAGGTGTGTGCAGTGGGTGCAGGTTGGCTACTCAGTGGTTTTAAAGCTCAAAAACCTTAGTAAATCTTCTAATTACTTATCATCGTATAGTCTAGCCTTACAAAAAATAATTAATTTTTAAAAGCACTATAATCCTCTGCCTCTCAACGTATACCTTTTTTTGTTATTCAATAAAAGTAGGGGATGGGAAGTAGTTGCCTTAGTATTTGTTTCACCCCACTTTTTTGAATCCTCTAAGTGGATTTTCCATGCTTCCCTTGAGTGCTTCGATATCTACTGTGGGTTTTTGTTTTTGTAGTTATTTCACCATGGATTCCCAGATCATGTCCACTCCTTTAATCCATGAAAGCCACACAATGTAGAAGCTTCCATCAGAATGTCACTCAAGTTTTTTAGCACACATCCACTAGTTATTAGTATAATAAATATTAATATTTGACGATAAAGTTTTTAAAATTTTGTTCCTTCAATTAATTCAGCATGAAGATAAAAATGGAAAGGATTTAACTGAATAGCATTAGAAAGAAAGAAATTATAGACTGAAAATATCTGGCTTATCAAATTATCCATTTGGATGGTAAAAATTATAAGCACTTATGTACATTTGTGGCCACAGAATCAATGGTGACAAGGATATGTATTTTTACATAAATTATCAATCAAGCGGGAAGCAATTATTAAGTGTCTACTGCATGCCAGACACTGAAAGTACAAAGAATGAAACCTTATCTGTCCTCAGGGAGTTTATAATGGTTTGTGGCTACTGAGATAGGGTGTGCATTTCATCGACAATTAAATAGGTGGGAAAACAAGGAAGCACTTGGTGTATGACAATTTTGGCATCTACGTCATCATCTCCCAGCTGCCTTCCCTTGCCTATCTTTTGTATAATACTACTTCACAGAGATGAATACTTAAATAACTTAAACTAGAAATACTTTGTCTTGATGTCTTCGAATGAATATAAAGCATTAATAATTGAATGCAATATGATACATGTTCAGAATTAGTTAAATCAACTTAAATCTGCAAATATTATTCAAGTTCTTGCAATGTACAACACATCAGATTTGAGCCATGATGGGAATAAAACCTCAATGGAAAATGGGAATGAGGAAAATTCAGATGAAGAATGAAATCATTGCAATTGAGGGTGAGGATGGCAGCTAATTCTCCAGCTGAAGTCACAGTTGGACAGGATTGAGAAGTAAGAGGGCTGGGAAATAGTCCATTGATAGGAGTGAGGATGTGGGCATTGAGTAGCATCTGGCAATTAAAATGAAAGGTGATATTGTAAAATGCAGGAGGAGTGACTGTGTGTGGGAACAAGTGTTGGTTGTAGGATTTAGAGTAAGAATTTGGTGTCAGGGTGAAGTGGAGCCCCCAGATATAAAGTATATGTAGCTTCCTTCTAGAAAAATGTATTGGGGATTGGAACAATGACTAAGGTAGGTGAAAAGAATATTTGCAACCCAAAGGGGGAGTGAAAGAATATTAATGGGTATTTTGGTTTTTGGTCCACCAAAGCCTTCACACTATGATTTGATGGTTCGTGGATCCTTAAAAGAAGAGGGTTGTGTTGGAAATTATGTATTCCTAAGAATTTGGAAAACATAGAATAAATCTGGATAGGAAGTAAAATGAAAAGTTAAGACCCTAGAAATCAATTATACATGGAGGTTGGTTGAATTAGAATGATATGTAAGTCATTCTACCTCAGAAATACTTTGATTTTTCCTCTTCCAATATAAGGATAATTGTTGGTCTCCAAGAATACAATAATTAAAAGTTGATATCAACAGCCTATTACTTCACTAGTATCAGTCTTCTCTACAATAATGTATATTGTAATAGTCTTTACTTTGGTAGATGTCTTAGGGAGTTGACTAAGATTCATACAAATTATGTGACTTTTGCATACTCACATAGTAAATGCCAGAGACAGAATTTGAATTCCCAAGTCCAAGGCTATCCACCAAATCATATTGTCATGGTAAAACAGAACTTGGTTATATGAAAAATATATGTAATAGAAAATATTTCCTTTTATATGAAATTTATATTATACAAATAATATATTGTCTTTGTATATTTACATATAAAATATAGGTATATATGTATATATACACATAGAATAAATATGCCTATACAGGCAACATTCATGTAGGATGCATGTGCATGTACATCCACATGCATGTTGTAGACAGTCTCCACCAAAAAAAAGAGATCTTTTTGTTGTGAGCACCTAGCAATGATGTAGTTTCTAGGCACTGATCATATTATCTTAATTAAAATGGTAACTGTGTTGAAGGGAAAATAAAGACACCAATATTTTCAGGATTATGGATGTAGATGTAGATGGGTCTTGAGAAGTTAGCTAATACAACCACACTGTCTTAACAATCAGGTGACTTGTGTCATGAAGAGGTTAATACAGGCAGGGCCAGGATTCAATTCCAGATCTTGTAGGTGCAAGTTCAGCTCCTTTTGCCCATAATACTTGATATGTTTAATGTGATCATAGGCTTTCAAAAGTGTCAGGGACGAAGACAAAAAACATTTTGGAAAACAACTTTCAGATGGAAATAAATATGAGGATATGTCTGAGCAGAGGAAATGAACATGAATATTGTTCATTGAACATTGACCAATAAACATGAATAAAATTGCCGAACCATCATTAGGACACACCTTTTGATCTGCTATTCTAATTGCCACAATGGTTGTGTTGCTTCATTTCTAGCCTTTTACATGCTCTCCCAGAATCTGCTTGTGAAGCTGTTGCTTGGGGTCCACAGGAAATAGCCCCAATATAATGGCCCCTCTGACCTCCCTGACTGAGCTCAAAAACCACAGAATAATGACAACCCTTTCTGTTTCCCTCTTTCCGTCACTGTGTCTCACACACACACACACACACATACACACACACACACACCATAAACAGAAGTAAAAGCAGAATAAAAAAAGGAACAGTCACATTTTAAGTCGATTTTCCAAATATCACAATAAATGTAGTACTGGCAAGAAACTGGTCTGCTTTCATTAGGTCTGTGTGAAGTTGGAAGCAACTGAAACCTCTTGTAATTGCACTAATAATTCACAGTCACACTTGAAGTCAACCTTGTCCTTGATCGTCAGGACTGTTGGCAAAGAATTCATGGGTCTGGACCAGCTTGTACACAGACCATCACTCGTCAGAGTGAAAGGGGGCAAAGGCTGTTTTTCAACAAGCACTTGTAAATGAAATTTTTCCAGAAAGGAATGGAGAAATGGTGAGAGAGGCTAAACAGGATGACCCGACCTGGATTTGACTCCCCAAACTCCTGTGGGTTGGCTATGCATCCAGCAGTCTGTCACTTGGCTTGTTTGAGTCTGTTTTCTAATCAAGTCAACTGGAGACAGTAATACGTATCAGAAGAACATACACTTAGGGGAGAAGGAGCTAACTTCAGTCAGGGAAAACTGAGTTCAAGACCATCCCTTATAGTTAATGACTGGGTGACTTCCAGGAAAGTTGTCTAACCTTTAAGCAACTATGGCAATTATTGGAGAATATAAACTTTCCAAGAGGTGTTTACTGGTGCCGGGATCCATTTTCTTTACTAGATTTTCCAGTTCTTGACACTTTTCCTTATGCCTATGAAATCATAAGTCCAGTCCCACAAATCAAAACAAAACCTAAATTCCTCTCAGAGATTACCTCATAGGGTAATCTTTAGACTAACATATGAAAATGTAGGTAAGGTGGTTTGCAAATCATTAAATAAAGATCAGTTGTGTTTACAGGGGACTCAGCAGCAGGTCCCTTGCTTTTATTCAAGGTTGTATTGAAACTGGGGTTGCATGAGCTATGGTATGAGAGATGGTCCTTTAGATCTAGCCCTTTCCATGAGCAAATGTGACATGTTCAAAGAGGAGTTTCATGTGACTGAGAATTTAGGACTTTGATTATGATGAATTCTTCAAATTTTAATGCCAGATTATCTCTATCTAGATTGCAGAAGAGCTATCAATATGGAAGAAGTGGACCACAGCATGGCAGAAGGGATTGATGGGGAGTCAGACAGAGAGCTGTCCTCTTCTTTTAGCTCCACTGGAGCTGACCAGTCCTGAAGCTGCCAAAATGCTCTGCTCAGGAGAGGGTGCTCACTGAATTGTCTAGGCTACCCATTCCCCCCTGCATCTAACCTTCTCTTGACACAGTTCAAATGCCATTTGCTGCCCTCTCTCTACTCTAGATTTTGAACATCTCTCAAAATCTATAGGTATCTTTATCGAACATTTACATAATTGAACCATGAAAATAAGGACTGGCAGAGGTACCCACAACAATGATGGGTTGGGAGTGGGTGGTGTGGCAGGGCAGCCAAATGAGAATCAGGCAGTGAGCCTAAAGGGAATTTATTACATTCTGGGCTCTTCTAATCTGGATTAACAAGGAAATATGTATAGGAACATCACCATAGACAGATGTTTGTATTCAGATAACCTAGTAAGACTGAATGAGGAGAGTACAAAAAGATTAAAATGATCAAGATATGGAAGAGAGGACATAAAAGTGATTGATAGTTTATTAAAAAATAGTTTTGGCCAAATACATATATATGTGCATATATATATATAAATACATGCACAAATAATTTATACATATTTGCACACATATACACATATGCATAATACATGTACATCTATACATATGCACACATACATCCACATATATATGTTTGCACAATTTCCTTAAATGTAGAGAGAAAAAATGTACCTTACTAAAATTGGTTCCTTACTACATTTACCTTGGGCAGTCATAACTAAGATCTGAGAGTTAGAACTCTAAAGTTTGCAGATGACTTTACCTGTATTATCTCACTCACTCCCGACACAACTTTGACGGATAGGTACTATTAGTTTCCTCATTTTCTAAATGAGGGAATTTGAATGAAGATTTGAATTCAGGTATTCCTGACTCTATGACCAGCCTTCTATCCAATGTGCTATCTACCATGGTAAGGAACCCACAGCCTCGAGGCTTCATGTGACCCTCTGGGTCCTTGGGTGTAGTCTTTTGACTGAGTCCAAAAGGCATCATGCTATCATATAATGGAGGAAGTTCTTACTCTGGAAGTTCAAATCCCTCCTCAATTCTGAAATCTGTCCCGCATGACCCTGGACAAGTCAATTAACATCTGTGAGCATCAGTTTCCTTTTCTGTAAAATGGAGCTTATAATAATAGCACCCACCTTCCTGGGCTGCTGTAAGGGTCAAGCGAGGTAATGCCATGGAAGGGGCTTTGCAAACTTGTAAGTACTGAAGAAATGTGAGCCAAAGTGACGATGTTATTTCTGGTAGTAGCATTTAGATGTATCCTACTTAAAGCAGAGCTAACATAAGAAAATAGAAATTTACTAAAGTAATAAAGTACAAAAAATTTATTTATTTGTCTTCTTTGCTTTACAATAGGATTCTGTAGATATTAGCTTTCCTGTGGGAAAATCCCAGAAGCATTGATTTAGTAGGGGAAGGGACCTTGGAAGACATCTAATCCAGCTCTGTACAGCATAGGGATTTCGGGCAGCCACCAAAAACGAGGGTTTTCTGTTTTTGTTTTTTTACCACTGCCCACCCTCCTGTTTGGTCCCTGACCAACCCATTGTCAGTCTGTCTCATCATCAGTCAGAAGGTTAGCCTCTTGTCATTTTAGCCCCCTACCTACTGCCAAATAGTGTAGCTCTGATCTAGTCTAACAGGTTCATTTTACAAATGAGGAAACTGAGGCTCAAAGATTTTGTGTGATTTGTCCACACTCAGCTACTTTTCTGCCTTACTTAAGGCTTCTAGGGGCTTTTCTCCTGTATCCTGTTATTTTAATTAGATTACTTAGGTATCCTCGCTATTTTAACCCTCTTCAGAATTTCATACCTCATCTTCACCTTCCACCTCCATGAGTGACATCTACTAATATAAATGGAAAAGCTTTCAGAGCCCACCCAAAAGTCTATGTCCTAAGGTGTTTTTTTTTTTTAAGTTTAGTTCTTTCTAGTCAGACTCGGTCTGAAATTATCCCCCCATTTCAGCAGGATGTGGAGTGTGACATACTGTGTCCCAGGGACGTGAGGCATACATAATGCATGAATCTGGGAAGATCTCAGCCTTGGAATACACAATTACTTTCTGGGTTAAAAAGGAAAGAGACACATTTTCAAGCAACTTCGAGTTTACCCCCTTTTCCCACCCCCCCCCCCCAAATAAAATATTTGTTTGCCTTTCTAATTTCAATAATTAACATAGGGGTTTTTTTTCCTTTGCCTTATCTTCCAATTCCAGGAGTGAGGTCAGCACCCTGCAGCTCTGTGGAAGATGCCATTATAGCCACTTCCAAATTCCAAGCTATGGCCTGTGGCCACACAGGAAGCAGGTGCTAGAACAATGCTGCCACGGCCACCCCAAAGAACCTGGCCCTCTATATGGTGGGAATTGGGCTTTTCCTTCTCTTTCTCCAGAGCCCCCTAGGTTCTGTGGTTCTTTAAGAGAGGGGGAGGATAGAGAAGGCAAGTGGTTCTTCATTAGCATGAGAATGAAAGTCAATTCTCTGGTCATTTGTTAAACACTTGGCCTGAGAAAGAAGTCAGGTCTACCCCTAGGAGCTCCAACTGCCTGGAACTTCCAGCAGACCATTGTTGTTAAAGACCAATGGGAGACTCCCTGAAGGAGGCCAGGGGGCAGTGTTGACTAAGGAAGGCTGAGGAGTCCTGAGAGGAGCAAGCTCCAGGTGCCAATTTTACCAGTTCCCTCTCTTCACTTCCTATGTATAGGAAAAATCAGCTCAGAAACTAAATCATATTAATTAGCACTGAACTATTGCTTTAAAGTTTGCCGTTTCAATTGCTTTTCAATCACATCTGACCCTTTGTGTCATTTGGGGTTTTCTTAGCAAAGATACTGGAGTGATTTGTCATTTCTTTTCCCTAGTGCATTTTTATAGATGAGCAAACCAAGGGCTAAGGAATTTTTCCAGGGTCAAACAACAAGTAAGTGTGTGAGGCTGGATTTGAACTCATGGAGATGAGTCTTCCTGACTGCAGGCCTTGGCACTCTATCCACTGAACCCCCTAGCTGCCCAGAGTTTGCAAAGCACTTTACAAATATTATTTCATTTTTTCCCCTACACAATTCTAACAGGTGGGTATGATTATTTTCCCTATTTTATAGATAGAGAAACTGAGTTACTTAGCCATTAGTGTCTAAGGCAGTATTTGAAGTCAGGTCCACATGACTTCAGGTCCAGCACTCAATCTCCTATTCCATATAACTGTAGTTCTTACTTGATCTTCTCTTAAATTTTCCTGCTTGGGGACAATGTGGAGATGGAAGAACCCCTTTAATTAACCTCATGTAGGATGGGTGTTGGGCAATGTGATGGTATTCAAAAGAGTATCATATTTGGATTCAGAAGACCTGCGTTCTTATCCTGGATCTATTACATACTACTTTTATGACCTTGGATAGGTCACAACTTTTCTGAGCCTCAGTTTCCTGCACTTTAAAATCAAGAAGGTAGATTAGATGATCTATGGGAAGTTTCATGGGGTAGATAGGTGGCGCTATGATACATAGAATTCTGGACCTAGAATAAGGAAGCCCTGAGTTCAAATATAGCCTCAGACACTGGGTAATCCTGAGAAAGTCACTTCACCCTGTTTGCCTCAGTTTCCTCATCTGTAAAATGAAATGAAAAAGGAAATGACAAAACACTCCAAGACCTTTGCCAAGAAAACCCCAAATGGGGTCACAAAGAGCCAGATACAACTGAAACACCTAACAACAATCACAAGAGAAACAAGAGGTTTTATGTCTTGCCAAAGTTCTCATGGGTAAGTGAATAGTGAAGGCAGAATTCAAACCCAAGTCTTCTGTTTCTAAATCCCATGGGCTTCCCAATATACCTCTGCCTTTCTAGAACTGAGTCTGTGAGGATCCTTCTGGCTCTAAATAGATTATCCTAATAGGATTTGATTAAAATAGTTCACTGTTTTTCTTTTAAACACTCTTTACATATAAATGAACTAATTCATTTGCTAAATAGCTTCATAAGTCTGAACTAACAGTCTGGGACCAATCCATCTTCTTGCCCAGTACAATGCGAGATGTCTCTGCAATAAACTAGCTTGATTAAGGATGGAAAGTACCTTAAAAATCATCTACTCCAAAACTACGTGTGGAAACTGAGGCCCAGAGAGGCTAAATAAAATGTCCATAGTCAACAAGGTAATATAAATAAATGAATGAAAAGACATTAGTTAAGTCCTTCCTATATGCCAGGCACTAGAGTTGAGTGCCGCAGGTTCAAATACAAAAATCACGTTCAAATACAAAAATCACACTTGCCCTGACCTCCAGGATCTTGTATTCTAATGGGAAAGACAATGATGGAAGACCAGGGAGAGGACTTGGGGACAGGCAAGTCACAGAGATGATGAATGAAGTCAAAGTATAATGGACTGACTCTGCTTCTCAGTAATAATCGTATTCTGTTAACAACAGCAATTTAAATTTTCAGACTAAGAAATGATTCGCATTAATACAGCACTTCAATAAAATATTTTCTATATGTTATCTCTCTTGATTTTTTTAACAACTCCATGAAATAAGATCTATTCCTATCCTCATTTTATCAATGAGAAAAGTGAGATTACAAGAAGGTATAGGTTTATATAGCGAGTACATGTATGAGGAAGGATTCGAATTCAGGTCTTCTTGACTTAAGTCCAATATTCTGTACATTGCACCATCTAGCTTCCTTACTGAGCAAGTGGAACAAGAGGGGAAGGATGATATAGTGGGAGGGGTTGCTGTTATGCCATTTTTAGACATTCTAGTTCTTCATGATGCTACTTGAGGTTTTCCTTGACAAAGATACCAGCATGGCTTGCCATTTTCTTCTTCAGTTCATTTTACAGAAGAGGAAACTGAGGCAAACAGGGTCAAGTGACTTGCTCAGGGTCACACAGCTAGTAAGTGGCAGAAGTTAGATTTGAATTCAGGTCTTCCTGACTCCAGGCCTGGAGCTCTATTGGGTCACCTAGTTCCCCAAGGGGATTAGTAGCATGACAGAAAGATGGCCTGTGGGAAACAGCTTGTATGCTGGGTCTTCATTGTCTTAGAAATGTTGAAGGCTCACCAGTTGTAAACCCATTCTGTCAGGGCAAGAGTTGAATATCCTCATGGAAAGGGGAGGCTTAAGCATAGTCCAAAGCATACCAAGAAGGTAGTAGGGGATAGAATTATGATTTAAACCCAGGTCTTCTGCCTTTCAATTCAGAATACTATTCCATGCCCCATGCTTTCTCCTCAAAGATAGCCTGTTCCCAGGGAAGCTAGGTGGTGCAGTGGATAGAGCACTAGTGAAGGAGTCAGGAGGACCTGAGTTCAAATCTCACCTCAGACACTTGACACTCACTAGCTGTGTGACCTTGAACAAGTCACTTAACCCCTATTGCCTCATCCTGGGTCATCTCCAGTCATCCTGATGAATATCTGGTCACTGGATTCAGATGACTCTGGAGGAGAAGTGAGGCTGGTGACCTGCACAACCCTCCCTCACGCAAAACAAAGTCAAGTGCAAGTCATGTCATCATTTCTCTGATGGCATAGTCTTTGGCAACGAAGGATGAACACACACACACACACACACACATACACACACACATATTCACAAAAGTACCATTTGTTTGTCTTCTTCTCCATGGAGTTTTGAGTGAGCAGTGCCAAAATTCAGGAGAAATATTTTAATGAAGGTTAGTTGGATGGGGGGGAAAATGCAAACCAAAAATGGAAATCACAATCATAGGATGTAAAAGCAAGCATTCTGAAATACAGGAGGGCCATCATTCATTGAGTTCAGGGGAGAACTTCATAGAAAATACAGAGAAATCAAAATCAACAGAAAGGGCTTCCAACAGTCTGACAGTAAGTGATAAATGCATACATCAAAAATCAACAGAGATAACTGTCTGACCATTACCTACATACGTAGTTACCAGAGAGAAGCACCAACATCTGGGTTTTCAGAGACTTCAATGCTGGGGAGTGGGAAGGGGGAGTTTTTCAGTGGCTGCCCAGAATTTCTCTGGTAAAATATTTCCAATCAATAAGGCGCAAAGTAAAACCTTACCTCAGAGTCTTTATACACTTTCAGAGCCAGAGGGCATCACAACCCTTGAGAACCAGTGCCTCATTAGAAAATTAACACAAGGTACTTGAAGTTTACTAATGGGCGGGAAATATCTAATTAACATTACATTGGGTCTGTGGTATAAAAGTATAAATGACCTTAGAACTCTTTTCAATCAACAATTAAATGAAGGAGGTTAAATAATAAATCACAGAAACAAATGAATAATTGGGATAATATGTCACTTTTTGTGATGGCAAAGAATTGGAAACAAAGTAGAAACAAAGCCATGTGAAGAATGGAAAAGTAAATTGTGGTTCATGAATATAATTAAATATTGCCATGTTGTAAGATATGAGAGTAGGTGACAAATACAGAGAAGCATAGGAAGATTTACATGAACTGATCCATAGAGAATTTAACAGAGCCAAGAAAACAATATACCCAATAACTACACCAACGTAGATGAAAAGAATAAATGTCAAAAAATCAAGAGTGAAAATAAAACAACAGCAGAAAATCTTGAAGGTTAAGCATGATTCAAATGAAGGGATATGGGATGACACTCCCAACCCATTCCTTCTTAAAGGGAGGGAGGAACAGAGATATACATTGCACATGTTTTTCAATATAATGTATTCAGTGATGTTGATTTTTTTCCTCTTATTTTTTCTCCCTTCTTTTTTTGTTTGTCTTCTAAAAATTAATATTTGCTATATGATACAGCTCTCTGGGAAAAGGGTGAAGAATACTAGGCATAATTGTGATGATGTGAAAAGAAGACATCAATAAAAACTTAGTTTTAAAAAAGTGTTCGATAAATGACCTTTAAGACTTCTTCCAGCTCGACATCTAGGAGTTTATGAACTAATCCCACTCTTTATTTTATAAATGAGGAAAATTCCATCCTGCCTATATTAAGACAGATGTCCAAAGTAAATAGTAAATGCTAGAACCAGGATTTGAAGCTATGTCCTCTGAAAGCAAGTCTAACATCCTGTGTTACTTATCACATCAACTTAGTTATGTCGTAGGTTTATTGAAGTCCTTACAAGTTAGTGATTCACTGAATTGGTGACTCGGTAAAAGATGGGCATAATACAGGAGGATACAAGTATGTTAATTTCACTCTTCTCATAGTTATCATTATTCAAGAGAGGCTCCACCGTATTGTGAAATAAGTTTTCTGTTGATAAAATATGATTCTGTACCACAGGAAGGTTCACTGGCTTAAATGACCGGGGACCTCACAGACTCCTACATAATTACCTCTTTTAATAAGAATACAAAAAAAATGTACTGATGATAGAACCTTTGACAAGCTTTGGGGAACCAAATTATCATGTGACATATATGTATTTGGCCTGTTTAATAT
This sequence comes from Potorous gilbertii, assembly GCA_028658325.1. Classification (NCBI taxonomy): domain Eukaryota; kingdom Metazoa; phylum Chordata; class Mammalia; order Diprotodontia; family Potoroidae; genus Potorous; species Potorous gilbertii. The sequence goes on along the minus strand of CM053770.1, from coordinate 25,909,295 downwards.
AAAGAGCGTTTGACATATATATATGTGTATAGATATCTGATCCAGGCAGAGAAGAGAAGGCATGGGAAGATAACTAGCACTAAGGAATGATTTCAAGTCCAGAATGTCAAGATCAAAGCCAGGATAGGAATAAAGGTTGCCTAGCTAAGGCCCCTCTAAAAAAAGGAGAACCTGAGGCCTGAACAATGGGAGAAAAGGTCTGAGCTGACAGAGGGTTATTCCAGTGTGAGAAGGTCACATGGACAGTTGGATATTCAAGGGCAAGGAGGCTCCAGTTGCTAAGGGAAGTACCTGAAAGAGACAGCAGCTGAAGCAGAAGACTGGAAAGGCAGAAAAGCAGAATCAAGAGAGGAAGGTAATACTTAGTTGCCATCACCACCTTAGTTCACTTAACACATGTTGGATACACAGGCAACCATGACGAATAGCTAATAAAATGGTCAAAATAAGCAATATGAGAAACTGAAGTTATACAGAGTAGTATATGTCAAAGATACATAAATGTAATATGCTAATAAAATGGTCAAAATAAGCAATATGAGAAACTGAAGTTATACAGAGTAGTATATGTCAAAGATACATAAATGTAAATGAGCTCTTTTGGGAGCAATATATTTCAATCCAATCCAGGAGAGAAGGGACAATCACACTGGGAGGACAGGGGTAATCCATTCTTAATAGCCTTCAGGATTACAATGATCAGGAATAAAGGAACATGGCAGGGGCTGGCTGCCCATATGTCTGTGGCTCCATGGAGGACTTTTCTCTTCCCTTCAAAGATCCTTACTTGCCCCTCTCCACCAGATCTCTCAACATGTTCCATTCACCACACTCTCCCATAAGTGATACACACTGCATTTGGCTCAAAAGTCTCTCAGCTCATCTAAATATTTTCATATATAGGCAACAGAGCTTACTGAGTCCTTCAAGGTGCTGTCCTTCAAGGTGTTATCAATTAGAACAGGAAAAGGTATTATAATGGCAATCTTTTTCATAAAGGAAAGAAAGGAAAACTTAGTTCAGCGTTAAGATTAGGTAGATAGAAAATAGATAGATAGGTAGATGAATGGACAAACAGAAAGACAGACAGACAGGAAGGCAGATAGATAGATTAGATAGAAAGACAGACAGACAGATAGATAGATAGATAGATAGATGATAGATAGGGCAGCAGTTTTTTAAAAATTGTATTTAGGAAGGCAAGTGTGATGAAGTTAGCTCACAGAGATCTGCATGGAGTGGGGACTTTTAAGCTGCATCTGTAGAGTGAGCATCTTGTCCTACCCTGAGTTCTGATTAGTTCACTGAGTAGTACAGGTGCAATCTCAGCTGGAATGGTGCAGTTTGGAACAGATAAGTGCTGAAATTTGTCAACAACCTGGAGACAAGTCAAGAAAGAGAAACCGAAATGCTTTGGTGATGCTAGGGATCAGATCATAAACTAAGGCAAGAAAGAAAAAAAACAGATGCTCGTCACTATAACTCCTTTCAAGAGGAAATAGGAAAGCTGACTGTAGCTCTTATGTACTGCATATAGACATAAGCCTCAGAACATTACGGAGTAGATACTATCCATAGAGACTATGAGGGGTTAATGTAAACCAGGGACTAGGGTTTCTCCATCACAAATCCTATTCACTCAAGTAGGTGTTTTGGGAGTGGGGATTGACAAAGCTGGCCCCAGCTTTCCTAATGATTGTTGCTTTATAACAGTGGTGTCAGACTCAAATTAAAGCAGACTATAAACCCTACATAAGGATACCTGCCACTTATATATTGATTTAGAAAGCAGCACATTTACATTGTATTTTTTATTTATTTGCCTAAATATTTCCCAATTCTCTTTTAATCAGGTTTGGGTCTCCTTTGGGAGTGTCAGCTATGTGTTGGACAGCACTCTGTTGCAATGTCCATGTTTCAGATTCATAATAAATGCATACAGAAATAAGTCTTGGACAAGTCAAGTGAGTGTGGCTTAAAGGCATATGCAACAGACTTAATGGTCTATCTCATTGGAGGAAGAAAAGATAGGAGGATGACCGAAAGAAACTGAATCATCTTCCAACAATTTATTCAATATAACTAACTGTATTAAGTACCTAGTGTAGCCAAACCCTTGTATTGGGTGGATGGATAAGCAAAAAATAAAAAACAGTATCTGCAATCAAGCAGCTTATATTCTATTTGGGAGATCTGACTTGGATTGTTGTTGCATGCATGGATTTTCTTTGATCTAGGATAAGATTGGAATTATTTTTCTTGCTTGGAGTTATGAGGAAAGTATATGAAGCAACCCAACAATTCAGTTTTATTTAATGTCCATGTATTAAGTATCTACTATGTGCAAATACTGCCTGACTGTAAGACTACAAACATAAAATAATTCTAACATTCAAAGAACTCATATTCTACAGGTGTGGGGAAACTACATCATGTATACAAGTAAGTATAATAGGAGCTAAGTAAGCAGGTAGTATCAACAGCTAGGGAATGAAGGATGAATGGAGTTAGTGCTGAGCCTTAAAAGAAGATAAAGATTTTGAAAATGAATTGAAGAAAGTCACCATTCCAGTCATAGGAGATAGTTTTCAAACATACTGAAGTAGGAAATGGAATTCTGGGTTCAGAGAAACATGGATCTGTTTGACTGCAGTCCGAAGTGCATAAAAATGAATAATGTGAAATACCATTGGGAAGGTTAATTGGAGCTATAGTGGGAGAGTGATGGAACAAATGGAGAGAGCCATGTATCAGAATTGTAAGTTTGTGTTTTATTCTAGAGTTACTAGGGAGCTACTGGAGATTTTTGAGCAGGAGACTAACATGGTCTGATCAATACCTTAAAATATTATTTTGGTAGTTATGAAGAAAATGGATTAGATATAAGAGAATTGAAACTGGACAAGAATTAGGATGTTCTTATCACAATACAGGTGAGACTAGATTTTAGAACTTGGGCAAGTGACAGTATGAGTTAAAAGTAAAAAAGGGGAAGTAAGTTGATGCAAGAGAGATTGTGGATATTCAATAGTCACAACTGGACTGAACAGACTGACATGTGGAAGAGGGCATCCATGTAAAAGAAGGAAGTCAAGTACAATGGTGAATAACTCCAGCAGTTCTTACCTGGGTGACTGTGAGCATGGTGGTACCCACTACAAATATCAGGAAATTTAAAGGAATGATGTATGTTGGGGGTGGAAGGATGTCAGTTACGTTTTGAAAAGGTTAAGTATGAGGTACTGGCAACACAGCCATTATTACAATAGCTAATTATTAATTATTAATTGGCACCTATTTCAGTGAGACAGCTAGGTGGCACAGTGGATAGAGCATTGGACTTGAGATCAGGGAGTACTGAGCTGACATCCAGCCTCAGATGCTTGTTGGCTCTCTGCCGCTGAGCAGATCACCTAACTTCTCTGCATCTCAGTTTGTTCATCTCTAAAATGGAGATAATAGCAAATATCTTCTAGGCTTTTTATAAAGATGTGATGTTTATAAAGCATTTTGGAAACCCAAAAACATTACATGAATGCTAACTATTTTTATTAGTCATAATGGTTTATTTATTTATTTAGAAGCATGTTGAGGATGTGGGTTTAGAGTTCAGAAGAGATATTAGACCAAGAAATAAGGAAGAAGGAGGAGGAGGAGGAGGAGAGGAAGATGATGATGTTGAGAGATCTCAAGCTCCTCTGCATAGTGACTT
>CM053770.1:25890006-25905083 GCA_028658325.1 Potorous gilbertii | reverse complement strand
TGCCATAGTTGAGAGAATGATGAGTTTAGAATCAAGAAAGCATGGGTTCAAATCCCTCCATAATTTTGGTGCTATGTAACAAGCCATATTAGCTCTTGGAAGCTGTGTTTCTTCCCTTACAAAATGAGAAAGAAAAAAACATATGTATATATACACATATATACACATACACACATATAAACATACACATACACACATATATATATATACATATATATATGTATCACCTAACAGATTCTTCTAAGAAATTTGATCATAAAAAAGTGCTTCTCATGTTTAAAAAGGATGTAAAATGGCAACTGGCATTATTATTTCTATTTTAAAATAACAATATCATGAACAGGTCTTTGGTTAGTTTAATGACAACTTTGTTTTTATTGCTGTGTGTTCATAGTAGCTAAACAAAGAGTCAGAATGCTTGTTGATTTTAGCCAATTGAGACAATAAGTTAAGAATAAGGTCTTAAGGGATTCTGTAATAGCTTGTTCAGTGGGAATGAGTGGAGGAAATTAAACCCAAATCCACCCAGTACCAATTTTTTCTATCCTTAAGCATTTCATTGCTTTCCTCCAATATACGGAGAATTTCGTTCATTTAAGTATAAAGTTCCACCATCATATAATTACAGCTAGAAGACAATTTAGAAGCCATCAAGTCTATCTACCTCATTTTAGGACTGAAAACAAAACAAAACAAAGATTTAAGGCTCCTCTCTGATTTTTCCTTCAGACTTTGGAGATCATTGGAGATCCCTGGTCTTCCTCCACTTGTAAATTTCTGTGAATTTTTTGCTTTTTGTTTCTGGTTATCAAGCAAAATATCCCTGCTCTCCTTTATCCCACTTAAGTATTGACACTTTACCAAAAACAACATTATGTGTCCGTTCATATTTCTGTGAGAACAACATGTCCTGGTTTTCCAATTGGAGCCATACCAATGAATGATTCCTTGCCCTTCTTCTGATCAATAAAATTATGCAAATCAACTAGTTAGCATTATAGTCATTCTCTCTGACTCATACCTTAAAATATAAAAAACAAGCTAGAAATCCATAAAACCATATAGCTAAATTTGACAACTTCCAATTTAAAACTCTTCTTCTTTTTCCTCTTCCTCTTCCCTTTCTCTTCTCCCTCCTTCTCCTCCTCCTGTTAAGGAATATATTAAGGGTCCAAGGTCTCCCAGTGCATGCTGGGCCATCTCCAGTCATCCTGATGAATATCTGGTCACTGGATTCAGAGAGGCTGGTGACCTGCACAGCCCTCCCTCACTCAAAAAACAAAGTCAAGTTCAAAATCATGTCATGATTTCTCTGATGGCATGAACTTCTTTAGCAATGAAGGATGGACACGATATTTTAGGAATAAAGGTTTAAGCAGTGTTGGTGTTATCCAAAGTGAAAGTGTGAAAACCTTGATTTAATTAACTGACACCTTCAATCTCTTTTTCTTTCCTTTTCTTTCTTTTTTTAATGAAAGACAGGAAAAACACAAAGCAGGTGTATGGAGGCTTTATATTTTGGAAGCAATAAAGCACATTAGTGAACATAGTAATTTTAAGGGTTTTTTTAAAGAGATGTATCTTGTAAAATCTGCATATTTATGCTTCATTTTTTCAATACTGTCTTGACTATCATAGCTTAGTATATAAGGAAGTAAAATCATTGCAGCAAAGAAGAGCATAAATATATATGAAATTGAGTTAGATTTTCTGAAAATAAGGATTTTTTTTAAGTGGGAGTTGGCCAGACGATAAGAGTTCTTCATTCAAAAGTAGTTCCGGCTATATTTTGGTATTAACACATAGAATGTGTTTAGCAAAAGCAATGAAACTATCTAAGGGTGACAGTCTAGCTAGGGTAGGACAGGAGAATCTTTATTCCAGGTTGCTGGACTTGAAGAGTATTGAGAACTCTTAAAGCATAGCTTAGCATCTACTGGCAGAAAGAATGACTTAAAACAGAAAATGACCACAAAACAAGCTAGAGTGAGCTCCTCTCCTACATTTGCCTCATGTCAGTTTCTTGTGATTCATGCTATTTGCACCATGTAAAAAGAAATCATGATAAGTACTCTATCTGAATGAAAGAAAGGCAGAGCTGGAAGGGACATTCAAGTTCACTCCCATAGTTTTAGAAATGATATCACATAGAACTATATACTGCTTCTAAGGTCTCTTCGATCTGAGTACTCACTCAACTGGTATTAATACCAACTAATTCACATCTTCTCATATAGTTCATCCTCATATCTGTTAGAAAATAAAACAGTAATCTAATTTTTACAAAGATCATTTTTTAATTTTTCTTCATCTTTTAAACGAAAAAGGCATTATTTGGTGTTGAGGACTAGGATGGAGTGTGGTATCAAGTCCAGGTCAGAACTTCAGGGAAGTCTGTTGTCTGAGACTGTGCTCACTATCATCCAGTATTGTTCTCCTTAGCCCCCTGGATGTTACTGTCTCCATGAGATAAACAAGACAACTACAGAGTACAAAGAGGTATGCAAAATAAACGGATTCCCTCTAGAATAACATTCCTGAAGACAATAAACCTGGCCAAATCACTAGGACTGAGGACGAGCAAATTGTAACGTAGACTTGTAGTTTTTGTCTTTTTAAACCTGGATCCTCAGATCAACAGAGTTGCCCTATCTTTCCCTGCCTGCCTGAGCCACGTGGGGATGCCAGCCATCTGCCACAATTCGGTAGAATTCTGAACAATATAAGGAAACATATGCTTTTTAGTCAGGGTTAGATGAGTGATATAAAGTTGCCCTGGTCAGATTGTATTCTCATTAGCTCCCAAACAAGTAATGCTATCTAAGTTGCCTGTATTTTGAGATCTCTGTGAAACATATTGGTATATGGAAAACATCTTGAGAGGGTACTAAATCAAGGACCAGAACCTGAGTTTGAATGCTGACTGCTTCTTTCTTTCTCTGGAGTCAACTTTTTTGGACCAGCTTCTTCATTTGTAAAACGATGGAGGTGAACTAAAGGAACCCTAAATTTCCTCCCAGATGTGTATCTTTCTGTTAATTTTGTTATCATTCTTATTATGTAGTTGTTTCAGTTGGTGTCTCACTCTTTGTGACCCTTTTGAGATATTCTTGGCATCAGCAATGAGTGACGACTTTCTTTTCCCTCCTTTCTTAACGGCTTACAATCTGGCTTCTGACATTATCATTCCCCCAAAACTGTCCTCTCCAGTTAATGACCTCTTCGTTATTAATGATCTCTTGGTTGCCAAATCCAGTGCCTTTTTCTCAATCCTCATTTTCCTTACCCTCTCGACAGCCCTTAATGCCACTAATCTCTCTCATTTTCTTGCTACTGTCTTTAATCTGATTTTCCAGGACCCCATTCTGTCTTGGTGCTTGTTCTACCTGTCTGATAGATCCTGCTGTCTCTGCTTGTTTCTATTCCAGATCACACACTCTTACAGTAGGTGTCTCTCAGGGTTCCTTCCTGGTCCCTCTTCCTGTCAATTTCCTCTCTGCATGGAAATCCTTCAGTCTTCTCATAAAACCTATGACTCCCTACTCAGTATGATATTTTTAAATGAATAAAATAAAATACATAGGGTAACAAAGAAAAACAACCTATTGAACAATATTTGATGTCTGTATATACATATGGATGGATGTATATCTATCAGTTGATTGATTAATAGATAAATATAAATTTCAAGAGCTCTAGGTTAAGAACTCCTGTTGAGAATAAGAGATCTCTTTGGATGGAGGAAGAGGCAAGGCACTAGTGTTTGGGGATTAGGAAAGAACTGATGTAGAAAGTGGGTCACCTCTCCAGCATGAGGATCTATGAGAACCTTTTTATGATGCCTATCCTGCCAACAACTTTTCAATCCTCAAACATTTGCTATTTTTCTTCCACTAATGCGACAAGTAATTAATTGTCAGTTCCAAAGCAAATTGTGGCCGGTTTGCAAAACTATTTTCTTCCATACCTTTTCCTCTTTATAACTTGAGATCTAGAAAATTTTAAAAGAAGTAAAAGGAAGGGGAAGAGAAGGGGAGGAGGATGAAGAAAAAGAAGAGAAAGAAAAGAAAGAGGAGAAGGAAAAGGAGAAAGTGGAGGAAGACACTACTGCTGCCTAGTGCTCCCCTTTGATCTTGTCCTCCCTTGCTCCCTGTTTCTTCCTGCTCAGGGACCAACGGAGGCTTAGCTGAGCCTGAGGAGGAACAAGAAATTGAAAATATTTGAATTAACTATTTTACCAGCCTACAGTTAGGAAAAACTCCTTGTTTATACAAATGATAAAGTCAAAGAAGTTACTTCTAAGAAAAAACACTGTTGGACATATTTTGCATATATCCATATGCATACAAATATATAAACATATATACTCATGTATATGGAATATATATGTATATATATATATATATATATATACACTCATATATATACATATATATGCATACACACACACATATATGGATGTGTATATGCTTTCCTGGTGATCAGCCTTTGAATCCTGCCCAGTGATTATATCGATTCTGTAATGTGATATTTCTCCAAGGTTATTCAGGTGTCTTTAGCAGGTGTCAGTTTATCCATCAGAAAGCACTTAAAGGATGAAGGGGAAGACTGCATTGTGGTTTGAAATGGGATTGAGGGGGAGAAGGTTTTCTTGGCTAAATGGAAACCGGTACAGCTTTGTTCATTTAGCTAAAATGGGAAGTAGAGGTGGCTTATTTGTGCTTTGGAAGGTCTCTATCAATGTAGAGAGTGGTTTTCCCAGCAGAAAAAGACAATTTTTAAAAAATGGAATAGAGTATCCCCAGTTGTGACAGCTGTGGTATATTTGCAGCTTTTACATCTGAGTTAATGCCATATCCAAAATAATTATCTTTATTTTATTCCATTACACAGAAAGTCACATTTATGCTGAAACTACTGTTCTCAGGCACAATTTAAACCTCCACAAACCCCCTTTTTTTCTCTTCTAAACCAAAGGCAGCCATTCTCTATCACAAATGGCAATTTAGCAGATATGGAGATGTGTCTAACAGTGGTGTCCCAGTCTTTGAAAAGGTAAGAGGGCAAAAAGATAGATCACAGGATGATACAGATTTAGCAATACAAGGCCAGCCCTCTAATTATTCAAAGCCCCAGAAAGGTAAACGAATTGTCCAGTCTCCTGAGGTTACTCAATTAGTAAACGTCTGATGAAGGAATTTGATGTGACAAGTCTTACTAACTCCAAGTCTTAAATAGTGGATTGGAATGATGGAGAGGGAGGGGGCAGGAGGAGGAGGAGGAGGAGGAAGAGAGAGAGAGAGAGAGAGAGAGAGAGAGAGAGAGAGAGAGAGAGAGAGAGAGAGAGAGGAGGCACTATAGTATAGTAGATACAAGAGCAGAATTCTGATTTAGTTTTAGCCCACCACTCTATTTAGAGTTCTTCATAGCGTTTTTGACAATTGAGAAAGGCCTAATCCAGGCAGCACTTGAGGAAAGAGTGAAATACAAACAGGGGAATACCAGGGCTGAGCTGGTGATAAAATGGTGTATGTGTGTGTAGGGGAATGGTGACAAGTCTCCCTGTGCCTTAGTTTTCTAACTTGTAAACTGATGAATTGGTCTAGATGGAATGATATTTAAGCTCTGGGCCAGTATTATATTTGATGACCACACAAATCAAAGTCTTAAAGATTTCTTCTTCTACCTTCAGCAAGCTATCGATTCAACAAACATTTATTATGTATTGAGTATATACCAGTCACTACATTCAGCATGGAGGATAAAAAGAAAGGACAAAAAATAAATTCCTTGTCCCCAGTGAACTTCCATTCTAATGGGGTAGGAAAAATGTACATCAAAAGGTATTCACAAGAAAAATAAGGAATGAATGGAAGGTAATCTTTGAGGGGAAGGCACTAGCAGCTGGAGGGACTAGGAAAGGCCTACTGAGCAGAGTTTGGAAGGAAGCCAGCCATTAAATCCACAACCTATTCAACCTTTGAGGTTCTAAAATAAGAGAATGGGAGCATCCCTTAGCAATTTTGCTTTGAAACTCCGGCTATTTGCCAGATACCATTCTCCAAAATAAACCTTGGTTTCCAATTTTTTTTTTTAGAAAAGCTAATTCACATTGATTATACAGACATTTTTCTACTTTAAAGCATTTCAGATGAAGACCAGGCACTGAGCTGGAATTCTGGGTAATATCATTTGAAAGAGAACAGTTTCTAGCCATGCTACTACAATCTCTAGTCAAGTCCTATTTCTTTGACATTAATGATGGACCCCATAATGCACTTGCTTTGAATTCTGTCTTTAGAAATGGCCTTATCAAAATATACCTTCAGCATCAACTTGAGTGCCATTTGACAGAAGGTAAAATATAGAGGCAACTGGGGCTGAAAATACTTTATTTCTACACCATTTTGGCATTCAAAAGGTGATGACTAACTGTGAAGTTGATGCTGACTTAAACAGGCAAATACTTTTCTTCTGCTTCCTTCTGCAGCTATAAGAAATCACTCCCTGTATATAAATTCCCATCTTCAAAAAGCATACGGACAAATATTGCGTCTATCTAATTACAGGGTCAATCTGAAAAAAAAAACCTAATTGTGAACACTCACAGTCACTGCAGAGAGCTAAGAATTAAGCAAATTTAGTTTGAAATCATCCTTTGAGTTTACCTAGCCATTCTCCTCTTTTTAAAAAGGTTTAACTCAATAACTGCTGGAGATATTAAAAGGGGATAGACAAAACACAGCTTCCCTTTGAAAAGAAGGAAGGGTGAATCTACCATGTAATGGCATAGTGGAGAAATCACAAGAATTAGAGACATAAGTTGTGAGTTGAGACCTGAGCTGTGTTATTTTAGATTTATTGTTTGGACTTCTAAGCCTCAGTCTCTTCACTGATTGAAATAAATCTATAAAAGCTTCTTGATAGGGCCATCAAATAGTATTGTATATCTATCAAGGAAATTCAAGTCAGAAAGCATTTGATGATTGCTATGTATCAAGGGTGCTTTGTTTTAGGGCAACAAAGAAAGGCAATTATGTGAGAAGTCACATCATGTCACTAGCATAATCATTCTGTGATATAATCACATTTGTGTATATAATCACGTGGAGGTAAGCATATATGTGCATATACTTGATAGCTTATTTGATTATTTGTGTATCACATGTATTTGATAGCTATGTGACCTCACTGATGTGATTCTGCCCTCCAGAGTTGCAAATCACAATCCAACCATTCCTTCTCATCCTATGTGGCACCTGTCTAGGGTCTGAAGAAAAGGATACACAGGAATATGTTTGGGGAATATTTTATTCAAACAAAATTAAGTCTAAGAGTGTAAAAATGTTAGCTTGTGAGTTGTATTTCTTTGATACTATATTTTATGACTTCAGTGGTTTTCAAGAATGGGTATTGGTGAGCACTGAGCACTGGTAGAAAAGAATAGGAAACCAGAAAATAACTAGCTATGAAATTGGCATGGTACACTGATCTTTGGGAAGACCTAGAGATCTGATATTAGCTGTGATGAATTTAGGATGGACTGATGGCTCAGTAGATAGAGTGCTGGTTCTGAAGTCAGGAAGATCTAAGATTAAATGTAGTCTCAGACACTCACTAGCTGTGTGACCCTGGGCAAGTCACTTAACCCTGTTTGCTTTAGTTTTCTTATCTGTAAAATGAGCTGGAGAATGAAATGGCCAACCACTCCAGGATCTTTGCCAAGAAAACCACAAAAGGAATCACAAAGAGTTAGACACAACTGAAAACAACTAAACAGCAAGAAGAAAATGTCTGGACAGTACAACCTTCCTCCCTTGCCAGGTGGTATGCTGTTGCTAGGCTCATCTCTCCCTAGGGGTTTCCAGCTATAATTAGAAGAGTTAGCAATGAAGAGATGTCCTACAATGGCAATGCGGAGCATGGAGAATAGCATTTCTTCAGTGAACACAGCAGCTTACCTTAGTCTTTCATAAGAATAGATCTTTAAAAGGACATATATTCCCTCAGGATCACTTTCTGGAGCACAAGCTTAATTAGCTCGATCCAACATCATCATTTATATTGAGTCGTCATCTTAATCAATTTGAACAAATGAAGCTGAACTTCCAGGGCCATCTTACCGTCCATAGTGCAGCACAGGACAACAGATACTCTATCCTTTACTTCCACTGCCCTAAAGGATTCTCTATTTGCTTAGGAGCCAATGAATCTGGCACTTTAATGAGGACCAGTCCTATTAAGAGCATATCCCATGGAAGTAAAATAGGCACACAATAATCCACAAGTACCCAGAAACTACAAAAACAAAAAGGAAACAAACCCCTGCCTCAAAAGAGCTTATATTTTTATCATACAAGGAGAGTCAATGTGCACAGATATTTTATTGTTTAGTCAATAATTTGTGTCTGACTCTTCGTGAGCCCATTTGGGGTTATCTTGGCAAAGATACTGGAGTGGTTGGCCAACTCCTCATTTTACAGGTGAGGTAACTGCGGTAGACAGAGTTAAGTGACTTGCCTAGGGTCACACAGTGGGTGAACTTTGGAGGCCAGATATGAACTTAGGAAGATGAGTATAACTCCAGTCCCAGAACTCTATCCACTGTGCTACCTAGCTATCCCCATATAGGTATGCACTAAAGACACATAGATTGGTATATACTAAGATCAAATAAATTCAAAGCAAACACAAAGGACGCTTGCCTGAGAAGACCAGGCAAGACCGAGGAATAGAACCCTTAAGTTGATTCTTGAAGGCAGTCAGAGATTCCAAGAGGGAGAGATGATGAGGGAAAGTTATCTATTGACTATTGTATAGGTCCTATCTAGGTCCTATACGATAGTCAGTAGAAAAGCCCAGGGATAGAAGATGGAGCTAACTGAGTGAAGTAAAGAAAGTTGGCCAATAGGACTGGACTATAGAGTACATAGAAGGGTGTGATATGTGACAAACCTGGATTAGTATAAAGGGCCTAGATGTGATGAGCTTTGGATTACAGAAGAAGTTGAATTTGATGATATGTGATGCCTTTATATTTATATATATTTAATACAAAATTATATTTGTAATATAATGTATGTACATATATTAGAGGCTTATAAGCAGTTTTTTTAAAGTGACTAAAGTTTATATATTCTGTAGGGGTTCAGGGATGGGGGTAGGAACAGGATGTGAGAATGACTTTAAGAAAATCACTTCAGCAATTGTTTGGAGACTGGATCAGATTGAGGAGAGACTAGAGGCAGGGAGACCAATGAAAAGGTTATTGCAATAGTTTAGAGAAAAGGTAATAAGGACCTGAACTAGGGTGGGAGTTAAATGAATGGAGATAAGGGGACATACGTGAGAAATATGCTGAACTTTTGGCAGCTATTTGGAAACTCAGACTGAGTGAGAGTGAGGAGGATACTGAGCTTGTGAACCTGAGTGATGGGAAGAAGTAACATCAAAGTCTGGAAGAGGGATGAATGTAGGAGTGGGGCAGAGATGTTTGTCCATTTTTATCTCCCCTACTAGGTAGAATGTAAGCTTCCTGAGGACAGAGAATCCCTACCACCCTACACAGTCACTAATCCTCTCTCCTGCCTTAATTTCCCTTTTACTACAACTGTGCACATGTGTCCTTCACCCTCACTCATCCTACTCCCATCCAAACAGAATTTAAGATCTATGAAGGTAGAAGCTGGCTGGTGTCCCAGTATCTGGCACAATGCTTTGGGTGTAGTAGGAACTAAAATGACTGTCCAACTGAAATGACTTACTGGTGATCTGTCACTCACCTTGAGCTGGTAGAAAGGGTACTTCTCAATCTGTCATCACTGATCTATTCATTGTATTTGCTTGAATGGCAAAGATCATGTGAACTCTGTATCTTTGGACATTGGCATGAGTATATCTTTGGCAGAATATGCCCAGCAAGAATTCATAATTAAAAAAATTCCATTTGAAAGTCTATTTTCTATTTGTCAGGCATGCATGATCAAAATATGTATTGATTACTTTGTGAAAAATTTAGCACAAAGGAAAATATATGAATTTGGATTAATCAAAACTGGGAAATTACCTTAAAGAAATAACTGTATCTGTGGAGATTTTAGTTCTAGTAAATTCTAGCAATGACACAGCAAGGATGATATAGTTAACATTTTGTAATGGTTTAAGGATCTGAAAACAACTTACATAAATTGCTTCATTTAATTCTCACAACCACTCTGGGAGGTATTTTTGTTGTGATGATGATAGCGATGATGATGACACCTAACTTGGAGATGGTTGGGGATTTACCTTCTTAGAGATCTCATTTTTTTACCTGGTTGCTCTACTTAGGAACTTCTCTACTGTACTTCCTCTTCTTTTCTTCCCTCACCCACCTTTCCAGCTTCTTTTTCTGTTTTGTCTTCCCCCATTATATTTTCAGTTCTTTGAGGGAAGGGACTATTTTTCTTTTCTCTTTCGTGACATATAGTAGGCACTTAATAAATTCTGATTGACTATTAATTCTTGGTGCTATAGTTGAGGATAAAGTAAAATTCCTGGTGAGGTAAAGGGGGAGAAAGTGACAGGAATACCAAAAGTTTCTCTAGTATTAAGATGGGGGAGAGAGAGAGAGAGAGAGAGAGAGAGAGAGAGAGAGAGAGAGAGAGAGGAGAGAGAGACTTAAAAATCCCAAAAGAACAGGATTCCAGTTTTCATTAAAAAAATTATTTCTTTTACTCTTCTACCAGAGTTTCATACCTTTCATCTTGGAGACAAGGGTAGAAGGGAGAGAATCTTTGAATTTTTATCTAAATTATGTAGTGAGAAAGAGGTTATTGGTGATAATCTCAGCTTGGTTCGGGGGGGGGGTCTATGTTTCTGATGGGATAGAGAAAGGAAGGTCAAAATGGAGGCAGTCTGGAGATGGCAAAAAAGTGTCTACCTCTACTGAGGAATTAGGGGAACATCTAAATATCCTAAAACCATCTGCAGAATTCATTCCTCTTTCAAGCACAGACATTTTGTCTTTGTATCTCCAGTACCTAATGCAATACTTTGTATTTGGTAAGGGTTTAATTAATTCTTGTTAAAATAAACAATGAAAGGTCTCATGTTCACAGTTAAGTGGATAAGTTGAAGGAGCTGCTTCATAGGATACTGCTCTTGATTCTTTGGTTAAGTCATTCTTAACCTGCAAGAGAGAAGATCCTAGGTGTGGATGATAGCTTTCTTCCAGTATTTGAAGGATCATTGTGGGGAAGAAGATTTAGAATTCTTTCTGCTTGGATCATGAGGGCTGAAAAGTGAGCAATGGGTAGAAGATGGGGAGAGGAAAGTTTATTGGTTTGTTTGTTGGTAAGGGAAGCTACTTATAAGATTAGATCTAAGCAAAGTAGAATTTTGATTCATCTAGGAGTTGTACCCACCCCACCTCCCCACTGATGGGTCATGACTTATTAGACTATGGAAAGGATTCCTTTTGGAATCCTTTGAAACAAATGACAACTGAAGATAAGTGAAAAAGCATTTATTAAGTGCCTACTGTGTGTGAGGAACTTTATTAAAATATAGAGATACAAAGAAAGACAAATTACAAGAACCAAATAAAAAGTTAGTTTCTGTTCTGAAAGAGATCACATTCTGATGAAATGACAGTCAACTCTACAAACAAGCTACAGCAGAATAAAGTAAAGACAATCTCAGAAGCACTAAGATTAAGGAAAGCTGTGAATGACTTCTTGCTGAAGTTCTTCAGACTTCAGCTGGGAATAGAAAGAAGTGAAGGAAGGCAGGAGGCAGAGATGATGAGGGAGAACATCCTAGGCATGGGAGATTGGGAGAGAAAATGCTCAGAGCCAGAAGATGGAATGTCATTCATGTACAAGAAACAGAAAGGAGGCTAATGTTACTCAATCAGAATACATAGAAGGTCATACAGTATAAGAAGATGAAAAGGGTGGAAAAGAGACCCTTTACAGAATTTTTAGAAGGCAAACAGAAAATTTTATATTTGGTACTGGAGTCTTCCAATTTGTGATTATATGATTCATCCAATTGGCATGTTGGATTGCTTGCAGGCAGAGATTAGTGGACAAGACTAAGTATTCAATGGATTCCTCTTCTGTTGACTTCATTCAACCCTTCATGTATGCACTGGTACCCCGGAAATCACCTGGAATTTATCAGGAAATCAATTCACTGATTCTCTAACCATGTTACAGTTGAGCTCTAGAAGTCATAGGCTATCCTGTTTCCCATCTCAGCACCATTGCTGTTGAAGATCCTTTAATTCTCTTCTCACAAAGACCCTGTCCATGGTGAACAGCTGGCTTTTAAAAGTATCTCCCTCTGTTCTATCACTTCAACTACCCTGGCCTTTATAAGAACAACAGTTGCTTCCCAAATGCCTTTGGAAAGGCTCAGCTTGTTATCTTGGTGAGTTAGGGTAGAGTTCCAGGCAGAGGAGGCCTCAGCACTGAGTGGAAACAGCTACACTTGGAAGAGATGCATCTTTATAGCTCATCCGGGACATAACTATGGTATGACTAGACCTGGCAGCTCTTTCTATCCCACAATGCTAAGGAGATTACATTGTGTGTTTGTTACTAGGAAATTCCCATAAATTCAGCCTTGCCATGTATACCATGCACAAGCTCCAATACCCTGCATGCACCTGCCCTGGTCAGTTAGCCTGGAGTCTTTGGAATGACATATTTTTGGAACCTGGTATCGGTTTACCCTGAGCATCATTTTCTTTCTTTACACAGTCAATCTTTTTTTTAAATTTTCCTTATTACAAAAATGACAGGAGCATTCTCCAAACAAATCTCATAATGAACTATTTCCTGCAATGGGTGTTAGCTTCTTTGTACTGAATATTTCTTCTACTTTGCAATTATACAATCATGGCAATTTCTTTTCATCCATAGTTAGGGGAAAATGCAATAAAGAAAAGAAAAAAATCCTGAAAATTTAGCTGCAGCAAATCCAGGAGACCTGAGTGGAAGGGAGTTAGCAAGTGCTTCTAGATAACTGTAAGGTATACCTCTAAGGCAGGATCTAAGGGATGTAGGCATCCAAAGAAGAAATCTGCCAAAGCACCTGGGAATAATTAGACAGGTTTCCCTTAGTCTCTCTCTTGTTCCCTGCTTCTTCTTCTGATTTGTTTATTTGTTTTCTCTCTATCACCTGTAACACCTGAGAGGTTTTATAGACCTATAAAGAGAACTGATCTGAATTTCTACAGCCCTTTTCATCTAATTGAGCTCAAAGAGCCTTTCAAACAAGGATTCTTTCCCAATTTAACTATGGATTGGGAGGTTAAGCAACTTGCCCAAGGTCAGATAGTAGAAGGAAAGGAGGAAGAGCCAGAAATAGAACACTGTTTAGCATCTGTTAGTCCCATGTTTTCCCTGTTAGATTTGAGTTTTATGGGGATCTACAAAAATGCTTAACACAGATTCTCCTTTTATTTCCCATGCCACCCACACCCACATGCCCCATCCTTCCCCATCTCTAACTGTATTAGTGTTGGGCCATGAATATATATCCCTAGTCTGGGTATCAAGATAATCCATTACCAAGAAATATAAAAGAATTGTGAAGGTCTAAGTTGGGCAATGAGCCTAGCTGGGAGTAAGATAACAGATCACAAGTTAAGTGGGTGCTAATGACAATATCAGAAAAGGGCCTCTTAAAAATGACTTAATGTGAAGTCCCCTTCAATTTCCCTGTTAATAATGCCAACAATATATACATTATTTACAGGTTAAAATTATATGCTGAGTCCAAGGAAAACAAAACAAACAAGCCAGCATGGACCTTGAAAATCCCTCTTCCTCCTACCCTAGATTACATTGTGTAACCCAAGGCAAGTCATTTAATATCTCAGTGATCTATGGGACTCTCTAAGCTTTTATGTTTTGGAGAAGTTGTTGATCTATATTAGAAGAGGAGGTTTTCTCAACCTGGAACGCCTTAACTATAGACCCAATTCCTATCCCTATAATAACTTCCTCCTTTATAGCTTAAATATATATGTCAAGTCTCAGCAAAAAAAAAAAATCCCAAACAAACAAAAAAACAAAAAACAGCCAATACAGGAGCAGAAATTCTATCTTCTTCCATATCCAACTTCTAACATAAGATGCCTCTGTAGATCTGAGTAAGTCACTTACCTCTCATCTCTTTAGGCAGCTATCTAACTATAAGTTAGAGAGAGGGTAGCTATCTTCATATTGGAAAGAGTTTTCTCAAATGGGAGCTCCCGAACCCAAAGAAATGATACATCCTATTCTTTTGATATCTTACTAGTAACTTAAAAGTAGACTCAAAGTCTTGGAAAGATAAAACAAACAAGTCAGATTGTTGAGATTGAAAATCTTTGCTCCCCTCATTCTCTCATTTCTGTCATTTATAAACAAGATTTTGCTGAAATAATTGAGAATAAAGGTCAGGCCTAACAGAAATTGACATTCTTTGTTCCCTGCCATGTTTTAGCAGGGGTAAAATTGTAGTTGACAAGGTACTTGTTACTGCAAGAGACAAAGAAGAAAGTGACAGAATCCATAGAGAGTAAGAAGATGGATAGCCATGACCAGCTGTTACCCACTCACTTTAATGACAGCACTTGTGGAGATCACAAATTAACTGTGACAGTCCTAAGGTCACAGAGATTTGCTGGAGCCTTAGAGAGGTTAAGTGACTTACCCAGGGGTTAAGGGATAGCCACTGAGCCTCATAGACAAAATTTAAACTTACGTCTTCCTCAATTAAATATCAACACTCTATCCACCTGGACAATAGGTTTTCAAAGTATGGTTGAGGGACTGCTAGGGTTTTCCAAGACCGTTTTAGTCTTTGAGGTCAAAATTATTTTATGATATTACTATAATGTTTTAATTTCTGATATGATGGACATCAATGGTTGTAGCCAGTAATGTGCTGGTAAAGGTTTCCCAAGCAGTTCTATAAAAAATTAAATTAAATAAACTGTACACTTATAAAGTTAATCTCTACCATTAATATTTTCCAGAATTATCTTAAGTCTAAAATATCTACAAAAAAAATGAACCCCTGATTTATAGTAAGGTTTTTTT
>CM053770.1:25830047-25889506 GCA_028658325.1 Potorous gilbertii | reverse complement strand
TTGTTCTTTAGCTTCCACTGCTCCAATTTGTTGGGAGTTCTTCTTTACAATTATTTCATATGCTGTGCGTTCGGAGCTAGAGTATGTGTGTCTTTCTTCTCAGCCATCTTGGCTCCTCCCCCTAAAAAAAACTTCTTATGAAAGTTTATTCTACATTACTTTTATTCCATTAAAATGACATAAGAAGAGATTTTAGTTTAAGTAATGGCAGGTGACCTTCAGTCAATCATTTTATTATATATTGTACCATTTATTCTCTAAGACTCAGGTGTAGAGTAGGTAGTGATCTTCAATGGTAAAATGTTTCTTCCATGTAAATTCCTTGTTGATGAAATCACAGATCCAATATTTGACCCCACTCCATCACAAGTTCTCCCAATGACAATGAGACCTAATTCAAATGGCCAGGAAATGTTCATCAATAATAGCGACAAATGAAATGCTCCTGAATATTTGGGAGCGATAAAGAGTGGTCAAATTCTGAAATGTTAGTATTACTAAATGGCCGTTTTCTTACTTGCAGGGATCATTTAGTACAGCCTTCCTTCCACTGCCTAAATATTATCCAATTCTCATTTTAAAGATCACCTTTTTATGATTCACTTGGCTTCCATTTCCATCTTTTAACCTAGATTTTTTCTTGTCTTTTATCCTTCATAGTTTCTTTGTATCAGAAATCTTTCCACCAATTTGAAAAGTGTTCATTCTTTTACATTGCTTCATTTTTGGGTGCCCAGAATGGGTACAGGACTGCCCTTTACTCAGCTAGTTCTCATTTTCAAAGGACCAAGAATTAAGATGTGAGATGAAACAAACATGCTTCATGCATCCTTTAAGATACTCAGAGAAAGACTTGGTACTTAACCATCTCTTGGCTATCTAATGAAGTAGATTAAGTATAAATATGGTAATCAGTGACAAAGTACATTGGGCAGGAAAGAACTTGTTTCACAGATGTCTGTTCCTCTAAAGAATGTGGTGTATGTGTTTGCTTGTATATGTGCATTTGTGTGTGCTTAACCTTAAGTGGAATATGTCTTCTAATTAAGTTTAATGTTTGAAAATCAAGATTAGATGTGATATTAAGGCGAGCTAGTGTTTAATCAGAGACCAAATTTTACTGCTCAGTGATAAGGATTTTCAGCCTGAAAACTGTTATGCAATAAAATTCACTTATTGTTTTAAAGCATGAAATGATGGCAATCATGGCAAATTATTAAATTCAAGGAGGAAATGAATATATTTCCTTATGGAAAAAGCCACTATATCACAAAGGATATTATAAAAATCATGGCTATTTTCTTTTACTTTCAGTAATGAAAAATTGAAAAAAGATATTTTAACTACTTCTCACATCTTACACCCATACCCACAACCCCATATAGCTCCCCACATTGTTCCTCATACCCCAAACACACACACACACACACACACACACACACACATACATACATATACATATCAAATAAAATGAAAAGCAAGCTTCAACTATGTGGGACTATCTTTGGATAGCCTCAGTGTAATGTATTACAGGACGAAAGTCCTTATAATCAATTTATTAAGCAACCAGCATGTTCAAGGAACTATGCTGGATACTATGGTAGGTTACCAAAAAATAACTAAGCCTTAATTCCTACCCTAAAGCAACTAATAATCAAATACAGTGCCATTAATTCTGAAGTTTCTTGTTTACCTTTGAAGTGCTCAAACTGTGAAGTGTTTTCTTGTGGCATGTCTCAGTTTCCTTTCTTCCATTTACTGCTTCTTGTTCATCCTTCTGGGACCACCTAGAGCAAATATGTTCCCTCCTCCTCCCACCCACACCTGCCCCACACAGGGAGCACTTCTTCATCTATGTGAATTCAAAGATCATGTGCTCCACTTGGGTCTTCTCTTTTCCATTCTTCAATTTTGTCTTCTATGTATACAGACTTATTGTCCTTAGTAACTCATTTTAGAGTTTTATCTAGGGTTTTATTTTCTCCTACACACACCAAACTTCATTTACAATACTCTTCTCTACTGGTTCCACTAAATATGTTAGTGGTTTTTCTATCCTTTATCCAATGCCCTCCATCCTTTGCCAAGATCAGGTCATCTTAGGCATGACTGGGGCAGTATTCCTAATAAAATTCCCACATCTGATTCAAATAGTAACATTGGTAAATCTAGTAAGTGGGGTTCCCAGAATTTTGAAAGTCAAGTCACTTTATCTCTATGGAATTATTAGAGGCAATATTGGCAAATTCAAATATTTTGATCCATTTTCTTCTACTGTATCTGGAGTCAGGAGATCAGACCGTAAATTCAGATCCTCAGAAAGTCCCTTAACTTCACTAAGCCCCAGATTCCTCACCTGGAAAAAAGGAATTAGATTTGATGACTTCTAAGCTTCCTCCCATCTCCAGATCTATGATCTTATGAATTTAAACATGCCAACTTTTAAAATATGGGCATTATTGAACTTGTATGTTGATCCAATCTAATCAGTGAATTATTTTAATTCCCCAATTTTCATTTAGTTCTTACTAGTAGAAAAATAACTGGATTTCTGGTTAGTAAGGTGAAAAGGATAATTAAAAACATACCAAAATATTAATAAATGAAATAAAATGATATTGAAATTCTAATGAGTCCTAATATGAATAAATGATGAGTATTTACATATAAAAATGCCTACTTGCAAAAATTCTAATTAGAAAAGGCTATAAATGTAAACTATTTCACAGGCTGTTGCATTAAACAAAAAAGTTCTGTATTTTCACATCATAGAATCATTGAGAGAGTTACAATAACACTTAGAGATCCCTGGATCTAATCCCTCCATTTTACAGATAAGAAGATTGAGGTCCAGAAGAATGAAATAACCTATTCTCTTGAATACTTGTTATAGTGTAAATAGCACCAGGTTTGAAACCTTGTATTTGATTCCCAGCTCTCACATTGACTATATGCCCGTGGATCACTTAGCAGAATGATGCAGTTGGGTTGGATTGCATTGAAGCGTCTCTTTCATCCCTGTATCTTTGACCCTGTAATCTTAAGAGCCATCAGAGAAAAAATGAGAGCATTCTTACCACAGGGTACTTCTTGAAGATACAACAGAGGTAAATGAACCATCACATCATTTGGAAAGAAAAAATCAGTCAATTTGACAGTTTGGAGACAGTCATCAGAAAATATCTACAAAATACATGGTGACATTTTTACTTTAATCTCAGATAAAAATTGTTAGATGTAGATGAAAATTGACTTCCATCAAACCTTGATGGATTTGTGTCATCAAAGACATTCTTTTTCTTAACTTCTTTAATTCTATGTTTTTTTCCTGATGAACACTTGAAAGTCCATCTATTTCACTCATTCCCCAGAGCTGCTACCCTTTCCCCTCTTTCCTTTTGGGATGTTCCTTCCTTTCTTTTCTGTTCCCTTTTCTTAGACCTTTAATAGAAAGTCAATTTACTTGTCAGGTAAGACTGTGTTTGTCTATATTGATGTCTATTTCTTTGTGTTAGATTGCAAAATCTTCATGACAAGGACTGTGGTTTATTTAATAACATCACTTCCCACCTCAGTGCTCTGCATACTTACATCAATACTTCCAAGATTCATGATATCTTTATTGTGGGTACCGTCTGTACCCAAACAGATAACGATCATTTTGGGAGTTTTATTATACAGTCTTCATTCATTGACACGGCCCATTGAGCAAAGAAATGATGTGACTATCACTTCATTTCTAATTCTGTTCTGATTGTCTTTGTGACATCTTCCAAAGTCTTTGTTTCTCTCAATTCTCTTATCTCAAACAATATTTAAATGGATTACTTTTTGTCTTTTTTTGTGACTTTTTCACCTTTAGAAGCATAACTAGTATAATACAATCACTAAGTGAGAGTAGGACAAACTAAGGGGAAGGGAGCTGTCCCAAGGGAAAGAGTGCTGGACTTGGAGTAAGAAGACCTGAATTCAAATCCTGACTCAGTCACTTATTGAGACTCTGAGGAACCCATTCAATGTCTCACAGCCTCAATTTCCTTTTCTGTAAAATAATATCTCCTAACTCAGTGAAATTATTAAGTACCTACTATGTGCCAGCTCATGTACTAAGGCTTAGCAGCAAAGTACTAGTGATAGAGAGAAAAGCAAAAAAGACAATCCCTGGCATCAAGAAGTCCACAGTGAAATGGGGAAGACAATATACTATTGACTACATCCAGACAAGACGTGTGCAGGATAAATCAGAGGTAATCAAGAGAAGGAGGGCAATAGCATTAAGGGGAAAATGCTTCCTAAGGAAGGCATGGTTCTAGTTAGGACTTGAAGGAAGCTAGGAAAGACAGGAGGTGAATAAGGGGAAAAAGAAATCCAGGCATGAGGGCCAGTCAGTGACAATAGAAAGAGACCTAGTAGTGGATAATCTTGTTGTATATTTGAAATGAATTGCAAGTTGTGTAGAGTAGATTTGCAGTTTCATGTGAAATCATCTTTTTTATTTATATTATATTAGGGAAATGCTTGTTTTCTTCCTTAAATTAAAAATAAAATATTTGTTTTGAAAAGAAAACAGAAATAGCCAGGAAATCAGTTTCACTGGATCAAAACACACATGAGATAGGAGACTACAAGATGTAAGATGTCTGGAAAGATTGGGGTGGGGGTGCAGGTTATGAAGGGCTAGACATTGTTAAGAGGACAATTTAGGCCTGATGTTAGGAAAACATTTTGAATGATTAATTATCTAAAAGTGAAATGATTTGCAACAGGAGGTAGTGGGTTTTCTTTCACTGAATGTCTTCTAACAAACAGTGGTTGACCTCTTTTAGATGGACTGTTATGGGGATGCTTCTTTCTGTATGATTTGAACCAGTTGTTTCCTAAGGTCCCTTCCAATTCTAAGATTTAGTGGTTTTCAAGGCTAAGAGATCCCTCAGTCTGTCACAGCCTGCAAATGCTGGATCTTCTTGCCAGGCTGACAGACCTAAAAGCCAAAGGGAGCAATAGTTTAGAATCGAAAAGCCATTTGTAAAAGATTACAGAGGATGAGGGTGGATTACTGAAAACAACATCCTCTCATAAAACAATGAAGTATAGTTAGTGGAGCAGAAAATGAATCAACCCAAAGCTTGGTGGAAAACCCAACGAAGTCAGGTCAGTACAAAAATACTTAGAACTAGAAAGCAAGAAATATTTGAAAGGTAGAAAGGCTCATGCAATGTCACCTATGACAGTTGGGTCTCCGTATATAGACTCTTGATTCCTTAGTCCCTGATACAACAACTAAGAAATTCCAAATGATCCTTTAAAATATGATGTGGCAAATAACAGCTGATTGAGACAAATTCAGCTAGAAAATGTATGATGCAAGTGGAAGAATTTTGAAAGCCTTCTATTTTTGAGATTTTTGAAGAAATGGAAGCTAGTGAATGACCAAGGGAAAAATCGCAAGTGATATTACTGCCCCCTGCTCTGTCCCAAGTTGTTGTCAATCAAATATCAGTAAATACATGTTCTTACTTTCTCTACCGTTACTGATCCTTGCCATAATTATATTTATTGACCTTATATTTATTTTTCTGTTATTCTGAACATACGGATCAATGTGTGTGATGCCTCTCCAGTTAAAATGTAAGCTTCTTGGATGAACAACTGTTTCATCTTTATCGCTGTACCTAGCACAGTGCATAACACTCAGTAGATGCTTCATAAATGCTTGTCAATTGATTGATTTTTTAGGTCTATAAAATCTTAGTGGGAACGATCTATAGGGACATTGAAGGCATGGTTTGGGGAGTGCATTCCTCAGAAAATTACATTACAGCCTCTTCTGGTCTCGTGGTCACTGTTACTGAGTTATGAAATAGACAGGGACCTGAGAGATCTGATGACAAATCACATTTGACAAGTGGTCATCAGTTGTTTGCTTGAAGTCCTTAAGTGAGAAGAATCTCACCATGTCCTAGAGCAGTCAGTTCTTCATTTGGAAAGCTCTAATTGTTAAGAAATGTTTTTCCTCCTTGTTAGCAAACTTAAACCTTGTTTTTTGCTTCTGTTGTTAAATCTTTTTGGTCATGTCTGACCTTTGTGATTCCATTTTGGGGTTTTCTTGGCAGAGATACTGGAGTGATTTGCCATTTCCTTCTCTAGTTCAGTTTTACAGATGAAAAAAGAAACTAATGGAAGTAGGGTTAAGGGACTTGCTCAGGGTCATGCATCTAGGAAGTTTCTAAAGTTGAATTTGAACTCATGAAGGTAAGTCTTCCTAATTCTAAGCCTAGTGCCCTCTCCATTATGCCACCTAGCTGCCCTAACTTAAATCTGACTTACTGTAATCTCTACCTATTGCTACTCCCTATGGGGACAAGCAAAAAAATATCTAATCAAGCGTTTTGTTTTCGTTCCTCAAACACTTGAGCACAGCTATCAACACTCCCCTTCACTCATATTTCTTTTTAGGCTAAACACTTACACATTGTTCAAAGCAATATTTATGTAATGTGATCTGTAGCATTACTGAAAACAGCAGCCTCTCATAAAACAATGAAGTAGAGTTAGTGGAGGAGAAAATGAATCAACTCAAAGCTTGGGTTACTATCCAGGTTTGTCTGTCTTTCCTTTATAATTTGGTGCCCTGGACTACTCATGGTACTCTAGAAATTGTCCAATTAGCTTTCAGTGCAGTCTAGATAGAGTGAGGTCTCTCAGCTGGCATGTCACATCACCCAGTTGACATAGTGTGACCCTGAAGTCTACTAAGTCTGGCTGATTTTTTTCCCCACAAGAACTAAAATCTCTGACCTTACCTCTCCAAACCTACACTTTCAAAGTCTTTTTTTCTTGATCACGATTCTACTCTTTACAGTAAAATACCCAAAGAAAAGATTAAATTCCCCCAATTACTTCAATTCACAGTGAGCAGATGTAGAATTTACTTTGTTCCCCAGATAATGCTAGAATAATAGTCTCTTTCAATGATGCATTATGCAGTTTGGGAAAGAGGGCATATTCCTCCCTTTAAATTGGTAAGATGCATATGGAATGGTATCAATCATGTTAGAAAAATCATGAGGTGTCACCAGATCTTCCACAATGTCTTTAACAGTTTGTGTCATTGGGGGAATTAAATGGAAAAGATTGGTGTTTATGTAGTTTGTGGCTCAAAAGAAGATTCCAAATGTGTTTTCAAGATTGATGTCAGCTCTGAAGCCATATACTACAAAACAATAGTGAACTTCATTATCTTTTGCATGTTATTGCCCTGCTGAGCTCAAATATACATTTCTATTATGTGACCTATAAAATGATATTAAGCATTTTATTACTTGTTTACTGTCAAATTGGAGCTTAAGATAGTTATTAAAGATTACATTGAGAAAATTCAGAGTACAACACAAATGTGATTTTATGGCTCTGACAGGTTGGCCTTACTATCTCTTCTCATAAATGAAAAGTAAAGGGATAAATTTGGAAACAGCAATCTAAGTACAATGGGAAGCGTGAATGATTAAAAAAAAAGCACATACAATCTTCCTTTCAATATTCTCTTTATTTTTCTAACGTCTGTGCCATTACTTTAACAGCTTTTCGTGGATATAAATTAGAAAGAAAGTCTATTAAAAGGAGTATTTTCTCTATGTCAAAAGGCTTCTTGACAGTCACATTGCTTGCAAGTGTCTGGGTGTGATACTGGCGCTCATAATCCATTACTGATTTTGATGGATGTTACGAAAGTAAGGACACTCCACAGGGAAGGAACACTTCTGATTATAGGGATCATTGATTTTGATGAAGCATTTGATGTAAGTGAAACTTGTTTTAGTAACTTACATTTTCAGTGGAACTGGTCGATTTTGCGGTAATGACTGCTTCCACATCCAGGAACTCTCTGAGTTTTGAATATTTATCTTTTAAACACCTTGGGTGTACAAATGGCCAGTTACCCACTGATTTGGCAACACATTGTAACAGGAAGAAGATTTGGAAACAGAGGACTCAGTTGTTAATCTCACATTTGTTACCTCCCACCTGTGTAACATTAGAGAAATGAATTATTGTATAAGGGCTGTTATTTTTCACATTTTACAAATATGGAAATTGAGGTCTAAAGAGGTCAGCCAATTTGCCAAGGCTCACACAATGTTTGAGGCAGGATTTCAAATCAGATCTTCCTGAATCAAAGTCCAGCATTCTATCCACTCTATAATTCACCTGCCACAATTAGATCTAGACTTTAGAAAATAACCTTAGTGGGTAAAGGAAAGATGCATTGAAATGGAGAAGGAGTTGAGGCAGAGAGAACTAAATAGGGCCATTCTGATCTATCTTTCACAATTCTTTCCTATTCCCCTTAGTTGTTAATGCTCTCCCCTTGAAATTGCTTTCTTACTAATAGTACTGTATCTTCCAAGTGTAACGTAATCCCTGAGGGCAGGAATTATTTCAAGGCACCCTTGGGACCTAGTACAGTGCCTTGTAATATTTGATGCATAATAGATACATGATGAATTTAAACACTAATTTGCACATCTCAATTGTTTTCCATAAATTAACTCTCTCCAATATCAATCAACAATCAACAAATATTCATTAAGTATTTACTGTGTGCCAGGTGCTAGTTCTAAGATCCATGGTAGGGCTTTGCTATTTAAAACTTTATTTACTATTAAATTTCTCCATCTCAAAGAGACTTAGCTTTTGCAATGGCTCTCCCGACTGATCTTCCTCATAGACCTGGTGAACAGATTTCTTAGGAAAGAATATTTATTGAAAAATAAAACAAAGGATTCTATTTTAAGTTTGCAACTTTCCTGAAATTGAATGAAAATCAATTTCTTAGGGCTTCTTTGAATTAGCAAAACAGTAAAACCTTAAAGAAATTATTTAATAACATATATGCTAACAATTAATCAGTGACAGTGTAATCATTGCTGTAATATCTCATGCAAATTGGTAAACACGCAAGAATTCATTGCACCTTCCTGTGTTCATTTTGGATTTTTCCCCACTTCACAAAATAGAAAACAGTGTATAGTCATTTGTGAAAATCTCATTACCCTGTCAGCAATCTCCCTATCATCTAGTATGTAGTCATTTTTATACTTCCATAAAGAATTATTAATTAGATAAAGCTTTTAAACACTTAAATAAGTTCACCAACCAATGTTGGTACTCCAACACTGAAAGAATCACTTAATAAAAATAATTTTAACAATCTTGATTTTAACTTGATCTGGAGTCAGTCTTGTCATCAAATGATATTTGCCAATTAAATGTCTCCTGCTTAGCTATAAACGTCAAAATAGTTTGTTTTATAATTGGCTAATAAAGTAATTAAGAATCTGAATAATGGGGCTGTCTCTGCTCTCCTTCACAAATGAAATCTACAGATTTTATAAAAATTGGTAGGTGGAATAATCCAATTTCTTAGAGTTTCTTTTGGCTTCAGAAATTTAAAAAAGGCCCCAAGTCTTTACATTTAAGAAAACACTGTTGTATTTTTTTCTGAGTAATTACCATAACACTGATGAATGTGAATGAGTGGCTGAAAATCTTATTAGGCACTTCCTCTGGGCAAAGCACTGTGCTAGAATATGAGATAGAAATATAATAGCAAGACAGTCCTCATTCTCAGAAAACTCCCTTTCTAATAATGAAATCTCAAGTCCTTTGCATAGTACCACGTACTGGTGATTCATTGAAATTCAGTTTGGGTTTGATCAATATTAGATAATACACAGTTTGATCACTTATTTCATTTAATGTTCCCTTGGGAAAGATGGAATATGGCATAGAATAACTCATCTAAAAGAATGATAGCTTGAGAGTCAGAGGATCTAGATTGAAAGCACACATGGGATGCTTACTACATGTTTGATCTTGGGTTTCCAGTTCAAACTCTATAATCCTGTGGTTATCTGATCAAGAAAATGATCATTTAATATGAAAACACAGCCTCATCTCCTAGTCTGTCCTCTTCCCCATTCTGTCATCGTAGAAGATTAGCTTCCTTACTCTTCCCTCTAAAAAATCCCCTTTCCTCATGCTTCCTACAAAACCTTTCTCTCTGATGTCACTAATTCCTTATGATACGTTTACAGAAAGTGCTAAATATCTTCCCAGTTTTAAAACAATCTTTTATCAACTCTCATTCAATTTTTCTCTTCCATTTCACTCCCATATTTCTGGGGGAAAACGTTGTCTGTGTTCCTCACCACTCAGTAATTTTCATTATTCATAAATTTGGTCTTATCACTTTTGATAAAAATTTATCAAAGATTCTTTGTTACTAACTGAATAAAATTCAAGGTCTTTAGCTTAGCTTGCCAGGTTGCCCACAATCAGGTGTCTCCCTGACTTTGAAGTCTTAGCTCATTAATCCATTTGATGAAATTTATGGGCCAGCAGAACAAAATTTAACTCTCTCTCTTACACCTGCCATGCATTTTGCTTCCTTTCTCTCATCTGAATTAATGTGGTAGCCTCCTAATATCCCCTCTCACATTTCTTTCTTCTCCAACCCATCCTCCAGAAAGATCCTTCAAATACAACTCAAATATTATTCATTTACACAAAACAAAATAAACAAAAAAACACCCTCCATTGACTCCTTATTATCTCTAGGACTATTCAATGAATACTTACATGCCTACTGTGTGTCAGACACGATTTAAAATACCGGGCATACAAAGATGAAACTGAAGCAATCCCTTAACAAGATTATATTCTATTATTTCTAGCAAATACAAGCTTAACATTAAAAGCCCTTCACAACCTGGCTTCAATCTACCTATCTAGGACTGTTTTATCGTGATGATTTTTGTTTTCTATACAGTCCATCACAAGGATTTTACTGATGCCCCTTATACATGATATTCTATTTTTCCCATCTTGCCTTTGCCCACACTGTCCCCTATACTCTGTATGCCTACCTTCCTTAGTCATCTCCCCCAAGAATCCTGTTTCCTTCAAAACTCGATTTACACGCTATCTCCTACATACTTTCTGGATCTCACAACTTCTTGGACTCTACCTCCCAAAATGTCTTGTGTTTACTTCGTACAGGTTATGTATACATTTTAAGGGTTCATCATTTCTCCCTCTGTAGAATAATGTAATCTGTGTGCCTAGCCTAGTGCCTGGTCTGTAGGAAGGCCTTAGTATAAGTTGATTGATCATTTGATTCATGCCTTTAGAAACTGGAAGATCAGTTAGGAAAAAAAACAGGTTTTCTTGGTACTTTTAATTGAAATACAGGTCCAGTGCTCCCAATTTCTTTCCCCTACTTGTTCTCCATTTATTTCTTCCTCTTGGTGAATTTTCCAACCCACCATCCTTCCATTTCTTATTGGCTAGAAACAATGGCACAATATACTCTCAACAGTTTGTTTACTATTTGAGCTTGCTAAGGCTGACAATCATTTTGACAAGTGGTAGTTAATAGATCAAAACATTCCAACTTTTTCCCTCATTATTTTCCTTGAAAATAATATTGTTTCCATAAAAGGAAACAGTATGAAAAACTCTTTCTTTATCTGATGTTTGAATATATAGACATTAATTAGAACTTTGTTATAATTCTTCCAGTAATTAATGACAAGGGGATCACAAGTTAAGTTTTGAGAAGCATTTGGCACACTATTGGCTAACTCAGTCTGCTCAGTCAGGCAGCTTATTCAAACTTTAGTTTCATTATGGAAGGAGGGAGGGAGAGAAGAAGGAAGAGGAAGAAACAGGAAGATCAGAGGAGAAAGAGGAGGAGGAGACAGAGAGAGAGAGGAATTTGAAGTATCTTCAAAGTGGTTCAAGTATGAACATCATTTTCAGAAAGGATGATCATGTTTTCCTTACACTCATGTTTAGGTTTGTTTCCTACAAATGCTACAATAAACAATCAAGCAACTAGTCTATGTCAGTGACTGACCAAGGCACTATGGATACAAAGCAAAAATGAAAAATAAAATGTCGGTTCTGAAGGAGCTTAAATTTTGCCTGGATAATTTAAGTTCATGCATACATGTATTGGGAAGGGATATGCAAGAATGTATAAAATAAATATGAAATTAATAGAAGGTTAATTATTCTGAGGGATGGGCAATAGCAACTTGTTAGATTAGGAAAATATGATAATATTTAGGTAGAATTTGGATGAATGAATTTATTCATTGCTAATTTTGTCAAATCAAATAAGTTATGCACCAGAATAGAAAGAATAGGACAATTCATGCTCTCAAGCATGGCCATAATAAGATAGATTTAGGGGTAAAGGGGACCTTAAAAGCCATAAAGTCCAATTGCATCCTTTTACAGAAAAGGAAATTGAGGTGTATACAGGTTACAAGTGTAACCCATGGTTTCACAGATGGTAGGTATCCAAGACAAGATACAAACCCAGATCTTCCTAACTGCAAGTTGAGTATTTTACTCATTATACCACCAAGGAGTTCAAATTCTCATTGGGGGAGGGAGGACAACACATATGAGATTTCAGCTGCAAGGGTCAATGGAAAGACCCAGAGGGAGGAGTATTTAGGGAATGGAGGAAGAGAAAGGAAAAGGGAAGGGCACAAATCTGAGAAGCAGAGACGGGGAAGGAGTATATTCCATACATGGACCACAGTCCTTGTAAAGGCATGGAGACAGGACATAGGATATCATATATGAAGAAAAAGTAGCCCAGTGTAACTAGGCACAGAGTGTGGGAAAGGGAGTAATTTTTGTTAAGGTGGAAAGTGTGTGTGTTCATCCTTCATTGCTGAAGACCATGCCATCGGAGAAATAATGACATGACTTTCACTTGACTTCATTTTAAGTGAGGAGGGCTATGTAGGTCACCAGCCTCACTTCTGCTCCAGAGCCATCTGAATCCAGTGACCAAATATTTAACAGGATGACTCGAGATGACCCAGGATGAGGCAATTGGGGTTAAGTGACTTGCCCAAGGTCACACAGCTAGTGAGTGTCAAGTGTCTGAGGTAAGATTTGAACTCAGGTCCTCCTGACTACTGCACTGGTGCTCTATCCTCTGCACCACCTCGCTGCCCAAGGTGGAAAGTAGTTTGGACCTAGAATATGGAAGACTTTAGAAACCAAACAAGGCATTTTGACTTGATCCTTGAGAAAATCGGGAACAATCAGAGTTTGATGAGTAGAGAAGTAACACTGTCAGACTTGAAACTCTCGGAAAATGGCTCTCAGCTATGTGATCATCAATCCATCCATTGATCTATCTATCTGTCTGTCTGCTTTCTGTATGTCTGACTGACATTTCATCTGTGTGATGGATTATAGGAAGAAGAAAGATGAGTAATATTGAAAAATTAAGTCTATAGAAATAATTTAAGCAAGATATAACGATAACCTATACTAAGGCCATAGACGGGAAAGGGCAATATCGTCATAGGTTATAACGGTCATCATGGTGATGGTGGTGACAGTGACAGGAACAACCGGTATTTATGTAGCACTTTAAGTTTTGAAAAACAATTCTTCAATGTTACCTCATTTTCTCCTGAAATAATTTGGTTTCATAGATTTAAAAAACAGAGGCAAAAAGAATCTGTTGGAATGATACAGGACAGTAGCAGTAAAGCATGTGAAGATATGAAAAAGGTTAATTGAATACTTTCTCTATTTTTTACTTCGGAGAGTTGTCATGAGGGGTAAATGAAACGATGTAAGGAAAAACACTCTGTATTTTCAAAGCACTAGAAAAACTTGTTCCACAAAGATTGTATTAAACCCGTATTTGGTCCTGTACACAATGCAGAGCTGTAGTAAGGTGTTCTAAGCCACAGCGTGATAAACCAAACAGGCGTCTGCATGAGTCCTCAGGAGCAGGAAGTCACCAGACTGACTAAATGGAGTCAAAGTCCCCATGCCAATCAATAGTGAGATTGAGCCCATGAGTGGCCACTGTATTGCTACACTGATGAGTTAGGGAGACTTAGTCTCCTCTCCCCAAATAAACAAAAAAAAGAAAAAGCAAACCAAGAAATGCATATGATGTACATACTTTATATATAATGTATCATCTATATCTATATGCATAGATAGATGTGTATATTATATATATATATAGTGGCTATGTATCTGTGTGTAAACATGGATACATGTATACATGTGTGTATACTATTCTAGAAAATACGAGAAATATATAAATACATTATATGAGTCCTGATTCCATGGGAGCTATAGTTAAACCTGCTCCCTAGGGGGGAGGCAGGTAAAATGACATAAATGTATGAGAAGTATAAAGTCAAAGAAGAGGTCAGGCAAGAAGAGATCAATTTTGTTTGGAAAGCTGTGAAGAATCAATAATAAATGTTGTTATTTTATTTCAATGAAATAAACATTTATTAAGTCCCCTACTATGTGCTGGCAAAGAGGAAAACTTCAACATTAGTTGAAGAGAGAAATTCAAAAAGAATGGAGTTGGTGGTCATGTTGAATGCTGATGAAATGCAGGAGTAAGGATTGGAGCAACAGAAAAGGTCATTGGATTTGACATTAAGAGATCATCAATGATCTGAGAGGCATCAATTATTGATGTTGATATCACAGGCTTAGGTTTAGAAATAGAAGGTACTTAAAGAATGAGCTAATTCATCTTCTATTGTTTTATAGGAAAACCAACAAACAGAAAGCTAAGATTTAGGGAGGTAAAATATCATGCCCAGGTCCCTGATCATAAAGGTGTTAGTTATGATGATGATGTCTACAATAACTAATATTGGGTCTCTGATTTACGTTAATCCATATTCTACTCCTCCTAAGCTTCCACAGGCATCCGTCTTGATTCTGTCAAATTTCATGGAATACAATAAAAAATATGTTACATCATGTGCTTTTTGGTCTATCTCCATATAATTTTGAAATGGGTTGTAAATATACTTTAAGAATAATATGATATGTCAGGAGTTTAATATTTTATTTTGAGCTCTTTAAGAGTATGATAAAATATAATCAAAAAAAATCTAGCATAAGGGATCAGAGGCCCAGGATTCTACCTTGCTTCTGACATTTACTAGGTTTGTGATGTAGGGCAAGTCACTCCATGTCTATGAGTCTCAATTTCCATATATGCAGAATGGAAATAATACACGTGGTACTGACACAGAGTTGTTATGAAGAAAGTGATTTGCAAAGCTTAATGCTTTATTTGAATGCAATATGAATCAGTTTTATTATGTTACGCTTTGAAGGGAGCTCTTGGCAACATTTAACTTACTTTGCTGCCTCCTCTTAGGGTCAGTTGCTTTGTTTCCTGAGATATGAGAATGCAGGAGTTGACAAGGTTGTAAAGTAAACCCATGAATGAATTCAGTGCTAGCTGTTAGATTTTTATATTGTCAACTAAGTAACAGTTCTGGAGCCTTGCTAGCCATGAATTTGACAATAGCACCCAGGATATCAGAAGTCAAAGTCATATGTCTGTTTCCTTCATGCAGATGATTTTATATTTATGGGGCTCTTTTCATATATTAATCACAATATTCAATCTCTTTGGATAACTGAATGCCCTGAAAAAAAGACATTCTCTTTAGTATTACTATTACTTAGGTGACTTCCTTGAGGTCACCTAGAGAGTTGAAAGTGTCTTTACTGTTCATTTTGATTAAAAAAAAACCCAAGAAATAAAGGTTGGTATCTTTGCTCACTACTTCCTAGATGAGGCTTTTATAATAAAGCCTGAGACTACAGTGACTTGAGGCAGGCATTCTTTGCAGTAAGAATATTCCAACATGAATGACAGTGTCTGTTGGAATGTTGATTGGTTTGCTGAATGATGTGCTAGATGTCAAGCCCTCTGTTACTTTATTGACTTTCTCAGCAGGGGAATAAATCAACAGGGCACTGTGGCATTGGCAATGATTGGGCTTCTGTAGCTTTAAGCAAAAGAAAATATTGAGCCACTCATACAAGGATTAAGTGGACCTAAAATGCTTTGATTTGGCTGTCATACAATACCGCAAGGAACTTACCAATCCGTTTTGCAATTCACAGAACACTATTCTATCTTATTTGGAATTCTGCCCTTG
This sequence comes from Potorous gilbertii, assembly GCA_028658325.1. Taxonomy (NCBI): domain Eukaryota; kingdom Metazoa; phylum Chordata; class Mammalia; order Diprotodontia; family Potoroidae; genus Potorous; species Potorous gilbertii. The sequence continues at coordinate 25,873,469 of CM053770.1, read as the reverse complement.
CCAAACACAACAACTCAGCTGTATTTTCAAGAAAAAAAATATGTTACTTATGTTCAAATATGCAAATACATAGTCTGATTCTCTGATTATGTTTGATTGTATGTGATTAGCACGGATGGTGGTGAGGCAACATATATGAATTGCTATGTAAAGTCAGGACCATGGAAAGGGGATATGTTATTTGCCCCTCTGCCTGAACCCAACTAGTCTGGCCCTGCTTTGTGTATTTCTTTAACTATCAAGGAGCACCATTTAATTATTTTTTCTAAAATTTCAGACCTTCCCCCATCTATTTGATCATTTCCCTCTCTTCTTTTCCCACTATTTTTGGTCAATCAAAATCTTCCATGAAAAGAATTTAATTGGTTAAAGAGTAATACAAGTAGTGATACAAGGATTTGGCACAGGTAACTCAGCAGCAGCAGCCATCACAGTTCTCCTCTAGCACAAGAACAGAAGCCTGTTCCTTAGGACTCTGACTCATGCTAAGAGAGACAGAAATTTCTGTGCTAATGAGAACATCCCAACAACTTAATTGGGAGGCCAGTACTTCAGTCATTTATACCAATCTTGTCCAAACTATCTGGAAATTGGAATTCTTTCTGGCTGCTTCAAGAGCTATAGTAATCTTGAACTCACCTCCCACTGGGTCCTCACCCTGGTTTCTTATTGATTTGACTGGGTTTGAGCTTATTTTCCTGCTGACAGCCACTACTGCTCCTACCATCTGGCTTCTATTGCTAGTGAGATGATACATTTTAGCTCCCAGTATAGAAGCAGGACAAAGTATGGTTGCCACCATGTCTGGGCTTTTGCTCCTCACAGTCATGGAATCAATATACTTTGTATTTTGATAGAAATTTATCCTTTTAGTACAAGCCACAGTCACAAAAGTAAAAAAAAGAACTGCTATTTGGTGCCATATCTGCACTCACCTGTTCACTTCTCAATTACTCCTTTATCTTCTCCAGTTCTAATACTTCATCATGACATAGAAGAGAATGGATTTCAAATCTATGCCATTGTAGAATAAAAACATCTTGAGTACAGGGACTCTTCTTATTTTTTTTGTATCACTAGCAATTAGCATAGTGCTTTGTACACTGGAGGCACATAATAAGTATTTGTTGAATTGAGCTGTACACCTGGCAGATATAACCAAAAGAGGAAGTCTTCATGTAGGAACCAGGTAACTGAGTCCTTGTCTGTTGTCCAAGAAACCTCTTAGCTCACTGATTGGGAGATACTTATTTTAATTCTGCTACTTGATTCAAGTGTTACCTAGGTCAAATCACTCCACTCACCAACCTGGGTCTCAATTTCTTCATCTGTAAAGGGAAGGAGTTGAACTCAGTGACTTCTAAATTTCAATATCTATGATATTAGGACCCACTGATCTGTTGCAAGGTGATGAACAGTTTAGCTGCAACTGCCTCACACCAAAATCCAAATGGGTTACCATTTGGGTAGATGGAGAAAGCATACATAGAAATACAATTACAAATCTGGGATGGGTACTCAAATATACGCTGACCACAGTTTCCCCAAGTGAAAGTGTGTTTAAGGAACCATAGCAAATTCTGTGCTAAAATAATATCAAAACAAAGATATTAAAGAAAAACCAAAGAAATCTTCTAGGTTCTTTTCCTTTGTTGACTCAAACAACAAATGTGTAATTTTAGAGATTTCTTCCTTTCTCCCTTTCTCTCTCTCTTTCTCTCTCTCTCTCTCTCTCTCTCTCTCTCTCTCTCTCTCTCTCTCTCTCTCTCTGTCTGTCTCTCTTTCCTTTTTTGCTTTTGGCATGATTTCTATTATCCTTGGATTTCAAATTACCCTTTGCTTACAATTCTGTAAACTTAAGAGGAAAATACTTGAACAGAGTCAACTCTGGTGCCAGTATATGTTTAGCTCTCCCTATAAAGGTCTGTCTGGGTCATGAGTCACTTTGTTTCATAAGGAGAGGATTTTGAAATATTCCACCCTCTACAGAGAGTCACTTTTAAAACCCAAGTAGACTTAAATTTGATTGCCTTTCAACAGAGGTCATGCGGTGTTCCCAACTAAATGACAGGAATTATTTAGTCCATTTCATCCAGAACATTTCATGTTCATTTTTTTCAGTTCATCTATATCCAAATGTAGGTTAATAGTAAATAGTTCAATGTTCACTGACTTTATAATGAACATCACACTATATAAATTTGACATGTTGACTTCATGTGAAATTATTTGGGGAGTAATTTGATGGAAATCTAAAAAAGGCCACACTTTAGCTTTCCATTGAATGTATATTTCAAGCCATTTGAATTTACCCAATCAAAAAACTCTTCTACTCTGCAGGATACATGCCAATGTCACATGTGAATCAATTTTTGCGTTCATTTAATATTTGACTGGTCACAATTTTCTCCTTACATGATAAGGATGAAGTAAATACATTAAATTCTCTAGAAAAATATTCTAAACTGTTCTTCAGTTGACCATTCTCTCTGATTTGCAGTGTCTCATTTATATGGGGTAAAAGTTAATGAACCAGTGGTAAAATATAATTAAAATGATCTTGACTGATTAGAACATTGAACTGAATATAATAAGATCAAGTTTTATTCAATAAACATAAATGTAAAGTCTTATACTAGGGTTCAAAAAATCTACTCCACAAGAGAAAAACGAGAAAGGTTAATTTAGGCAGTTCATCAGAAAAGGATATAAGGAGTTCTAGTGCGTTGAAAGCTTGATATAGGACAGCAATGTATTATGGCAGCTAAGAAAACTGATACCCACTTTTCCTTTCTTAAATGGAGTATAGCATTTGGGGTCAAGAAGGTTAGAGTTCCTACGTAATCTACCCTGGTCTTAACACACTGGAACATTATGTGAAGTTCTCAGTTTTCAGAAAATCAGTGACTAGCTGAAAGTCACACAGAGAAGATGGAAAGATGGTGAAAGGCTTTGAGGTTATAGCTTGTGATGATTAGTTGAAAAAACTAGGGAGATTTGGCTGAGAGAGAATAGTTAGGTAGGACCTATTAGCTCTTTTTAAACATTTGAAGGTCTATCAAGTTGCTGAGAGGCTAATCTTGTTTACTTGTTCCTGGGTGGGGAGGGGGATAGTAGCAAAAAGTAGAAGTTATGAAGAAGTAGAGGTGATCTTAATAGACTTAATGTGATTCTACTGAGATAGAGCGCTTCCCAGGGAGGAAACCCTTCTCCCAAAGTAGAGCAGAACTACCTCAGATCACACATCCAGTGTTGTTTGAGGCCAGCTCTTTACTCACTATGCCATGATACTTAGAGGGTAGAAATAGAAGTGGTAGGTGGAAGTTGCCAAAAAGAGGAATATACACTTAATTTATAGTTCTGTCACATAGTAGAAGGGGGTGCCTTACTACCTTCCTTGTACTGAAATAGATTGGCTACTATTTTTTGTCTCCATTCTTATCTTAAATAATAACAATTTCTTTACATGCAATTTCCCTTTTGGTTGCATGAAATTTTCTTGATGAATGGGACTTTTTCTTTCTTTGTTTTTAAACATTTCACTCCAAATATCTACCATAATGCCAGATATATAGTAGTATGTAATAAATGTTTGCTAAATTTAATTGAATTAAATTCAATCTACCCTACTTGGTATTCCCCATTATAATATCACATTTCCAGCCTCTGTGCCTTTGCACAGGTTGCAGCCCATATTGGAGTGTTCTTTCTCACCTCAACCCCTTCAGGGCCCATTATATTTGATTCTTTGCATGTCTCCTCTTCCATTGCTATTCAGTTCCACTAATCAGATGGATCTTTCTTGGATTTTCTTCATACTTCAAATCCTAAATCTAGAAACTCTTTGTATGAAAGCCCTCTTAGTAAAAGAAAACCCTTTTTTTTCCTACTGACTCCAACTTTCACTTGACATTCATTACTTCTTTTTATGTCACTCCACAATCTTTCGAGGCTTCTCCCTAAGGGAAAGCTGTCTTTTGTCCCTGGGTCATATTCTGTCATTCTCTAGATCAGTGCAATAGAATTCTGACCCTTCTTGCTGGGATTAAAGGACAAAAGTCTCCTCCTTGTTATAAACACTGTGTGTGTGTGTGTGTGTGTGTGTGTGTGTGTGTGTGAGAGAGAGAGAGAGAGAGAGAGAGAGAGAGAGAGAGAGAGAGAAAGAGAGAGAGAGAGAGAGAGAGAAAGAGAGAGAGAGAGAGAGAGAGAGAGAGAGAGAGAGAAAGGGAGAGACACAGAGACAAAGACAGAGAGAGAGAGAGACAGAGGGACAGCAGAGAGACAGAGGGACACAGAGAGACCGCAAAACACGTGTAGAGAGATGGACTTAATATCCCCACTGTGCATGATTACTGAGCCACCACAATGGTGAAACAAATGAGGCAGTTTTGCTAGACACCAAAAGCTGTGAAGCAGAGGAAAAATAAAATGCATTTGTATTCAATAATAGCCAGTATTAAGTGGAGCTTGAGATCATTGGGCTCTGGTTGTCTTAGAGTGAATGTAAATTGCAATTGTATCTGTATCTGCCAGACACCCTGAGTCTTCCCCTCCCAGAATCATTTTTTTGACTAGCTAAAGAGGTCATTCTCTGCTTCATTTTTCACCTATCCTTAATCACTGAATGGATGCTACCTCAGTCAAACTGAGACCTATTAAAGGCATTAACTTAAAAATACCAAGGTCTCCCACTGCAGCCAGGGCCATCTCCTGTTGTCCTGATCTATATCTTGCTGCTGGATCCAGATGGCTCCAAAGGAGAAAGTGAGGCTGGTGATTTAGCACAGCCCTCCCTCACTTAAATCCAACTCACTTGCATGTCATTGCATCACCTCCCTGATGTCACGGTCCTCTTAAAAAACAAAGGTCAAACTACAAGCAAACATTAATAAAGGAGAGGAACTGTGGTATACAAGGAACAGTAAATACATTCATTTTGAATATGGACAGTATTTAGGGACAGGATTGTATAATCATCCTAGAAACAAAAGTTGAAATGAGTTGGTGAAGAACTTTACATTCCATAAAGAAAGTGAAAATGTCTCTTATATCCTAGACATTCTATGCCATTTCAATGAGAGTGGATGATGGGGTGGGAAGGAAATATAAGTTTTAATTCTTGCCTTAGGCACAAAATAGCTAATTATGTTGCTAATTGTGTAGGGAGTATGAGTTGAGCTTTCATAAGCTCAAATCCATGATGGAGTTTTTAGAGTGGAGATTTCTCCACTATAGATTGCTAAGGATTTTATCATGTTGTTTCCTGGAATATTTGGAATTACCTTCTTTGTATTTCCTATTTACCCTCAGATAGAATCAGCTTTGTGATTCATCTAAATGTTTAGCAGATAGAAACATTGTCAAAATACCTCCATTTAATTCCAACTATAATATGTTTCTAGTGGGAATGATTTAATTTGAAAGAGTAGGATAGAACCTGATTGCCATTCTCAGTGTGATCCTTTTTTATTGCTCATCAGTGTTAGGTTTTCACATTGCAAAAATGATGCACATATCATCACAACACTTATGGGCATTTCTGGAAGTTCTGGAAGATTTTGGTCTAATAGCAATAAAATTGTCTGATGGCCTCTGTATCAAGGAATGGCAGCTGGTGCCTATCTACTTATCCATTTTTTACATCTTCTTCATTTCTCACTCATGTCCCTCTCTTTGTTTTTCTCCTGGTACACAGAGAAGACTAATGGCTCTGGTTGAAGAAGATATAGGTTCAGATCTCATTTCTGTCATTTATTCCCTTTGTTATAACTTTGAGCCAATCACTTCATTTGCTTAGTCTCAGTTTTTTTCCATCTGTAAAATGGGTAATAGGGTCAGATAACCTTTAATGTATATTTCAGTTCTAGATCAGTGATCTTTAATTACCTTTTGCTTTCATGCTTCATAATTTTTCTCCCTTTATTTTTCTACTTTTTTCCCTCTTTTCCCTCCCTTACCCCCCCACTTATTACCCCATTTTTCTTGCCAAGGACTTGTCCAAACACAGCTTAGCTTTGCTGATGCTACTCAGGACTTAATTAAATGAGTCTTATGCTCTACCCTAATGAAGCTTTTTGCAACCTTACCTTTCTTTTACTTTTGGAGATGATAGGAACGATTTCAGAGAATTCCATTCAGAAGAAAAAATCCAGCTAAGCATCAGTCTCATCTTCTTCCTTGTATGTGCTATTTCATTCAGTTTCATTACTAGTTCTCTTGTGGGGACTCCCTTTCATTCTAAGTTGTCTTTTCTGTACAATAGAATGAAATTCTCCTTCCCCTTGGTGACAAGGATGGTGGAATAGTGATTAAGTATTCATAGAAACCTAACACTAAAGAAAGGAGTAGAAAAGGGAATTTATATAGAAAAGAGAAAACAGCTGAGATCAGGCAAACCATTGAATCCAAAGAGAATGCTAAAACATGCCCAGAGTAGGTCGAGGGAGAGACAGCAGTGGTACGGAAGACAAAGGAGAAAAACATCAACTGTCAAAGATGGTAGGAAGGGAGAAAACAAGTGAGTAAGGAGAAAATTATTTAGTTCCAAGAGATTGTATCAGAGAGTTTTAAACACAAACACACACACACACACACACACACAGACACACCATAAATTCTCTCTAGAATACTAATAATTGCGATGATCTGGTAAGTATATTTAACTAGCACAGAAATAGAACATAGAGGGTTCTTTTTTCTTTCATTTTTTACTTTTCTTTAAAAAACATTTGGTATTCTTGATGTCTTTGAATGTAAAAAAATAAAATAAAGGGAAGGAGCCAACTGGGAATCCTAAGTTTCCACAGCTTCTAGTTATTCCACATTGAAGTTACAGCCAGGTAGCTGCCTGTCCAACATAAAACTAGTTTAGTGAGACAAGACCAAAGGCTGGGCAAGTAAGGTTGAGGCATAGGTCCTCTGAGCCCCTAAAGGTTCCTTAGAGAGTCAAGTGACATGGGAATTTCACAACCAAGTGCTAAATGGATGTGAGACGTGAGGAAAGGGAGGAGAGGGGGAGCAAGAGAAGGGGAGGAAACTAAAAGCTAATCCCTGCCTCAGTTTCCAAAGAGCCTCATAGACTCAAGCACCTTGATGAAATACCTGAAGAGTTAGCCTCGGGGAGGTAGACAGAAAGGTAGGGAAGACTGATATTTGTTAAACACCTATTATGTACCACACCCTGAAATAAGCACTTTACAAATATTATCTCATTTGATTCTACCAATAATCCCAGGATATCAGAATCACATTGGAATCAATACTGATGGAGTTTAACAAGCTTATTATTAAGGATATCTAAATGCTACTAAAAGAAATAATTGATTCAAGAGTAAATGATTACTTAGATGCTCATTAATGGCATTGCCTGTCAAAAAATGCAAAATTCACAGGAAACAGTTCATTGTCCTTAAAGGGATATGGGATTCAAATAGCTGCCTAGTTCATCAAAAGAGGGATTCACCTTTGTTGTTTTGTGGGGAAGCCAAATTGTCAGTTTTGTGTATTCCCAGATCTATATATGGTATTTGTAGAACAGCTTGAATAGCTTCGCAATCTTTTGGCCAATTAAAATGAAGCACTGGGGATGGCAGAGGTAAATAGGTGGCTCAGCGGACAGAGCGGGGGCCTGGAGTCAGGAATACCTGAGTTCGTATTGAGCCTCAGACATTTCCCAACGTTGTGACCTCGAATTGAAATCTCAATATTTATCGTTGATTCGTCACTAGTCTGTCCAATTAAAATGGATCTCTTCTTAACTGACCTCTTCGTTGACTTTATATTTCTCAAATATTTATGTCACTTCCCCCCTTGGGAATCAGATTTAAATGACAGCCCTCGTATCCTTCTCCACCTCATTTTAGGAGTAGACTGAGGTAAACGGAGCTAAATGACTTGCCCAAGGTCACAGTTTAATTAACAATTATATGACCTTGGACAAGTTAATTAACCTCAACTTGCCTTAATCCACTCAGGAAGGAAAGGGCAAAGCATTTCAGTATCTTTGCCAAGAAACCCCAGTGACTTCATTGGTATCATAGGGTCCAAGGGTCACAAAGAGATGGACATGACGAATGACTGAACCATAGAGATCAAATTCCACTCCATAATCCTATGTTGCAAAGGGCAGAGTATTTCTGCCTTAATGTTGCTAAAGAATCCTTACTTTACATGAGTAGAGTGATTTTTAGCCCTAGGGTTGTCCCCACTTTGAGGAAACCACACGTTTACTGCCAACAAGTACAATAAAAATATGAATCCTAAATGACGGATAAAGCATTTCTTAAGCCTCTGCTATGTTCCAGGCACTGTGCTAAGCACTGGGGAGAGAAACCTAAGCAAGGAAGCACCTCACCTCAAGCAGTTTACATTCTACAAAAGAGAACAATATACAAAATGGAGCTAGTAGAGGAGTCAGACTCCACTCTTTTAATACCTATGGCCTTTCAGGGGAAAAAAAACTTGGTGTTGTAGGTATGCATTGAAATAACTTTATTTTAGATATGCACTTCTGATATTGCAGAGTTACAGCCTTGCTTTAGTTTGGTTTTTTTTTTTTTTGTCCCAGAAAAGAACATTGTCTAGCATACTTTTAACACTCTAAATTATGAATAAAACATCAGGTGGTAAAGGTATATCACTTAGCAGAATTTTTAACCAACTAACTGAACTTTGTATTTATTTATTTGGTTGTACTTCTAAGTTTCATTAATTTTCCTTTGGTAAAATCCTAGAGTGTCATAAAGTGTAAGGCATACATGACTCAAAATATCTTTCTTTCTCCCAAGGGTGTAATCAAAATTGAAAGTTTTTTTTTTCTTGATATTTATCAAACATCAGAAAACTTTCTTCTCAGGATGTGTTACTTGATAATCATGGATTTTAAAAATTTTTTTTAATTTTATTTTTTATTTATGGAATAAAACAAGCATTTTCATAACCTAATGCAATAAAAAGATGATTGTATATAAAACAGTAAATCTACTATATACAACTTTCAAATATACAAGGAAATTATCATGTAAATTTCTTGTTTATCTTCACTTGCCCTTCCCACCCTAGAGATAACTACCATTAGACAAAAATAGGTATATGTGTGTATGTATATGTGCTTATATATGTATGTGTAGATATGTATATGTATATAAGTGTATATACATATACATATATAGACAAACTATATACACACATATACACATTTTGCATATATATGTATATGTTTATGTGTGTATGTGTGCGCACACATATATACATATACAAACTTCTGTTTATTAGTTCTTTCTCTGGATGCAGATGTCTTTCTTCATATATCCTTTGTAGTTAATTTGAGTATTTATAATAATCAAAATAGCTTATTGTATTGATAATGCCTTTTTGCTTATTGTTAATACAATTTTGCTTCTTAATGGGAAGATCTTCCCCACCCATTAATGGGCATGCTCGTTAAGGGGAGTTTGATTAGGGAAGATTTGCAGGAAGACCTTTTGTTAATTTTCTAACTAGGCACTGATTGTGATTCCCTTTGGCTCTAAAAAGTATATAAAGACTCTGAGATGTAGTTTTACTTTGGGGGCTTAGTTTTGGAAGAAGGTTTTTGTGCCAGATGAGACTCTGGGAAGCTGTTGAGCAGCCCACCCTACCCCACCCCAGCTTTGAAAACCCAGATGTTGGTGTTTCTCTCTCTGGTAGCTATGTATCTATGTAATGGTCAGACAGTTTGGAAGGCTGTCTGTTGCTCTTTTTTTTCCTCTTGTATTTTTCTCTTTTGGTGAATGATATATGTGCTTGATTAAAGGGGATTGTTAAACCCTCAAAAGCTGCCTTTCTTTTTAGAAAAGCAGATCCTATAACCTGTGAAAGCAGACCCCCTCTGTATGTCAGGGTGCTTACTAATACACTTATTTGTTCCAAGTTATTCTTAAAACAGTATTGCTGACTGTATACAGTGTTTTCTTGATTCTGCTCATGTGGTCCTTCATCATTTTGTGCAAATTTCCATGTTTTTCTAAGATCATTGAACTCATCATTTCTTATAGCACAGTAGTAGCCATCACAATCATATACTACAACTACTTTAGCCATTCCCTAACTGATGGACATCCCTTCAATCTCCACTTCTTTGTCACCACAAAGAGAGCTGCTATAAATATTTTTAAAACATATAGGTTCTTTTCCTTTCTCCCTAATCATCTTTGGAAATGGATCAAGTAATGGTATTGCTAGATCAAAGGCTATGGACAGTTTAATAACTCTTTGGGCTTAATTCCAAATTGTTCTCCAAAATGACTGGATCAGTTCACAATTCCACTGACAAGGAATTAGTGTTCCAATTTTTGCACATCACTTTCCCCTTCTTTTATTTTAGTCAATCTGGTAGGTGTAAAACAGTATATCAAGGTTCTTTTAATTTGCATTTCTGTAATCAAAAATGATTTAGAGTGATTTTTCATATAACAATAAATTGTTTTGATTTCATCAGAAGATACATTTTTGATATTACAGTTTTATGTTCTTATATATTGTTGATGAGTGCTTGCTCTTTGATTGTGATTGGGTTGTAAACAAGTGGAAAATAATACTGAACATCTTTGGGAAGAGTATAAGATTTCTGGGAGTAAGGACTGTTTTTTTTAATCTCCAGTACTTTGAACATTGCCTTGCATGTAATTTTAAAAAAATGATAATTACTTGTTGACATGAGTTGAATTTTGACTAAGGAAACAGGGAAGAAAAGACTGGATTGCATTTGGGAATCTGTAAAGCTCTTTCAGCAAAGCGAAGTTGCTTGCTACTGCCAAGGTCAGTCGTTGTAACCTGAGGACCATTATGATGACACTATGTGGTGATACAGAGGGTAATATTTTGTAATGTGTAGGAAGTTGGCCTCAGAACCAGAAGATCCCATATGAATCACTAAAGATCTCAGTAGTACTCTAGGCAACTCTCTAAGACTGGAAGTATCAATCTCCACTAGTAAGGGGCTTTCCTCATCTAGGAGTAGCATAGATCATCAAAATGACAGGTTCAGTCCCTATCCTAAACCAGAGGCAGATCATATGAAACTTCAATGTCAAAAGAATGGAAATCAGAGGTGAACCCAAAACCAAAACAAACAAAAGACAAGCCGAGATACATGGCAGATATCAGTGGCTTGTAGCATTTTACCAATGATAATTTATATTCAAGAAGTAACAGAAAGCTATATAATAAATGATTTAAGTGGAAAAAAAGAGGCTAGTCTAGTAGTAAGTGTGAATGGCAGCATATAGGTAAACCCATATTGTGACTACATCCACAATTTATTTCAAAACCTAGAAGAGAGGGAAGAAAATTATAACTCAACAGAAAATCCTCCTTTTCATTGGGTAGAGCTTCCACGTGGATTTTATAAATGTGTGGATGAGCATTGCTAAGAATGAGATGCAGCCTGTGATATGTACTGAAGAAGGAGTTATAAACATTCATAAGACTGGCTGCATCAGAGATAACCATATGTCAGGAAAGACGGTTAGGGAATTTTTTTACTTCATCTCGTCGGGTCTCAATTTTTATTCATGTGATGACGCCCTATGAACACACCTCCATTTTGTGGTCCAATGAGCCCTTCAGTGTCTCTATCAGTGAATCTGGGGCTGGGGGATTGTTATTTTTATTCTTCTTGGGCAAGCAGTTGAGAAAGTAGAGTCTTAGATTTGGACTTCTGACACTTCCTGTGTGATCATGGGCAAATTACTGGGCCTCATTTTCATCATCTATAAAATAGAGATAGTAGTAACCAGAGTCTTTAACTTAATAGAACTGTTGGAAAGATTAAAAATGGAAATATGGATATAAAATGCTTTGCATTCTTTCAAAGCCCTGAATAAGTATAAATTATTGATAGCAAAACATGATAGATCCCTAGTCCCAGAAGATAATTACCAGAGAAAGAAATAGTTTGTATCTTGATTTTTTCCCCTAAAGCATGGGGATTTATCAAATGCACCTTTTGTGGGGAAGTGATATGGCATGGTCTTTATGTCTTCTGATGGATCATAGAGGAGAGATTTCTCTTTAGAGAAACAGCACAATGTAGTGTGGGTTATTTTGCACTTTTTATTATTTTTAGGTGTTCTCAATATTTATATAGTGACTATGATATCTAATTAATAAAAGAATGAAAGTTCACAAAATTGAATTTTAATGCCAAAATTTAAACAAAAATGCATTTGCTTCAAATTGATTTTGGAAATAGAATGGACATAAGTTTAATAGTATCTTGAATAAATTTGTTGTAAACAAAATAGAAGATTTCTAATAATTATAAGAGCTACATGTGTTAGTACACTCTTTAGTTCATTACAAATAATATGCTTTGGATAGTCATTGTTATTTGAAAAAAAGGATGATTCTAAGGCCAGCAACTGCAAATTTGTAAGCAATGATTTGGGTTAAGGGAACTGATGAAAACCCAACATCACTTTGTGTGTGTGTGTGTGTGTGTATGTGTGTGTTTATGCGTGAGAGAGACAGATGGACAGAGAGACAGAAAGACTGAGATAGATATCCCAGAATTGACCCTGAATGATCTCCTTTTAGAGCTTATATATACTTCTAATTCCATTATTAGATTCAATAAGCACGAGACAGAGCACAGAGCTTAGTCAGTAAAGCCTGGGTTCAAGGCCATTCTCTGACACATATTGGCTGTATAATGTTGGGCAAGTCTCTCAATCTCTCCATGTCTCCTCAAGCTATCTAAGACTGTAAGTTGCAGAAAATGTTCTGATCTACGTTTTAATAGCAAAATCCTCATTGGAAATGTTCTCTATACTGAAAACATCACGAGTCTTCTAAAAGATAGACAGACAGATAGGTATTTACTGATAGAGAGATTTGCTGTTCTTTAGTTATTTTCAGTCATGTCTGACTCTGCAACCTTTTTGGAATCTTCTTGGTAAAGATACTGGAGTGTTTGCCATTTCTTTCTCCACCTCATTTTACAAGTGAGGAGACTAAGGCAAACAGAGCGAAGTGACTTGTCCAAGGTCACAAGACTGATAAGTATTTGAGGCGAGATTTGAACTCAGATCTTCCTGAATCCTGGACCAGCACTCTATCTACTATGTCACCTAGGTGCCCCAATATAGAAGAATAAGGATATGTAATATGTATAATAAATATATATTTGTATATATATATATATATTTGCGTACATATTTTCATATACACAATATACATATACACATACATGTCTGTTTAAATATATACGTAATCAATCTACAAGCATTTATTAAGGGCTTACTTTATTCCAGGCACTATCTTAAACTTTGGAAATAATGGAAAAAAATATATGATCACTTCCCCCAGTTAATCTACAGTTATGCAGTACCTACTATGCCCAGCACTGGGCTAAGCTCAAGTACTCAATTATTTTATATTCTCTCAGGGAAGGCAGCTTCTCCATATGTAGATCTATACATAAGCTTATACAAAATAAAGGACAGCTAATGTTTGTGGGGCATTAGGAGCTAGAAGTAAATAAGGAAAGATTTTATTTAAAATGTGGTGCTTGAACTAATATCTGAAGGATTTAGAGTCAGATGACTATGGACAATATTGAGAACAGGAGATAAAAAACAAAACTAGAGAATACCCTGTCTCTTTCACTCAAGTTCCCTAAGCCTTTATTTTAAAAAGAAACATTTTTTTCATCCCACATATGAACATAACATTTTTATATTTTATCTATATGATGATAGAGAATGAGGGAGAAAGAGAGAGGAGAGAGAGGGAGAGACAGAGAGAGAGAGACAGAGAGACAGAGGGAGTCTGAGACAGAGACAGAGATTGAACCAAATTTTCTGCTTTCTCCCTGCTTCTGTATAAATCTGAAAAAATTTCCCTGGACATCCATAATTTCATTTAGACATTTAAAGAAAAGAAGCACTTCCAAGTAAAACCAAGTCCTTCCCCCGCTTTGTGGCCATTAAACAAACCACTACAAAAATGCAACCACTAAGTGATCTGATCCTACAGACAATGACATGAATGATAACCCTTCCCCTACCTCTGGCTAAAGGAATGAAATAAACTCATTGTCACAAAGAAGAGATAAGGATACTAACTCAGTGGGCAAACACTGGAACTCAAGCTCAAATGTTTGCATTCTGGTCCTTGGCATTCTCATCTGATAATTTGTTGTAATATTGAAAGCATTTGATTGCTAACATAAAGGACTATATGGCAGATGAAACACATAAAGCATTACCCCTCCTCTAGGGTTTCCTAAGCACCTCTTCGATATTTTAGCCAAAAAATAACCATCTGTCCCTGTTATACTGTTGCCTTCTTCTTTTGTTTTCTTTCCCTCTTGGGAAAAAACAAAACACTATCTTATTAAGGCTTTATTTTATTTTATTTTTTGCCAATATGGGCTTAGATGTTTAAGTAACAGGCACATAAAGGAATTCACTTGTAAATTATTACAGTAACTAGCAAAAGTAAATCAAGCCTGAAAAAATAATTTATTTTGCCTCTGGGATCAATTTAGATATAATTCATGGCTGAAACCTGTAGAAACCTATATGACATACTTTGAGGTTGTAGTTTTTCAAGAGACACTTTTGATTTTAAGTTGTTGAAATATTCCAATCAGTGTTTACAATACACTTTTATGAACTTTTAATCCCAAATTTTCACTTGGAAAAAGGAAAATGAAAAGATTGATTAAGGGAAATAGTTCTTACATCATCTTCTCTGTCTGACATTTAAACTACAGTTCTATTTGGCAAGTAGATTGTTGAGACAGAAGTGCAAAAGATGGAAAAAAGTTGAGTGAGGTCTATGTTTATAGTGGAGAGGGGAACGCTAAAATCTTCACTCCCAGTCACATGAAGACTCAGTCACTTCTATTAGAAGTTGATCTAATTCACTTCTAGATGAGTAATTATATGAGTAATTAAAACAGGTCTTTGGAAAATGGATCTTGGCTTCAGTTGGTTCCTACCCTAGGTGAACATTGGGTTGGTTCTGTGGTTCTCAAACAAAAAACACATCCCTGATATTGGTGTATGGTTGTGTCTGAGCACCCGATTTAATAACAGCTGGGATTTATGTAACACCAAAATTTGTAAATTGTTATACAGGTGTTATCTCAATTTATCTTCACCATGACAGGGGAAGATAGGTGCTAGTGTTATCCATGCTCTACAGATGAGGAAACTGAGGCATACAGAAGTTAAGTGTATGAGAAATGATTATTAATAATCGATGAGTTGGGGAGCTTCACTACCTTTGTTCAAAAGTCTTCATTTTAAAATCTCGTCTGAAGATTGAATTTCATCCTCTCTCATGGTCAGATCTTAATGTAGTGAATTACTGCCCAATGTATTCTACACAGGTTTGAGTGGGGATAAACTCTTCAATTAGATTGTCCAAGGCTGAGGATAACTTAGAAGTAAATGACATAATCAAACCAAGCCTTCAACAGAGTAAGTCCAACTCTCGTTGTAACATTCATTCTCTCATTAACCATTAACCAATCAGAGTTGATTGCCACCCACAGGCATGCCCCCCCTTCTATGGGCATATAAACTGTAAGCCCACTGTGACAAGGGTCTTTGACATTCAAGAGTACCACTGGCCTTTTTTTATGAATAACATGCTAATATTATCAATACAATGATTAATTACATAGAAATGATGTCTCTCAAAATTTTTAAATGTCACAAGTAACTTGCCCAGGAGTAAATGTCTGAGACACTGTTAACACTGAGATATTACTGCCTCCAGGTCAGGAGCTCCACTAGCTGCACCACCCTACTCAATCAGGCAAATTTGAATCTTTAACAATAATATAGTATCTAATACTAGTAGCACCTACTATGTGCCAAGCATGGTGCGTAGGAGGTTGTTGTTTCTCACAACAACCCTGGGAGGTAGGTGATGTTATTACTACTGTTTAACAGATAAGGACACCCTGGACCACACAGTTGTTAGTTTGGTGCCATACATTTGAACTCAGATCATCCTGATTCCAGGCCCAATGCTCTGATGCAATGTGCCACACAGGATGCCAGAGAATCACAGACTGGGATTTTGAAATGGACTTTATTAAAGAAAAGTTTCCTCTTCAACAGGAGCTCTTAACCTGGGGTCCATGAAATTATTTTTAAAAAACTGGATAAGTATATTTCTATATAATTTATTTCCTTTGCAATCCTGTGGATTTTACTTTATGCATTTAAAAAGATTATTCTTAGATGGGGTCCGTAAACTTCATCAGACTAAGAGATTCAAGACATACAAAAAGTTAAAAATTTCTATTCTAGGTCGTACTTGAGGCCATTTGCTGAAGGGCATGCCAATCGCTTCCCCACTTTCCACCACTACCCAGGCATCCCACTCTACTTTCAGACAACTGTAATCATAAGAATTTTTTACTGAATATCAAGTCTAAGTCTACTTCTCCATGATTTTTACTTGCTCCTGCTTCTTCTCTTGTAGTTCAGATGGAATAACTTTAATCCCTCTTCCTGATGACATTTGGCCTCCTCTAATCTGAGAACCTGAATTTGGGGCCTTTGGGTGTACTTTGGATGATTCTACCTCTTTTGAGAGCAGTTTTGACTTTGCTAGTCTCTGTACTGGATAATTAACATTGTACATATTTATTCTAGGGTTAAATAAAAGCATTTTCATTGGTTCTCTGGAAAAATCACCCCTAACATTGGTTTGAAGTATTGGAGGCATTTACTCCTTCTTTGTTAGATTGTACAAACCACAGTTTGAAGGCTCCTCAAGGAATAATTTCTCTGTCAACTTAATGAATGAGGAAAGTGGACTGTGGGCATTTGTAGGGATGGATGTGGAGTTTAATATAGGGACTGAGATTCAGTGTGCTATAGGTGAGACTCTTAGTCTCCCTTGAGTTCACAGTTTGCTCCTGCTACTGGGTGACCTTGAGTTGATAATTTGTCATTGTGAATTGTGGTTCACTACTCAATAGCATAAGGGAATTGGGGTTGCTCATTTATATAACAACATAAGACGTTGACTTTATCACATCCTGAGGAATATTTCTTTTCAGTAGTTAGATACTATATTTTATTGTTTAACTCCTGAAATGAATCAGACATATCAACACATTTATAACCCCTTTAGTTTAGGCCAAATCACCTCTTAAGTAAACTATTATAAATGACTTTACTTTTATATTCTTCCTTCCAGTCTTTGCCCTCTCTAATTTATTTTTTTGGGGGTGACAACTCATGATATTTCTAATGTATTGTTTTAGTCACATCATTCCTCTGTTCCAAAACTGTCTTTAGAATTTTTCCCAGGTATCTCTGAAACAATCCCTTTCTTCATTATTAATAGCACAATAGTATTTAATTACATTTATTTACCATAATATATTTAGTCATTTTCCAATTTCTGGTTCTTTGCCACTACAAAAAAGTAGTTATAAATATTGTTGTGCACATAGGACCTTTTCCTCTTTCTTTGCCCTCTGTTATACAAGCTTAATCATGGTATTACTGGGTGAGAAAAATATGCTTAGCTTTCACATATATATGTATGCATGTATGTGTATATATATATATATATATATGTATAACATAATTCCATATTGCTTTCCAATGGCAGAATCAATTCATAGCTATCCTGTAGTACATCAATATACCTATTTTCCCGCAGTCCCTCCAACATTTATTATTTTCTTTTATTACCTGGTAGGTTTCTTCCTCTTACAGATTTAAGGTGGAACCTTAGAGTTATTTCATTTGCCCATTTCTAAATATTAATTATTGGAAGCATTTTTATATGACTATTGAAATCTTTGCTTTTTCTCTTCCCTTGAGAACCACTTGGTCATATCATTGAATATTTATCAATTTGGGATGACTCTTGTTCCTATAAATTTGAATTTGTTCCTACTCCCCACTCCCTATTGAATAAAATATAAACTTCCTATATACCATTCAAGTTTTTCCTTGCAGCTACAATATATTTTTACAGGACTGCTGTTAATATCTTCCATATTTCTGCCGAGCTGGGCCAATAAGGACATTGTACTCTAATATTACCTCACCTTTTCTGATGTCTGTTACTTCAAATTCAACTCAATTCAACATATATTTATCTTATTCACTTTTTCAATTATATCTAGAATGAAATACATCCCTCTCTCACACCACCATTTTGATCCGCTTGAAGACTAAAAGTCAGATGGTAACTTGTGATGCGGTGAATCTTCCCATAATACTGTCAGCTGAGAGTGATCTCATGTCTCATATTTCTCCTGTAACTTTGCCTGGTGTTTCTCTTTACATGTAGTACATCCTTTCTAGTATCATAATTATTTCTGTACAATCATTTTTTGCCTGTCATTTTTAGATTTTTCTCCTTGAAAACAATTTCATCTTTGCATTCCCAGAACTTAGGTCGGTGCCTAAGACCTAAGTGTTTAACAGATATCTGTTAAATTGAACTATATTTTTATAAGTGATGTTAAGGAGGTGATAGGATCCTAAATTTAGAATTAAGAGTCATCTAATCTGACACTGTGCTTTTATACACAAGGAAACTGAGGGCCAAAAAGATGGAGAGACTTGCCTAAGACACACACGATCTAGAACTTCTCATATCAAATCCAATGCTCCTTTCACTATACCGTGCTCCCCCACTTCTCTTTTTTCCCTATCTTTATTTCCATGTCTATTTTCTTCTCCCACCTTCATAGAACTGTAAATAAACAGAGAAGACACCTAAAAGACTATAAATCCCATCCCCTCACTTTACAAATGTGGTAAAGTGAGATTGTTCCCCCCAATCCCATGAGTATCACATTTCTGAAGCACGAAGTAAAACCGTGTTCCTGACTTCAAGCACAGCACTCCATTCCCCTGCATGAATTAGCTACCTTATTTTTGCCCTTTCCTCTCTTCTCCATAGCCTTTTTCCTCTTTCACCCTTCTCTTCTTGAATATTTTTTTATTATTTGATTATTTCCCTTTTTTGTTACTTCTCTGAATATCATTCCTTTCTTCTCCCTCTATCCATAATCTTTTTTTCTATATTTCAGTATATTCTACATGAATAACTTCAAACATGAATTAGTAGACTTACAGAATTTTATTTTTAAGAGCTTTTTTAAAAGTTTATTTATTTTCAGTGTTTTACAATCGCTACCATATAACTTAGATTTTTCCCCTCCCTCCTCCTCTTTCTCCTTACCTCCCTCCTCCTTCCTAAGATAGCATACAAATTTATATAGGCACTAGACACACATTCCTATTAAATACATTTTCACCTTAGTCATGTTGCACAGAAGAATTAAAATGAATGGGAGAAATCATTTAACAAACCAAAACATAATACAAAGGAAAATGATCTGCTACATTCTGCAATTGAATTCCATAGTTCTTTCTCCGGATGTGGAAGACATTTTGCCTTAAAAGACCATTGGGAATTTTTTAAGTCTTTGCATTGCAATGAAGTTCCAAGTCTACCAGAAAAAATCCTCATACACTGTGACAGTTGCTGTGCACAAAGTTCTCCTGGTTCTTCTCCTTTCACTCAGCATCAGATCATATAAATTTTTCAGGTCTCTCTGAAGTCTTCCTGTCCATCATTTCTTATAGCACAATAGTATTCCATTGCATTCATATATCAATTTATTCAGCCATTCCCCAATTGATGGGCATCCCCTTGATTTCCAGTTTTGGGCCATCACAAATAGTGCTGCTATAAATATTTTTGTATATGTGGGACCCTTTCCCATTTTTATGATCTCTTGGGGATAAAGTCCTAGAAGTGATAGTGCTGGGTCAAAGAGTATGTACATTTTTGCTTTCCTTTGGGCATAGTTCCAAATTACTCTCCAGAATGGCTGGATCAGCTCACAGCTCCACCGGCAATGAATTAGTGTTCCAACTCTCTCACATCTTCTCCAACATTTACCATCTTCCTGTTTTGTCATGTTAGCCAATTTGATAGGTGTGATGTGGTATCTCATAGTTGTTTGGATTTACATCTCTCTAATCAATAGTGATTTAGAGCATTTTTTCATATGACTATCGATAGCTTTAATTTCTTTCTCTGAAAACTGCCTTGCCTGTTCATATTCTTTGACCATTTATCAATTGGGGAATGACTTGTATTCTTGTACATTTGACTCAGTTCTCTATATATTTTCAAAATGAGACCTTTATCACAGATACTAGTTGCAAAAATTCTTTCCTAGTTTTCTGCTTCCCTCCTAATCTTGGTTGCATTGTGTTTGGTTGTGCAAAAACTTTTCAGTTTAATGTAATCAAAATTATCCATTTTGTACTTCATAATGCTTTCTGTCTCTTGTTTAGTCAAAAACTTTTCCCCTCTCCGTAAATCTGGTAAATACACTACTCCTTGCTCCACTAATTTGTTTATAGTATCAATCTTTATACTTACATCACGTATCCATTTGGGTATTCTTGTGTATGTTGTCAGGCATTGTTCTATGCCTAGTTTCCAACACAGTTTTATCCAGTTTCCCTATCAATTTTTATCAAACAGTGAGTTGATATCCCAGAAGCTAGAGTCCTTGGGTTAATCAAGCAGTAGATTACTATATTCAGGGCCCATTGTGTCTTGAGTACCTTGCATATTTCACTGGTCTACCCTTCTATTTCTTAGCCAGTACCAAGTGGTTTTGATAATTGCTGCTTTATAATGTAATTTGAGATCTGGTAGAGCTAGGTCACCTTCCCTAGCATTTCTTTTTATTGATTCCCTTGATATTCTGGAGCTTTTGTTCTTCTAGATGAATTTTGATATTATTTTTTCTATCTCTAGAAAATAATTATCTGATAGTTTGGTATGGCACTATTTAGTTTTACATTTTTTTATTATTCAGTGTTCTTATAATTATAATTTACTTATTTAAGTAAGTTAATTTAGGTAGAATTGCCCTTTTTATTATATTGGCTCAGTGTACCCATGAACACTTAATGTTTTTCCATTTACTTAGATCTGACCCTATTCATGTGAAAAGTATTTTGTAATTGTGTTCATATATTCCCTGGATTTATTTTGGTACATACACTTCCAAATATTTTATTGTGTCTACCCTAGCTTTAAATGGGATTTCTCTTTCTATCACTTGCTGTTGGGTTTGTTAGTAATATACAGAAATGCAGAAGATTTGGGAAGACTCCTCCAATTTTCCCAAGTAGTCTATATAGTTTTGGAATTAACTGTTCTTGAAATGTTTGATAGAAGTCACCTGTAAATCCATCTGACCCTGGACATTTTTTCCTAGGGAGTTCAATGATGACTTGATCAATTTTTCTTCTGAGATGGGGTTATTTAAGTATTCAATTTCCTCTTCTGTTAATCTGGGCAATTTATATCTTTTAAAATAATCATCCATCTCATTTAGATTGTCAAATTTATGAGCATAAAGTTGGGCAAGGCAATTTCTAATTATTGTTTTAATTTCTTCCTCTTTGGAGGTGAGTTTGCCCCTTTCATTTTTGATATTGGTAATTTGGTTTTCTTCTTATTTTTGATGAAATTGATCAAAGGTTTATCAATTTTGTTGCTTTTTTTCATAAAACCAACTGTTGGTTTTATTTCTTAGTTCTGGGACAGCTATCTGGGCTTCCATCACAGCAAGAGGGACCCTCCTTTGTGATTTTCCTAGCCTCACATGCTGAGACTTTTTGCCCCTTCTGCTGATCTTGCTGATTCAGGATTTTCCTGGGGCAATATTTTATGGTTCTTTCAAGGTCAACAAGGGGAAAGGGAAAGCATTTACTGATCGCTCTGCCATTTTGGCTCCTGGAAGTTCAAGTAGGTGACTTATAGACGTTTGATCTGAGGACTTATAGTCTCAGGAGCAGCTGCTGCTGATACCTGGGGCACTGTGGCTCTCACTGTCTTGGCTCTGCTGGATTCCCAGCCTGTGCTGCTATTCTGCCACTGCCTCAGGCTACACTGGGGCTTTCCTGCTTGGTCCTGCCTTGGCTGGGATGCACTGCACTGTGCGCTGTATATTCCTCCACTCCCATGGAACGGGTCTTTCTTGTTGACCTTCCAGTCTGTCTTGGTCTGTGAATCTGCCACAGTCTGTCTCCTATTGGATCTGCACCTCCAAAATTTGGTCACATTCTCTTTTTAGAGGTATCTGAAGGAATTTATCTAAGAACTTAGGTGAGTAGTTGTTCTCACTCCTCCATCTTGGCTCCACCCTAACTTACAGAATTTTAGAGACTTAAAAATCATCTAAACCTACTCTTGCATTTCAGTGCTTTTATTTATGCTATAGGTTGGAAAAATGCCACAAATATTGTTCAGGAAAGAAACTTGGTCCATGCATTTTTTTTCCAGTAGGACACATCTAGGCATGTTGATAAACCTTGAAGATTTTAGATAGAGACCATAAAACCAGACAGTTTGGGCATTCTTGTCCCTCTATGACATTTTAAGAAAAGACTCAAAATTTCAATTCCACACAAATTTTCATTTTGGATTGCTTTATGTTACCATATGATGTTTTGCCTTCAAAAAAACAAATAGGTTTCTTTTTTTTCTCCCTCCTAAATGAAAAAAACTGCGACAAGGTCAGAAAAAGTGGTCTAGTTGTGGACAATTCTTTGATTTTTCCCCCCTATATATGAATTACAGAGGATGAGGGATGGAATCATGGTGAATAAGGTATGTTAGGATGTCAGTTTCTTTAGAGTATTTTTAAATACATAAAAGCTGCTTTTCTCACCCATCAGTTATCCTCAAAGCTCAAATAGGCAATTTCAAGAAAAGCTTTTAAACCTTTAAATGCTGATGGGGATCCTCTCCCTAGATATGGAGTCCAATGATGGCTTTCAGCAAATTCCTGCCTCAGCTCTTAAGAACTGTAAAGCTCCATCTCTTCTGTGCAAAAGCCTGTTTGAGCACTTGTAATGCTAAAATATAATAAGAGTTTTTAATAAAAAAATCATCACTTTGCTACACGAATTTTAGAGTCTTCTAAAAATCACCTGCTGCCCTTTCCTTTGCCATGCTTAATTTCCTCTGATTCCAAGGGAGAGGGGAAAGTAAAAGCTCCTTAGATGTCAGGGAAAAAAATAAGCACTGAACTTCATTTGTGGAAAATGACATTTCAGACAGAGGAATTCATTCCTTTCCTTGGTCTCACTATGGACGATGAAATACATCCTTTATCCAAAGGTGTTGTGTCATGTGTTAGCAATATAACAGAGCTTTCTATTGTTCTCTTAATTTGACAAGGCCTAATTGAACTTTTGAAAAGAAATTTTGTGGCAAAAAAAATCACTTCTAAATTGAATTTCTTTCTGGCATATTTTAGCTCAGCAAGGGTTCCTTTCATTGCTTAACATTAACAGAAATGGGGAAAAAAAGATGGAAGGAGAGAGAATATAAACTATCCTTTATACATATATATATGGATATATATAATATATATCCTTTATATATAGGTATATATATATATATATATATATATATATATATATATATATATATATATATATATGGAGAAATATAGAAGAGAATATAGAAGCAAAATAAACATCAATAAATCAAATCTGGAGAGACAGTGAGGGTCCCAGGAAGAAGAACAGTAGATAATGCTTGGAAATGCCATTTCCAATATTAACAATAGTAGTTACAATTTTCAGAGGATTGTAAGATTATGCCATGTTTAATCAACTTATTCTCTGTCTTTATTTTGATAATTAGTAGAGCTTTTATTACAACACTGCTATGTGATTAATACCAATAGGACTTGCTTTGGAACCGTTAAGTTAAAATTCGGTTTCTTAGGAGACTAATCCAATTTTCTGTTTCCTTAAAGTTCATTCTTTAATGGAACCATGAAATAAGTAGCTATAATTAAACATGGAGCCAATGACAATCTGCAGATTTACTGAAATATGTATGTATCTGAAGGGCATGTAGAAGGAAAATGTGTTAAATGTGGAGAGACAAAAGTTAAAAGGAAGTTAAGAAGGAGAACAAAAGATAGTGTATTACCTTGAAAATGGTTCAAAACTTCAATGTGTCTGTGACTCCTCTGATAATCAGCATATTCTCTCCTAAGGTACAGATTGTGATCCCTATATATGTGTGTGTATACATATATATACATACATATATATATATATATATATATATACACATATACAGATAGATAGATATAGATATAGATTATATATATTGATAGATAGATATATCTATATCTCTATATCTATCTATAGATAGACAGACAGATAGATAGATAGATAGATAGATAATTAGGCACTTTTTTCCCCTGTCTTTGCACAAATCTTAAATCGAAGATCTAGCCAACGTACTGGAAACCTTTCTATATAATATTCCAAAGGTACAGTGTTTGGGCAATCAATCTCATATCTTCAACTGGTATAACTTACTCAATTCAAACATTTCCTATTTTCTTTTGGTTGATATAAGTTAGAGTTTAAAATTCAGTATCTTCTTGACATCCTTAGTGAGCCTTCTTTCTGCTTACATTTTTATTCTTAGTGCTTAATACTAAATGCTCAACACATGGTAAGCACTTAATAAGTGTTGATTGGTTTGAGCTGCCTTTCTTGAAGACCATAATTTCCTAGTTTCATTCATCTTTGCTTGTTACTCTTGATGGTTTTCTTCCTCAACCATTTGATTTTCTCAGGCATCCCAAAATTTCTTCTCTGATATCTCATCATTGCATGAAGGTATTCCTGTATTATATTAATAGAATTCAAGTCTGGGGCAGGTTCTACCAAGATGGCAGAACGTTAGACCCAAGAAAGCCTAGCAAAGTCAATCAATCAGTATGCATCTGTTAGAAACCGATTATTTGTCAGGTTCTATGCCAGGCACTAGAGATATAAAGACAAAAGTGAAACAGTTCTCTTCCTCCAGGGTCTTAAATTCTAGAAAAAGACTTTTTAAATAAAATGTTATTTTTCCCCAACTTATGAAAAAATTTTAACATTGCTGGTGTTGATTTCCAAATTATCTAACCCCCTCCCCAAGATGGTAAGCAATCTGATATGTTATATGACTTTGCTTTTTGATATTTGGAACTCAGTTTAGCTAAATTCATAGTCACTTAAAATGAAAAAGATGACCACCAATGGATTTGTTTTGTCACAAAAATTCATAAAAAATTCCTACTAATCAATTCATAGAGGGTGTTACTTAGTTTGAAAGAGAGAAAGAATGGAATAAGCATTTATATAGTGCCTACTGTGTTCTAGGCATTGTGCTAAGTTTTTTTTTTCAACAAATATTATTTCATTTACTCTTCAGAACAACTGAGGTAGATGGTATTACCATCATATTACAGGTAAGAAAACTGAGAAAATGGAGTTTGAGTGATTTGTCCAGAATTAACTAATAAGATTGAATTCAGATCTTCCTGAGTCCTAGCCCAGCACTCTGCCCACTGACCAGCTACCCTATGTAGTCCTGATAAAGGGTGAGTCCAATTCAATAGAGTTATCTAGTGATTAGAATAACATTTACAGTGATGAGATTCTGGTTTCTGAAGTGACCCAGGTAATTGACTTGAGTCAGTGTCACTTCCATAATACCATGCTGCCTCCAAAGAGTTACATAGGAATTGACTATTAAGATTCTCTTAATACTAGCCCTGCTCTGCTTCCAAGGTTTAAAGTCCTATTGTCCCAAAGGAAGCTAAAAATGATTTCAGCTACCAAAAGTCTAAAATTTCTACCCAAGTGACAAATGCTCAAGTGGAAGATGAAGACTATTGGTAAATACCCTTAAACCATTTTGGAGGGATGACAGGATTCCTTCTGTACTTCCTCCCATTAAAGTTGATGTTATACCATTGCCAAAAGGCTATGATTTGAGTCATAACCCTTTAAGCAGAACTATCTGTGAAAAAAATCCTGGTTGGCAGAAAAGCTAGAAGTTAGCCCTGTCCCCCAAGATATATTAAAATTGAGTTTCATTCTGCCCATCAACATAATTTCTTTATCACAGGATCGTCAATGCTGAAATGGGCATATCATGGATAAGAGTATAGGTGTTGAGCTAGAAATATGTCCAGAGAGTGAAATTCAGAGTCGCACATATAGTAAGAGGGCAAAACCAGAATTAGAAGACAGAATCTAGAACTCCAAACCCAGTGTTCTTTCCACTGCACCTCATTGAAATGTTCATTTATAGTTGCATTTTAGTGATATGAACGCCTGGTCATATAGACCATCAGTCAAGCTCAGTGAGCTACATAATTTCCCCATTAGATTTCATTGTTGTTTGCTATTTTCATCAATGAAATGTTGAGTGCTTTACCATACATTAAAATGTCACACAGCAAAGATATTTTCCAAGAGATTTACTGGGAAACAATTTCTGCAGAGTTAACTTGATATCCCAACTGTTTCTGCTGCTTTCCGGAAGAGAATACAGGTTTTAAGGTGGGATTAGATTACCTGAATATCTAAATGTCACTTTGATTCTGTAATTACATAATGAATCAGAATCACAGTGATAATTTAGTCCAATGGATCACAGCTATGAAACTGGAAGGAATTTCATATACTATTTAATAAAATTCTCTCATTTGAAGCCCAAGGAGACTGTGATATGCCCCAAGTCATATAAGTAGTAAGTGTCAGAGGTCTGATTTGAATTTTTTTCTGCTTAATAGTATTTTTTCCAATTACATAGAAAGAAAAAGTTTCAAAATTCATTTTTTTATAAGATTTTGAGTTCCAAAATTTTTTCTCTCTCCATTCCCTTTTCTTTTCCCCTATGCCCTCCTCTAGATGGCATGCAATCTGATATAGACTATACATGGACAATCCTATTAAATTTATTTCCACATGAGTCATGTGAAAGAAGAATCAGAACAAAAGGGAAACCATGAGAAAGGAAACAAAAACAACAACAAAAAAAAGAAAGCACATGCTTCAATCTGCATTAAGACTCCTTAGTTCTTTCTCTGGATGTGGATTGCATTTTCCATCATAAGTCTTTTGGAACTGTCTTGGGTCCTTGCATTTCTGAGAAGAGCCAAGTCTATGAAAGTTGGTCATCACACATTGTTGCTGTTATTGTGTACACTGTTTTCCTGGTTTTGCTCACTTTATGCAGCATCAGTTTGTGTAAGTCTTTCCACGTTTTCCTGAAATCTGCTTGCTCATCACTTCTTATACAACTTATTCTGTCATTCCCCAATTGATGGTCATCCCCTTAATTTCCAATTTTTTGCCACCACAAAAAGAGCTGCTATGAATACTTTTGCACATGCATGTCATTTTTTCCTTTTTGTGATCTATTTGGGATACAGACCTAATAGTGGTATTGGTTGATCAAAGAATATACACAGTTTTACAGCCCTTTGGGCATAGTTCCAAATTACTCTCAATAATAGTTGGATCAGGTCACAACTCCACCAACTATACATTAGTGTTCCAATAGTCCTACATCTCCAACATTTTTTATTTTCACTTTTTGTCATATTAGCCAATCTGATCAGTGTGGATTGGTACCTCAGAGTAGTTTTAGTTTGTATATTTCAAAGCAATAGTAGTTTAGAGCATTTTTATAAGACTATATATAGCTTTAATTTCTTTATCTGAAAGCTACCTGTTCATATTCTTTGACCATTTATCAATTGGGGAGTGGCTTATATTTTTATAGATTTGACTCAGTTTCTCTATATTTTAGAAATGAAACCTTTATCAGAGACACTGGTTATAAAAATTGTTTCCCAGTTTTCTGTTTCCCTTCTAATCTGAGTTGCATTGCCTTTGTTTGTGCAAAAACTTTTTTATCTAGTACAATCTAAACTATCCAATTTGCATTTCATAATGTTCTCTATCTCTTGTTTCATCATAAATTCTTCCCCTCTTCAAGTATCTGACAGGTAAATTATTCCATGCTCTCCTAATTTGCTTATGTTATCCTTTTATTTCTAAATCATAAGTCCAAAGAGATCATAGAAATGGGAAAGGGTCCCATATGCACAAAAATATTTATAGAAGCTCTCTTTGTGGTGGCCAAGAACTGGAAATCAAGGGGATGCCCATCAATTGGGGAATGGCTGAATAAACTGTGGTTTATGAATGTAATGGAATACTATTGTATTATAAGAAATGATGAACAGGAAGACTTTAGAGAAGCCTGGAAAAACTTATACAAACTGACGCTGAGTGAAAGGAGCAGAACCAGGAGAACTTTGTACACAGCTACCACCACATTGTGTGAGGAATTTTTCTGGTAGACTTAGTACTTCATTGAAATGCATGGACTTAAAAAATTTCCAATGGGCTTGAGGCAAAATGCCTTCCACAACCAGAGAAAGAACTGTGGAATTGGATCACAGATAGAAACAGACCATTTTCTTTTGTATTATATTTTGTTTTGTTTTATGGTTTCTTCTGTTCATTTTAATTCTTCTATGCAACATATATTTAATAGGAATATATGTGTAGAACCTATGTAAGATTGTATGCTACCTCAGGAAGGGAGTGGAGAGGAAGCGGGGAATGAGGAGGAGGGAGTGGAAAAAATCTAAGATATGTGGAAGTGATTGTCGAACACTGAAAACAAATAAAATAATTCAATTAAAAAATAAATCATATGCCCATTTTAATCTTATCTTGGTATACAATGTAAGACCTTGGTCTATGTCTAGTTTCTGCCATACTTTTTGCAGTTTTCCCAGCAGTTTTTGTCAAGTAGTGAGTTCTTATCCCAGAAGCTGGAGTCTAGGTTTATCAAACAGTAGATTACTGTATTACTACTATATTACATTAACTACTGTGTCTTGTGTGCTTAACCTATTCTGATTTTAATTCTTCTGACATCACAAATAGTGTTCTTTCTGCTGTACTCTACCTAGAGACAGGGCTGGTTCAGTGCTTTTTCCCATATTTGAATATTTGATACCTGGACAACTGGTTAAGTTATTTTCATCATCCTTCTTTAGGTTATTATTCTGGAAAAGCAAAACAATAGAAAGGATAGGAATTGCTGTGGGTTCCATCCATTATCCTCTTCTCTATATATAAACCTTTCCTTGACAATTTCTTTTCTTATAGCATAAGCTATGTCATCTCTGAGCAGATGACTCTCAGTTCTTTATGAAAAATCCCAGTTTCTCTTCTGAACTCTAGTCCTACATTTCCAAATGCCTTCAAAATGAACCTACCCTAGCCAGAGGAATGTTTCATCAACAATTCAAACACATTTACTGAGAAGATTAAATCATCTTTCTTTCCCAGCCCTTTCCTTCCCTCCTTCCTTCCTTCCTTCCTTCCTTTCTTCTTTCTTTCCTTCCTTTCTTCCTTCTTTCCTTCCTTTTCCAGTCTTACCTACAGTGGCTACTGATGTGTCTGGTTTCATTATTAGAAGTATGGAAACTTAGACCTGCTATGTTTCCAGTCTAGGACAGGTCACTTCCTTAGGCAATATTATGGTACCCCATTTCCAGAGCTTACTGCAATGATCCCTGAATTAGTAGGGACACCCAATCACCATAGTGCACTCACTACAGCTTAGAACTCCCAAGCTCAAGCTATCTACAAGCCTCAATCTACTGAATAGCAGGGTTTAGAAATGTCATGGACATCAAATCACTGTTGAATTTCTCATTTACTTGTTTGTAATTGTGGTTAATGATGTCTTTCTTCCATTCATCAAAGCTTAAATTTTATATGAATAAGCTGACATTCATTAAGTGCCTACTCTCTGCAAGGCACTTGATTTGGAACTAAGTATACAAATATAGTCCATGCCTTAAAATCCTTGGCTCCAAGAGGATTACATTCTACTTGGAGGGAGAGGGGAGATCAAATATTTAGATAGACATTTAAACATAAAATAATATGAGGAGGTAGAAAACCCTAACCACTGAGTTATAAGAAGAGATAAAGTTTCCTTTATGTGTCATGTGAAAAGAACCTCCAAAGAAACAAAGAGCAAGAAGAAGGTCAGTCCATGAATGTAGGAAAAATACTCTGCCAAGGTCAGGGTTGAGTTCAGAGAATAGTGAGTGTGCTATATCACTTAAATTTAAAGTTCTTGAAAGGGTAGAAGTATGAAATTTGTGGACTGAAAACAGATAGTGAAGGCTCTTAAAGATCAAGTTAGGAATGGTATCAGTGGTGGCGGTGATAGTGGTGGTGGTGGTGGTGATGGTATTAGGTGCCAGGCCCTGTGCTAGTGGCTGGGGAATTAAAGAAAGACAAAACAGTCCCTGCCCTTAAGGAATTCACTGTCCCTTAAGCACTTGCTTCCTTCACTCTCTGCTCTGTTCCCATTGCCACCACCCTAATTCAAACACTGACAACCCACTACCTGAAATATTTTCTTGGACCTCCCGCAGGTTTACCCATCTGTGATCCTTTGCCTGTTCCAATCTAACCTAAGTACTACCTCCAGGACATAGGTCTGAACCCAGTACCTCAGGGCTCAAAATGTTTACTATAGTAGGCAGATACTCAATAAGTGTTTGGTGAGAGACAGTGGTTATATATGGGGACAAGTCCAGAACAAATGGAAGGAAATTCACTTCTTTGTCTTTTTATTTTTTAGCCCAAAGGAAAGTCATCTGTTCTATGGAATTACAACATAGGGAGACCTCATTTATCCTGCCTTTGACAGCAATGAGGAATGTTGCACATGGTATTTTTCCTGATTACTAAAATTTACCTCTCTAAGCAAAAAAACAAACAAACAGACGAAAAACCCCCAAAATAAAAAAACAATTGGCTTTTGAAAATAATTATGTGGTTAGCCCTCTGAAATATTTTGCATGCAGAAATAGAATGTAATCTCAATCTCTTTTCTATACAATATTTCATTCATGCTCATGTTCTACTTGTGTGTGCAGTAGGCGAGGGAGGGAAGGGTTTGCAGACAGTATTTATCATTACTTGCTCCATATATTATACATATGGTGGATCAGTCTTCATCAATACTTATTCCATATCAATATATATATTCAGGGGAGAGGTGAAGGAAGGAGAGATACTAGTAACCTAATCACAAACCTATCCAATGAACATAGTCTAGTTTCATTCTACTATGCCTTGCCCAACACTTCTGAAACATCTGTCATCTCTGCAAACTCATAGCCACCCTCCCTCCAAGTTCCAAACAGCTATTGAACTTCCCATAGCAGTAGGCCCACTTAGACTTTATTGACTCTCTCACTCTCTGATCTCATGCAAACATACTCACAAAATACTCTCTCACCATAACTACTGACACTTCTGCCATGCTCTCTAATCATGAACCTAAGTCCTCAGCCATCAACCAAATTATTTATCAGCCTGGAGGCTAATGTGACTAGTCTTTACCAATACTACTGAATGCCCTACTATGAAATTTTAAGCACCTTCTTCTATAGGACATTATAAGATGACGATGACAATGATGACTACGATGACTAACATTTATACATCACTTTAAAGTTTGCAGAGAGCTATACAAACATTGAACTGCTGGTCAGTGCAGTTGGATAGAGTGCAGGATCTGGAGTCTGGAAGACTCATTTTTGTGAGTTCAAATCTGGCCTCAGACACTAGCTGTGTGACCCTGGGCAAGTCACTTAAGCCTATTTGTCTCACTTTCCTTATTTGTAAAATGAGCTGGAGAAGGCAATGGCAAACCACTCCATTGTCTTTGCCACTCCACACGGGGTCATAAAGAGTTAGACATTATTGAAAAATGACTGAACAACGACATACAAACATTATCTCAGTTAACCCTCTCACAACAAGCTTGGTAGGTGAATTTTATTATTTCTACTGATAAAGAAAAGGAGGCAGACAGAGGGTAAGTGATTTGCCTAGGTTTATACAGCTAGGAAATGTCTGAGATCAGATTTGAACCAGTTCTTCCTGACTCCAGGTCCTGACCTCAAACTATTATGCCTCATAGTTAGCTCTTTCTATATCAGACTCTTTATGCCTAATCTATAATGGTCTCACACTGTATGTTCTTTTGCACTTTCATTCCTCACTGTTCCCAGTGTATCCTCCTCCTGGCTGATTCCCTGCCTTTTCCCCCATAGTTGTGTGGCTAAAGCCTAAGGGTGTCTGCGTACCCATCTTCATTCTGCTGTTATAGACTCCCAGTCCCTCAGAAAACTTTAGGGACTTTATTGTTGTATGCAGCTAACCATGGCCCCAAAGCAATCCCAGAGCAATGAGTCCTAGAGAAGTCAGGTGCCACTGAGATATTATTAGGCAGGGTTAAGTGTAACGGCCTCAATAGAGCATGTGTGATGGAGGAGTGCTCAGCCTCAGTGCCATATGGCTTCTTGTCCTTGGGCCATTGTTATATAACCAATTCTCATGTGCCTGCTCTTTTCAGAATGTGATGCATGCCTAATGGGGTGGCCTCAACCTGTCACACTCTGTGTGCCTCTTGCTCATGCTTGGGTAGGGGTCCCTCTCATCTGTTAGGACAGCCTTTTGCTACTTATCACTTTGGCCACCAAAAGCTTACAGTGGCTTGGGTCCATGTTCATATCCAACTCATCAAAGCATGAAGAGTTCATCCTACACCGAATGGATGACTTTTAAGATACACGCTTTATTTTGGTTCTCTAACCCTTATATTTTGCAAGGCCCAGTCCATTTTTACGTACCCCTATAATATATTTGTTAATAGAGCAGACCATTTTTCTTTCTGGTTTTGTAAAAAGAAGACTCCCTACTGTGGAGGTTCAGTATAGCTTCAGATATGAACTAGAAGTCTGTTGCTTTGGCCCTTGTTTGTGGTAAATTAAGCTTATTATAACCACAGCTTTCATTTTCCTTAGAAATATGTGTTAGTCTTTGCCAGGAGTACAACTGCTTTCCATCCCAAATGCCAGCATTTCAGCAAGTTTCTCAACATTTTAATGAGCCTGCTTACAGAAACAAACATATGCACGAAATACTGAAGGCAAAGGAGAGCTTTGCTCCCCATAATTACTTTTAGCAAAAGGATTACTTACATCTTCATAATTATTCAAGTGATTTGGTATGGGGAATTTTGCATTTTAAATGGAAAATTACAGCCCCATCAAAGCCATAGTAAATGAGCTCTTTCCTGGTAGCCTGTCATCCCTGGTACAATACAAGGCAGATACAATCATCTCAGCCCACTTCCCACTGTACTGCCTGCTGACTCTAGAGGACTTCTCAGTAATGGAAGCGTGGGGGTGGGGTATGAATGGATTCTCTGGGCTCTGCAACCCCCTGTGATATTCAGACTCCTGAGCTCTAGATTTCACATCCTTTAAGCAGCTCCATGAGCCCTCACATTCTGAGGTTGTCCATCTGAACTCTTTCTTTCCAAATGATGTGAAGGCTTAGTTAGGGATCAATAAACCTTAAACTTTTCTAGGACCACTCTAATCACTCTCAAGAGAGAAAAAAAGGATTTTTAAAAAAGTTTTAGCAATAATAAAACTATTACAGTGTTTAGCTCAATGCCTGGCACATGGTAGGCACTTAATAAATGCTTATTGATTAATATTATTTTTCTTGTATGAATGCAGGATTAAAAAAAATTCTGCTCTGTGAATTCAAGAAAATGGTCTACCTGGGTAACATCTGGTTTGGGATATGATTTCTAATTTTATGATATATATGATATGTGATATGATATACAGTCAACCTTATCTTGTATGTTGCTATGCTCCTATGTTTATTTCAAAGGGATTTTTATTATAAACAACAAAAAAAAAACCTCTTCCAGTAAACAAAATGGTAAGATAAAGTCAAGGATAAAACCTAGGCATTATGGAATTTGTAATATGTTTGCAATATTCATGTAAACATTAACAATAATGTTTCCATGCTGTAGTTCTTTTTGCGGGGGGGGGGGTGATTTTGTTACTTTTCCCCCATGATCAGAATCTGAGTGTACATTGTAGCTGCAGTTCTCTTTTCTTCTCTCTATGTTACTCCTAATGGTTCTTTCTATTTATTTTATTTTTAGAAAGAAAAAGACTAAGGATTTCTATAGCACTTACTATATGCCAAGAATTATGCTAAGCCCTTTTAAAAATATGATCTCATTTGATCTACACAAACAACTATATGAGGTAGATACTATTATAATCCGTATTTTACAGCTGTGGAAACTGAAGTTGAGTGACTTGACCACGGTCACATAGCTAGTAAGTTTCTGAGGACAGGTTTGAACTCAAGTCATCTTGGCTCTAGACTCAGTCCTTTATTCATTCTCTTAATTGACTGCCCCAAGGACATAGAGAAATTTATCATTTCTTTTTTTATCATAGTCTAGTAAGAAACCATTCTCTTGTGATATCCCAATCCGTTTAGGTATTCTCCAATCATTAGCATGTATGAACTATATTATGTTTCTTTTTTCTGTTATAAATAAATGTACTGTGCATATATATTTGTGCAGAGAGCTATTCCATTCCCTTTTTGTTAACATTCTTAGAGTATCATCCTATTACTGTGACCATCGACTTAAAAGGGATGATACATTTTGTAACTTTTGTCAGAGGTTGTCACTTTGTTTTCCCAAAAAGTCTATAATGGTTGTCAGATCTTCCAGAATTGAAAGCCATGGGCATACCTGCTTTGGTCTCTCTCTCTCTCTCTCTCTCTCTCTCTCTCTCTCTCTCTCTCTCTCCACAATACACATATATGTGCGTTTATTATTTATATATATAATGTATATATTTCTATATGGACCACTCTACCTGGAGAAACATGTTTAAGTGGACAAAGACAGTGTCTCAGAGTTAGGAAGCCCTTCAGATTCCTCTTGATTATGAGACCCTGAGCAAGTTATTTAACCTGAGAGCCCTTCGGCAACTCTCTTAGCCTCTGAGTTGTGGAGAAGCTACTAATCCAAATTAACAGCATAAATTCCTGATGGAGAGTTATCTAAACCCATTTATATCTATCTACCTACTGGAAAGGGTCTGGACCTGTAATTTCCTTGGCATAGGAAATACTCATATGGATAAACTCCATCGATCAAAGCACATTGAGTCCTTCTATATAATTTC
The DNA here is from genome assembly GCA_028658325.1 of Potorous gilbertii. Taxonomy (NCBI): domain Eukaryota; kingdom Metazoa; phylum Chordata; class Mammalia; order Diprotodontia; family Potoroidae; genus Potorous; species Potorous gilbertii. Next base: position 25,838,455 of record CM053770.1, on the reverse strand, counting down.
ATCTTAAAAGGTTGCCTTGCGTGCTAAGGTGTGTAGTCATGCGTATAACTGTGTGTGTGTGTGTGTGCAGACAATCTCTGTATGAGACAATTATATGTTTGTATAACATTTGAAGTGGCACAATGGATAGAGAGTCAGGAAGACCTGAGTTCAACTTTACCCTCACACAATTATTAGCTGTATGATCCTGGGCAAGTCATTCAATCCTGTTTGCCTCAGTTTCCTCTCCTGTAAAGTGAGCTGGAGAAGAAAATAGCAAACCACTTCATCTCTTTGTCAAGAAAAACTCAGATGAGATCACCAAGAGTCAGACACATCTGAAATGACCGAAATCACAATAACACCTGGATGAACATGTATGTCATGATGTCCTTTGCACCTGTAATGTAATGACCCTATGGATTTATATAAGACAGACATAAACCTTGACAGGATTTCCGATAGGATATCACCTTAGAGAATCTTGAGGAAGACAACTTCAGCTGTGTCTCCTATGGGACAATATACACTGTACTGGTTCCCTGAAACAACCTTTTGATATTTGTTTTTAATTAAGCTGAAAAATGAAAAGTCGAGACAAAAAGTGGAAACTGTCTTGATCAGATGTTGGAAAGGTTAAATGGAAATCTTTGCATCTGGCACTCTCATAAGAAAGCAGGGGTGAGAGCAGAGGGCAAAAGAAATTCTTGTTGAATGGTTTGACATTTGCCTCTCTAGGAAGGACTGAGCTCAGTAGACAGTGAGTTAACAAGAGGCTAATTCCCCATCACGAGGTCTAACCGAGGCATCTCTGAGTGATTAAAGAGGGAAGGCACTCAGAGGTAATTTTCAGCAAGCACATAGTGTTAGAGTGTTTTTCTTAACCAGAATAAAGCTAGATACACTAAAAATAACAACATAGTTTTATGTCAGGCCATCAAAAGAAAATAGCTTTAAAATGTATTTTGTGCTTTCAGATTTTTTGTACCACATCTGAAGGGTATTTCATCTACTCAAGATTGTCTTCCAAACCCCAATACAGAAAACCCTAGAATAGATGAAAGGACTGATATTTTACATATTTAGTATACATCTCTAATGGGACTGGGAGTAGGATGAATAAATTTGATGCCTTGATGTTTCCAATTATCACAGTAAAATGCCCTGACATTTCTTTTTCCTGGCCAAATAAATAAAAATAAAACAAATTCCAAGCATCTTCTTCAGTGTCATATAACTGTATCTTGGAAAATGTAGAAATGTCAATTTTAACAATTACTTCCCTTGAGACCAATTTTAGTTTAAATCAGGATGAAACAAGTTAGAGAAACTCCCAGAATAAAATATCAGTGTCTCATGTTGTTCAGTTGTTTCAATCATCTCCTACTCTTTGTGACCCCATTTGAGATTTTCTTGGCAAAGATACTGGAGTGGTTTGCTATTTTCTTCTCCAACTCATTTTACAGATTAGGAAACTGAGGCAAGCAGGGGTAAGTGGCTTCCCCAGGGTCTCACAGCTAAAGTGTCTGAGGCCACATTTGAACTCAGGTCTTCTTGATTCCAGGCTAGGTACTCTCTCCACTGATCCATGTAGCTGCCCTTAGTATCTCTGGCATAATTGGACATATTCCCTATTTCAATGGCCATTAATCATGGGTTAAATTGCTGGCAGAAGAGTTGAGTGCATGGTCAGCTACTATTTCTGAATTTATAAGTCATAGAGGCAATCATTCCACATATTGTCCTTTCTTTCTTTGAGCTTCAATTTCAATCCAACCAACATTTATTAAAAGCCTGTTTTGTTCTTTAGCAATCTATCTAGGCTTTGGGAGAGATATGCAGCTAGAAAAGATTCTATGTTAAACCTGTATTTATCTCTTCAATGAATTTATTTCCATTAAATTACTCAGGTCTGGTACAGCAAGAGTGCTATATCAGCTAAGTAACAAAGTGGATAGAATGATGGACTTGGAATTGTCTAGGCCCAAGTTCGCAATCTGTCTCAGATTCTAGATGTTGGATCTTAGGGAAGTCATTTAACTCTCTTAACTTTGTTTTCCCCATATTGAAAGCGATGAAGTAATAGCATCTACCTCCAAGGATTGTTGCAAGGTTCAAGTGGAATAACATCTGTAAAGCACTTCACAAAACTTAAAGTACCATAAAAATGTGTGCTGTTATTATTATAGCACTGTTTGCAATTTATGAAGCTTAGAAGAGGACCATGAATTGTAATCCTATGAGCTAGACTTTAAATCTTTCAGGGTGATTTTTCACCATCTTAGTCCTTTTCATTTTTTTAAATTTATAAGTTAGTCATTTTCAAAGTACGGACAGTTTTCACTTTCCCTAAGTTCTACAGACCTCTTTGCAAAGAGATTTTAAGAATTGTATATTTGCCTCTACTGACCTACTTTGCTTGGCTTATAAAACAAAGGCATAAACAAAATAATGCCTATACACAAGTCATAAAGTGTACTAAAGTACAAGACATATTAAATACTGTACCCTAACAATAAACAGAATTATGAAATGAAAGGAAATGTTAATGATAAAGTACGTATAGAACTATAAAGTTAACATAGGTATCCATTGTGTTACCCCTTCCCCACCCAACTGCACCTAGCCTTTATTACTTGGACCTGGTTTTTCAATTTTCTTTTTTTAATGAAGCTATTAAGAAATGTTTGAACAGTGACTGTCTTTCCCCTTAATATATCTGGAGACAGCAAACAATATTATTCTCAACTATTGGGCTTTGTACTTTTACAGATCTTGAAGTATTTGTATCTATCTTTTCAAAAAATTATTCATATGATAAAATGCTTCACTTCATTATGAACCTTTGTGAATCAACCCTCAGTTCCAAAGGTTCCCTTTCAGCAATCGTCATGGCCAGTAGCTCAATCAGATCCTCATTTGAAAGTTCTTCTCCATGAGTCTCCAAACTCCTTCACATCCTCATCTACTTCTTGCTCCAATTTTTGTGCTAATTTTATAAGCTTTTTACCCCTTTCTTCAAACATTTCATCTTCATCAAATCCGTGAAAATTGAAAATGAATTATAGATAGTGTTGACCTGTCAATTTCTTTCAATGCTCTGGGATTTTCTGAGTGGAGCACAAGGACAGGTTGTAATTCACAATATCCAGATGTATTCCATCCAAGCGGAAGAGTAACTATTTTCTGAAGCTTTTTACACTGGCATAATTTTTTTTCTTCCTTCCATGAAGGTGTAGATTGGAGATGACATTCTTTGATGAAACTGGCTTGTTTTGTCTACCATAAAGATTTGTCCCGGCAAGTGGGGACCTTCATCTTATTTTTGCATGAACTCTGGGAACAACTTTGCTGCTTCAATATCTGCACTAGCAGTCTTTCCTGATGTTTTCATATCACAAAATCCTACATGATTTTAAAATCATGCCAAAGAACCACTGCTTGCTGCAAATACCTGTGTACCTTTAGAATATATTCCCTCTAAGAGGTAAAAGGAGATCTTCAAAGAGACTTTGAGCCTTAGCTTGAATTGTCATCATGTTTAAAGGCGTATTCTTCTGAGTCTGGTCTGCCATTCAAAGAATTCATCATTTCCCATCTGTATAATAGCAGCTTCTCTTTGTTTTGATAAACAAATCAACTTCATGCAAATGTTGCCTTTTGTGTCATCCTTTATTTGGGCAGGATCTTTCACTATGGAATTCACAGTCAACATTGCAAGACTAAGTTCATGTTCTGTCAATGACACTTTTTGTCCTCCGTGTTTTGTAATTATTTTCATTTTCTTTTCCAAATGAATTGGTTACACTTACAAAATATTTCACTTTTTCCCTCAAGAGCACATTTTTCATCAGTCATGATTAAAGTCTAAGGATTACTATTGAAAATAGGGAGAGGCACTGTGTATCATTGATTATCTGCTTCCATAGGAACTGACTTAGAGATGACAAGTTGTCACCACTATTTTCACTGCATCTAACATTGACTTATTGTATAGTCTTTTTTGCCTAAGGGATTTCATTTTTTTAGAGTATGGATTTTTTCAGAATTCTTTATGTAGAGCCAGATTTGCATAATGTGGATTATGTAAAGTGAGAACTCTGTAACTCTACCAAAAATCCACAAGAGTGGTGAACTAAGAAGCCTGGATTGTAATCCTAAATCTTGCACAAATCCCTCTTGGCCTGAATCTTTATATGTAAAATGCAATTCTCATCCATGGCTCCAAGAAGCATGTGCAATGGCCACACCCTGGTAAAGCTGTCTTGACAGTTAGGCTACCATGATGCGGGTAACTGAGAGGTCTCAAACTCATTGATGAATTAGTGGAGTGTCTACAATGACCATCTGAAGACTTCCCCCAGCAGAATAAATGGATAAGAACAATTTATTCCAGTGGCCATCCATACATATACATAAACACATATATTTATATATTGAGTGACTTGGATTAGGATTATCTTTTAGAGTCCATAAATTGGAAGCAACCTCAAAAGCCATCCTATCCAGTTAATACTTGAGCAAAAATCCCTTGTACAACATACTTGATAAGAAATCATCAAACATTTTCTTGAAGACCTTCAGGCATTGGAGAACCCTCACTGACTTGGCATCATTCTATGGAAAGAACAAAAGATTTAGAGCTCAAAGATCTGAGTTTGATTCAAGCTCTGCCACCTACTTTTTTGTGGTAGTAGGTAAATCAATTACATTGGGCAGGTTATTTCAACCATCTGGCTCTCAGGTTCCTTATATGTAAATTAAGAGCTTAGCATCAGGTGACCTCAAAGTTATCTTTTCCAGCTTTCAAGCTACAAGCTTCCTACCTGTTATATATATTAAATCCGGTTTTGTAGGACACTCCTAATTTCTTTCAAGTTCTTATTTCTTGTTTAAGAGACCCCATAAAGCCATAAATAAATATTACAGCCACATGAGCTAAATAGAGTACATAGTTCCATATGATAAAGTAGAGCTGACTATGGTCTGTTATTCAGCTTTTTCCCACTCTAAGCTTTAGTTCATCATCAAAAAAGATCATAAACAGATGCCAAGATAACAGATAGGGGCAAGATGTAGTTTCACTTTGGAAGATAGAAATGCCTACAGTATGGACTTTTTTGATGTATAAATATACATGTTGTTGTTATCCTTCCTAAGCAGCAAAAGCTTTATAAAGAGCAAATCATGACAGGGTAATATAAATTTATCTTACTGCACAGTTGAATGATAAACCATGGTAGATAAGTGCAATGAAACAGATGCAATCAATGTAGGTTTCACTATGGCATTTTATAACATTCCACGTTGAACCTCATCAACAAGCAAGAAATTTAAGCTAGTTCAATTTTAAGTACATAAATGGAGAGAGGTTTGCAATTGAATATAATGGTCAAGGGATTCAAAGTTACCCAGAAATATATATCATACAATGACCTATAAGGAATGATCTAAGTACCTGTAGTGAGGTTTTTCAAATTTTAGAAGAGAGGATTAAAAGCAAGCTTATTAAGCTGTTTTCTACTTTTTTTTAACGAATACGGATTGATTTTTTTCTTCCCTCATTCATTTACCAAACTCCACTTCTTGGGGGAACAAGTAACCTTGTCTAATATTTAAATTAAAAAGAAAATCACATTAGCCCTTCAAAAAAAATTCATGTCTCTTTTGCAGTTCTGCATCTTGAGTCTATCACCTCCTCTTCCCCCAAATCAGGAGATGGGCAACATACTTCATCATGAGTTCTCTGGAATCATGCTAGGTTGCTGCATTAATCAGAGTTTTTAAATTATTCAAAGTCATTTGACTTTTTAGATTTCCCATAAATGCAATGATAAATCATGAATCCTTAAGTCTGGAGATGAAATATGATACCCAACTCCTTCCAGAAAGGAGAAAAACTTAAACTTCAGGAAGAGATATACATTTGCAGACATAGTCTATATGGGAATTTGTTTTGCTGTACTATGTATATGTATAATATTAGTATTCTTTTATTTTCTTTTTCTTCTTTTAAAAATGTTCTCAGTATTGGTGTATGGGGGAAATGGAAAATATCATAAAAATTGGGGGCAAAAGTTTGTCTTTACAACGTTATTATTATGTCATTTCTCCTGGTTCTGTACATTTCACTGTGAATCAATTACCTGGAAAAAAATGTGCTATGTAAGTTCAATGAAATACTATTGTATTCAAAGAAATGACAAAAAAGATAGTTTTGAGAAACCTGGGAGAACCAAGTTTCACAGAAAACTAAAGGTAAAAAAAATCTTTAAAATTATGTTCAGTAAAACAAGATAGTTCAATTAGTGATAAAAAGAGAACTGATACCCTATGATGCAGTGAATACCTTGACGGTCTACTATAATACTAATAGAAATGTATATAGCCCTTTCACATTTGAATAATGCTATATAATATCTCATTTAATCCTGACAGAAAACATGTGAGCTGGAAGCTATTATTGCATACTTTATCACATGAGGAAACAAAGTTGGGGAAGGCGAGTCCCTTGCCCAGAGTTAAATAGCTATTAGATGTGAGAAGCAGTATCTGAACATGTCAAATCCTAATTCAAAGTTTCTAATTCTATTTACTTTGTAACACTGCCTCAAATTCATAAGTTTGGCAGATTTCAAATCCCTGTGCACCAAACTACAGGGGATTGCCCAAGGCTGTTTTGTTTTGTTTATCTCTCTGGACTTACATTAATTATTACCGTACTGAATGGCTGATTACCTGAGGCTTAGAGGGTTTATTTTTCTTTATTTTTCAGACTTGCTCTTGGAATGGAATTTATTGGAATTAGTCATTGAAATTACAAAGCAGCCTGAGTTATCTATGATGACATAGTGCTGCCATATGTTTAATTCAAACACTAGCCTGACATTGTCATACTAACATGGTGTTGCTGGCTTTCTTCTTGACTCATTTCAAATCATCTCCTGTGCCTTTCCTGGTCTTTGCCTCTCCCTCCTCTCCTCCCTCTACCAAGAGCCTTCATTCTGAGATTACCTCTCATTTACCCTGCTTATATCTTGGGTGTATATGATGAATTGCATATTGTTTTCCCAATTGGAATGTAAGCTTCTTGAGGTCAGGGACTGTATTTTTACTTTTCTTTTTGTCCCTAGTCCTTAGCACAGTGCCAAGTATACAGTAAGCTCTTAATAATTTTTTATTGTCTTTAATAATATAAACATGTTATTCAGGTGCTAGGACATCGCTCCGGTTCTCCTCACATATTGCTAGATTCACTTTTAGGCACTTACTGTTCGTTAGTGGATATGCCTTCTCCTTTCCCCTTGCCATCACCCTTCTCCTTTCCCTTTTTTCTGCTTTTCCTTCTTTCTCTTTTCCCTCTCTTCATCCCTTTTCTCCTCCTCCTGTACTCTGCTTTGTCACACTTCCAGAGTTATGCACTACTCCTAAGGGCCAGGGTTTTTTTATTTTTATTTTTCCTCCTATCTTTTCTTTCTGTACTCTTCTCCTTGATCATTGTTTCTTCTCCGACTCTCCCTTTCCTAAATCCTGAAGGGACAAATTACCACATGATTATAGTCAGATTTATAGCATTAGTAAAGAAAAGCAATCAATCTGATATTTATTTTGTGCTATGGAAGCTACATTGGTGTAAATATACTTTATAAAGTAAATTTATTGCAACTATTTCAAGTCACTTCTGTGCTGATTGAATTGCATTGTGCCATACTGGGCTAGTGGGGTTCATAGAGTTTTTAACTCTGTGATCTAAGTATATTTTATAATTCTCTCTTCACAAACATCGTCAAAAATTCAGGCTCATTTAGGGCAAATTAATAGAGGAATGATAAATAAATAAAAGGAATAAATGAAAAATAAATTAAAGGCATCAGCAGTAAATTGATTGAGCATTTTAAGAAATAAATAGCATTTTTCTCCCAATAATCTTTTGATAGTCATAGTATATGTGATACTTTTTCCGTTTCATAGCTTAGGCAACTGAGAGTCAGGGAGATGAGATAAATTACTGAGGATGTTAGGAAGCATCAGATTTGGCATTGAAACCCAGGGATTTCTCTTCACTCTGAGAACAGGGCTCTTACCATAACATCTCATTGTCTGATGAAACACAGTCTACTCATTTTCTCTATTAAGTTTGACCTTTGCGAATTAGATGTGTGTGTGTGTGTGTGTGTGTGTGTATTGTGTACGTATGTGTTCATGTGGATGCGTTTGTAACTGCAGCTACCTTTTCCTCTAAAATTAAAAGCATTGAAATCACCAAAGAAATGAAAGACTCTTTAAAATTAGAAAAGGAAAATGAAATCTGGTGCTTGACACCAGAGGGCTTGTGTACATCACTTTTAATTAAAGTTATTGGGAAGATCACAATGAATACTCTGGAGCACTTCTGAAAATAGACATTTGTGCACAATGCATCTGACCAG
>CM053770.1:25812874-25829547 GCA_028658325.1 Potorous gilbertii | reverse complement strand
CCCTGGCCTAGATCCACCCAGCTAGTGCTTGGAGTCTGAGATTCAAATGCTGCTCCCCAGCCTTAGGGCTTTCAGTGGCAGGCCTGGCTGCTATTCAATGTGAGCTTAAGATCTGGTGCTTGGGTGGGGTCAGGGCCACCTCCCAGGCTCAGTTCCCTCAGGGGTTTTATGCAGAGACCTTCAGTAATGGAGCTGCTGCCAAGCTCCTGCCTGCTGTGGGAGCCTCTGGCCGCTTGCTGCCTCTGCTGCTGTCTCCCGAGTGGGCCCGAGTCATGGAGACACCCCGCTCCCCTCTCAGTCTGTCCAGCTGTCTTTCTCACTGACCTGTGTGTCTGAGGGACCTTCCTGGCTGCTGGAGATTCCATCCCTGAATCCTGCCCAGATCTGTTTGCTCTTCTTGGTGCCGTGCGGCCAGGGCTGGGTTGGGCTCTGCTCCCCTCCAGTGCATGACGGACCTTTGGGATAGGTTTTTCAGGGCTCTCTGGAATGGAAATTTCTTTCACCTCGTTTTTACATGGTTTATACTGTTCCAGAATTTGGTGGGAGATCTTTTTATAGATAATTATGGGCTGTGTGTTCACAACTAGCATATGTGAGTCTTTCTACTCCACCATCTTGGCTCTACCCCCCTGAGTGCACATTTTAAGAACATTACTGTTGAACTGGAGTGTGTCCAAAAGAAGGTGTCCAGGGTGGGCAAAGACTCAAGTTCATACCATAAAAGGAAAGGTTGAAAGAACTATGGATATTTAAGATGGAGAAGAGAAACTTAGGAAGGACATGATGAGATCTCTTCAAATTATTGAAGTAGAAAAATATTTCCTCTACTTGTATCTGGGATGCAGAATTATAAGCAATGGGTAGAAGTAGCTAAGAAGAAAATCTTTTCCTAATTTAAATCGGTGGAATGCACCAAACTTCTAAGTGAACTATCAGAAATTAAGTGGTTATAGGTGGGTTGACCACTGCTAGATGTTATTCAGTCAGAGTTGAGTGACTGGAGGTAGTTTTTAAGGGTTCAGTTATAGGTCAAAGGTGATCCCTTCTTACTCTGAGATTCTGTGAATAACAAGAATAATTGTCTATCCTCGTCATCTTTTCTGGCTTCCTCTCCTTGACAGGTACAATGGTATTATTCCTGTGGATCCCCTCATTTCACCAACTGATTGGGAAATTCATTCCGTAAACTCATCGAATTATAGGCTATAAAGAGTTTCCAAAAATCTCATCTGGTAGATGAGAAAACTGAGTCACTGGTGCAGTTCATTCCTTTATACAAGTCTAGCAAATTAGAATCAATATTAGAAATATAAGATGCCACTTTGGTTAGATTGCCTTGGTTTTTCTTTCTTAGGAATTCTTTTCTTTCTTCATTGTCTAAAGTAATCTAGCTTATTTACTGTACAATAAACCTGTCATCATTGGTCAGAATATATGATTAAATTGTCTTTGTTTAGAATCGGGGAAAAGGACCTGTTGGGAAGAAGAATGAAAATAGATTTATCAGACCTGGTGTTCCCATTTAGATGCCATGATATGATTGTAATGAATAAGAAAGGAGGTAGAAGAAGGAGAAGGAGGAAAAAGAAGAAAAGGAAGAATGGGAGGGAGGGGGAGAAAGAGGAGGAGAAATTATGTCTAATAAAACACAGCTCTTGGCCAAGGTCCTAGGACTCAATAAATCATATCAGTTCCTTAGTATACCGAATCCTATGTTTGAACTTAGTGTGAGAGTCCTTTGAGTTTTGACCTTCATACTTTCACCTATCCCTCCTTTCTAAACCTTCCCTGACCACTGAATATCAATTATAGAAATTATAAATTGGAAGGGATTTCCTGAACTCTGGAACCATGCTCTGTCACAGTCAATCTGTAATTACCTTTTTCTCTTCTCTACCCCTTCCAATATGACTAAATTCCATCTAATATATCTTCTTTTTTTCCATTTTACTTCTTAGTGCTATACATTGTAGATCATAAGAGTATATTTTCTAGCAACCACTTACAGGAGGAAGATATAAATAAAAGTTGAGAAAAATACTCCAAAATATACCCATTAGAAGCACACACAAATGACATCTGTATAATCTACTGAATAGGAAGGACCAGTGAATATAATGTTAGCCACAGAGTCAGGACATTTTAGTTCAAGCCATGTCTCTGATTCATATATCATTGTAAAGTTAAGGAAGTTACTTAATCTTGCAATGATCCAGTAAACACTCTAGGCCTATAAGTTGAAGAGAAGCTGCTACATTGATAGCGGAAGTTAACACAGTATAAGTTCCCTAAACCAGTGAAATGAAAGGCCCAATCCTAAAAATAAACTAATAAATAAATGAATAAAATAAATAAATTTAGCATAATATTAAAATAATAAAAATAAAATATAATAATAGTAAAATAAAGAGAAAAATAGATTGATGAATGAGTGGATCATATAAATGTATAAATAAATGAGGGACTGAATGAATGTGATTACATCTTTCTGGTCCAACACTAGGTAGTTCATATCCTCTATGTTGTGAATATTGATAATATTAAAAGCTTACATCAAATATTTTAAATTTTGCAAAGAACTTAGTAGATATCTAATTTTATGCTTACAATCTTGTGAGATAAATGTTATCATCTTCATCTTATAAATGAGGAGGTAGAGATTGAGTAAGCTTCAATGACTTGCCCAGAGGACCACAGCCAGTATTGAAGGCAAAATTCAAATTCAGTTCTTTCTTACTGCAAGTCCAGCACTTTATTCACTAGGTCACATACATCCCTCACTATCTCCTTGTATGTTTTCAGTTCAGCCTTTTCTCACCCCAGCTCTTACTGAGCATCTTGTCTAGTCAAAAAACAAAATAAAAACCCCAAGACAAAACAGACAAACAAAAGAAAAAGTATCTTCAGGGGATGGTGGTGGTGGAATCAATATGGTGAATTAGAGGAAACAACCCAGAGGAACTTTCCCATATTCCTCCCTAACCAACTTCAAAATAATAATGGAAATCACATTTTGGAGTGGAAGAGTCAGCAAAATGCCAGGATAAGACATTTTTCCAGCCTAAGAAACCTTTGGTAGTCAGCAGGAGAGGTCTGTGGCAGTGGGATAGGGGCTGGCACAGAATGTGACAGGAGTACCAGAGGTGGATGTTAGAGGTGGGCAACAGCAAGCACAACAGTTTCAGGAACTCTCAGCCCAGAGATAAATCATCAGAGATTACAGGGGACCCTTTGCTGGCACTGTTTGGCAACTCTATTGCCCATTAACAGTGCTGCATTACAGGATAGAGTGGAGCTCTTGTTATTGGTCAAGAAAGAGCTAGGACCTGGTCATAGTTCCAAAAGAGAGGGGCATTAAAAATTATTGCCTTTCATTGTTAAAGATAAGAGTGCAAGTCAGAACAGTAAATGTCTTCCTGAATCATACCATCATGGAAGTACACACACACAAATTGCAGATGCCTAGAACTAGCTCTGAAAATAATGTGTGAAATAGCCTGAAACATGGGATATTACTTCCCTATACCCATGTTGTAGAATCTAGCCTTAATATAAAGTTCAAAGTGAAGAAATTGACTGGAAAAATAATCTAATATAAAAGTAGAACTCGACAATAAAACGTTACCATGGTGCCAAGGGAAAATGAGTCACAAATTTAGAAGACAGCAATGTGAAAACAGCCAAAACCTCAGAGAAAAATGCTAATTGGACCCAAGTCTGACAAGAATTTTTGAAAGAGTTAAAGAAAGAGATGAGTGGTAGAGAAAAAACTGTGAAAAGAAATAAGAATGATGCCAGAAAATTAAGAAAAAAGAATTAATAGCGTGTAAATGAAGCATTAAAAATAGTAAAAAAAAAAATACCTTAAAAAACAATTGACTTAATGGTAAAAGAAGTACAAAACTCATTGAAGAAAGCAATTCCTTAAAAATTAAAAGCAAATTGGAGCTTATTATTCCATGAGATATCAAGAATCAATAAACCAAAGTGAAAAATGAAAAAAAAATAGAATATGTGAAATATCTCATTAGAAAAAACAATTGACTGGAAAATAGATTGAAGAGAGTTGATTTCAGAATTTTTGGAGTACTTGAAAACTATGACAAAGAAAGATCCAAGTATCCTAGCTCAAGAAATTTTCAAAGAAAACAGGTCCACCATCTTACATATAAAGGGTGTAGTATAAATTGAAAGAATCCATTGATAACCTCCTAAAAGAGATCCCAAAATTAAAATTTCCAGGAATGTTATAACCAAACTCCAGAACTCCTATGAAGAAAACATTGCAGGTAGCCAGAATGAACTCAAATATCATGGAATTATGGTCACAATAACATGAGATTTAGCAGTTTCTACAACAAAAAAACAGATGTATTGGTATATTATATTCTAAGAAGGCAAAGGAGTTAGTATTACACCCAGAAATAACCTAACAAGAAAAAACTGAGTATAATCCTTCCAGGGGATGGGGATTGGATATTTAATGAAGTAGAGGATGTTTAAGAATTTCTGATGAAAAATTCTGAACTGAATAGAATATCTTATTTTCAGTTGCAAGTCTCAAGAAAAGCATTAAAGGTAAACATGAAAGAAAAATCATGAGACTCAGTAAAGTTAAATTGCTTGCCTTCCTATATGGAAAGATGATCTATAGAATTCCTAAGAATTTTATCATTAGTTAGAAGCAGTCTGCATTAGCAGAGGACGTGGGTGTGAAGCAATTATGGTGGGATGAGCTCAAAAAAATGAAAGAGTGAGTAAGAGGGATGTGGTGAGAGAAGGGGAAAGGGAAAGGTGAAATGGAAGGAATTATATAAAAGAGACACTGAAGGAAGAGTTTTTATAGAGGGGAGAATTGAGGGAGTGGTGGGCATTCTTAACAGAATTGATTCAAAGAGAAAAAAGAATACTCTCAGTTAAGTATAATATTTATTTTACTCAACAAGGAAATAAGAAAGAGAAAAGAGGGAGGAGCAGGATAATACAAGGGAAGGCAGATTAAGGGAGGCAGTAGTCATATGCAAAGGAAAGACGAGTTGAAAAGAAATGTAGAAGGCAAAACAAAAGAAAAGAGGATGGAGAGAAATACACAGTAAACACACCTATGAATGTGAATGGCATGAGCTCACACATAAGTACATTGCAGACTGGATTAGAAATCATCCAGCAATATGTTCTTTACAAGAGATACATTTGAAAAAGAAAGACACACAGAGAGAATTAAAATAAGGAGATGGAATAGAATCTATTATGCTTCAGATGAAGTAAAAAAAAAGAGAGAGATAGTAGTCCTTATCTCAGAAGCAAGCAAAAGCAAAAAAAAAAGATAGACTTAATTAAAAGAGATAGCGAAACTATATTTTGATAAAAGGTACCATAGACAAGAAGTAATATTTTTAAAAAAAAAAGAGCAAGTTTTTCTGATGAAGCCTCTTTTCTCAGATATGTTGGAAAATGAGCCAATTTATAAAAAATAATAGTCATTGCCCAATTAATATATTGTGATAGGATATGAACTAGCCAAATTACACAGATTCCTATGAATGAAGACAGCACTTAAGCAATGGAAGGGCATTTTCTAGAAAGGGGCCTCTATAATAGGAGCAGGTTTAGGGATTTCATTAATTGTATGCTCTGGGAGGACATTCATTACTTGACGAGTTGAGAAAATAGACTACAATTTCGGTCTGTAAACATTATCTTGGGATAGATTAAAGTCTTATTATTTCTTTGCCTTATTATATGTACCTGATAAATGAAAATATACTTGGCTGGGGTGGGAGAACTGGGAGTGCCAGGTCTGCCAGAAGGAAATGGCAAACCATTCCAGTATCATTACCAAGAAAACCCCAAATGGAGTCACAAAGAATTGGACATGACTGAAAGCAATAGAACAGCAACAAGGGCTATAAAAAGGGCAGTTTTCCAAAGAAGAAATAAAAGTTATCTGTAGTCATAAAAATGCTCTAAATCACTATTGGAGAAATACAAATTAAAATAACTCTGAGGTACCACCTCAAACCTATCAAATATGACATGCTGGGAAATAAGTCACACTGAAGACCTGTTAGTGGATTTGTGAACTGGTCCAACCACTCTGGAGAACAGTTTGGATCTATGTCAAAAAGGATAGAAAACTACATATACTTTTTAACCCAGTAATATGAGTACCAAAAAGTAACCAAAGAAAAAGAATTCAAAAAAAGAGATCAAAGATAAAGGTGAAAATGCATATGCATATACATATACACACATTAAGTGATGACAAAGAATTGGAAACTGAGGAAATGTTCTTCAGTTGAAGAATGGTTAAATGTGTCAGGACATATAATGGTGATAGATTTCTTATCATGATAAAAGAAATGATGTGATGAGGAAAATGGTTTCATAAAAAGACATATATAAACATAAAAATTGAAGTGAATAGAACAGGAGATCACATGGCATTGTAATAGCAATGTTGTTGTCATAATAAACCATGAAAGACTTTGCTGCTCTGATCAATACAGTGATCAAAGACAATTCCATTCCAACTCATTTTGAAAAATGCTGTCCACTCCCAAAGAAAGAGTTGATGAACTCAGTACAAATTGAAGTATAATTTTTTCTTTCCTTTTTTCCTTTCTTTCATATTTCCTTCCTTCCTTCTTTCCTTCTTTTTTTGCTATATGGCTAATATGGAAATATATTTTGGATGATTTCATATTTATAATTTATATTATGTTGCTTTCTCGGTGGGTAGGGGGAGGGACAGAAGAGAGGGATAGAATCTGGAACTCAATTTTTGAAATGTTAAAAAAGAATAAATTTTTTAGAAAAGGAAAGCATCTTCTTCACTACAGTACTACAAGCCAATTTAAGGATTTGCTTACATGGAATCTATGGCATAAACACATTGGTCAATTTGACAATCTCAGATTCATCCTTAGCTAGTTATGAAACCTCCATATGTTGGGGTGGATTTTTGTCACTTTACCAACATCACTCAATAATTACTTGACTTCCTAGATATTTTCCCTCTCTCTGTCCCAAATCATGGGTGATGATAGAAGAAACTATTGTGATGATATATTTTATCCCTTCATGTCAAAAATGAAAGACAAGACTTCTTCTGAAATATCCCAAAGCTAGTCTCTCCATCACAATTTCATCTCCTGTGAATGAAGGATATACTTAGGGAATGGAAGGGCATCTGATTCAGGCTTCTTAGAAAGGGAACTTTCCAATAGGAATAGATTTAGGGATTTCATTAAATGTGCCCTCTGGGAGGACATCCATTACTAGGAGGGTTGAGAAAATAGAGGGAGTACAACTTAGATCTGTCAACATTATCTTGGGATAGTTTAGAGCCTTATTATTTCTTTGTCTTATTATATAGACTTGATAAATGAAAGTGCACTTAGGAAAAAAACGGGGATCTTTGTTCAGCATATTCATCTTTTTTTCTCTTAGCAGAGCCTTCTATTCCTTTATGTGATATATAGATATCTTATTGTTTTGGTTCCCTGTTTTTCAGACATTTTATTAGGAGCCACCATAGGTTCAACAGTAGGTTGTTTGTTTTGTTTTCGGATTGGGTTTTGGATAGAGCATAGCCCAAAGGTAGGAAGACTGACCTATGACTGGGCTTTGGAAATTTTACTTTGTGATTCTCCAAAAGCACTGTAATTTGCACAGAAAAACAAAGAAATGAACAAGTTACTTGTTGTAAGCCACCTCATAATCCATGTCATTCAATATGGCAATATAGAAGAATCCCATGTTTTATATAGCAGTAGCATTTAGTGCTCTGCTGCATTGCCAAGTCTTGGAGAGTTAGAGTGAGGAAGTTAATGGGTAAGATTTTTCAGGCAAAAATGTAGCACAATATTTCATTTGTTTTCTATAGTTTCTTTTTTGTTAAGCTATTTGAGACAAAAGAGGCTATAATACAGTTTTCTAGTTAATACCAATAGAGAATATCCTCCACATCTCAGGGTTGTTGGGTTAAATTTTCTGATTGCCTTTTCCAGTCCATCATTCATCTGCCTAACTTCTATTTGAATTTTAACATATTCATATTGATTGGGAAGCTTTCTGGGATAATTTTGTAAAAATAGTGGAATGTGTCAGATACATTATTTGGCAACAGAAACTGGTACCTTCTAGGATCCTACTGTGAGTGAATAGATCCATTCCAGTTAAACTGGCATTTTAATTTTTAAAAAATTTTTATTACAGGTATGAGTTGTATTCAGTAAAATGTTAAACAACTCTACTATCTGGAATTAATGTATTTTCTTATCATGGCCATATGCTTTTATGTTGGAATATCATGAAAGTCAGGTAGAGAGTTGAAGAAAATAATGTTTAGAAACAAACCTTTATTAAGTACCTACTACATGCAAACCATTGACTTGTCGTTGGAGATAGAAAGGTGAAATAAAATGCTGTACTTACAACTTTAAGGTAATTGATAATCTCATATCAAAAACAATGTGCCTTGAACTCAGAAGATCTAGATTTGAATACCAGGTCAGTACTGCTATAAACAAATATCTTAGACTTTCTGGATCTTAGTTTCCTTATCTTTAAAATAGGGGAGGGAGAGGAAAATAACTGATACTTAAAGTCTCTTCAAATTCTCAATGTTTGACACTATAGCTGACATTTATTTAGCAGTTTTAGTGTATGAAATATATTTCATACATTATCTGGTCTTATTGTCATAAGAATATCAAAATGTGTATAATACAGGTGGGACACCCACTTTTACAGTTGAGAAAAACTGAGATTCAGAGGGATGCGATGCCTTTCAAATGGTCAGATGAGTAAGTGTCAGAGGTATCATGTGAACCAAGGTCTCTGACTCTGAGTTGAGAACTTATATGCACTAGACCACTTGGTCCTCTATTCTACCAATTAGATCTACTTTTTAACAGATGCCAGATATAGTCATCTTTTCTGGTATGTTACCCATTGACATTTGATGGCCTATGGTTTTCATGAGCAAATGAAAGGAAACCATATATTGGTTACTATATTTGATACTGCCACATAGAGCAAAAAAGGAGAGAAATGGTCCCATTGTCAATGAGCTATTTAAAATGACATTAACTGAGCTAGGATTATTTTCAAGTCTATCATCCATTTTAATGTTTGAGGGTTTTAAAAATGACCAGTGGTTTCTTACAAGGGGAGAAACATGTAATACAGTTGTATCTTTGTTGCTTTAAAAGTTTAAAGTCAGCTCTGAAATTCAAATTTGAAATGGTGAAAACTTTTCTAGGGGTCATAGGAACAAATTGCTTTGAGTACTCATAGCAAACCAAAATCTAGTTGTTATCAACTGCTGTCACATAAGGGAGTTACAATATTTTAATCTCTCTGGAGAGCTGGGATGAATTTAGGAACTGTGTTCTCATTCTTCCATGAGAGTATTTCTTTACCCAACATGTTTTGTCCCTTTGATCAGATTCATATATGCTAAATTTTGTGAATATCTAAATAATTTGTTAAAATATCATAAAATGACTTGGAGATGTTACATGCAACAATCTGTCATTTATCTGTTGCATTTTTTGAAATCTAAATAATTGAAATAACAATAGGGGAAACAAAAATGTAACTGAATGAGTTGCCACAGATTTCATATACTTTACTTTGAAGGAAAAAATCATACTGTATATCAATTGAATTCTGTAGAGAATTACTTTTATTCATATTGAATCAGTTAGCAGATTTGAATATGTGGTCTTTCTTAGAAGCCTTCAAATCTGTCTGGATTACATATGATAGGAAATGTAGCATAGTGGCATGGTGGAAATATAGTAAGACCACCGGTCAAAAAAAAAAGGCAACTGATAAATATCGGTTGTAATACACAGGTGTGACTGGTAACTGGTAACACTACAGGGTGAGGCCATTTGGTCCAGGAACAATAGTGCTCTATACTTCAATTGTCCTTTAGGATATTATTGCTTTCTAGTACAGTATGATAAGATATGTTCACAATTGTCAGAAAAAGTTTTAAATTGTTCTGAATCATATTCAATTTTCCGTGCTTATGAATGTACTACAGAGCTTCATACATTGTAGAAAGTTTTCCAACAAAATAGTTAAACATTTTGACAGGTTTTTAAAAGGAAAGTTTTAGTAAACTTCACAAAATTTTTGTCTGGTGTCTTCTGGACTTGTTAAAGCATTTTCCCTTTTTGTTAGAGAGCCATTGTTAGGGTGAAGCCACAAGGACTTTTCCCAAAGGAACTAAAATGTGAGAGATCACACACATTTTAAATAATTGTTAAATATTAGAAGTTTTTAAAATTAGTTATATATTGCTGGTATTTACATGTCTTCAATGATGAATCAATAAGTTAGTAAGAGTAATTAATTAAATTATGACACTTTGAGATTGCCTTACATTGTTGCCAGGGAGCCTCATGATGGTCAATTTGACATATTTCACTTCTAATTGGCAACTATATTCAGGTCAATTGCATATTTGTGCAATAGTATTAACCTGTTACTATAACCTATGACAGAAAAGGTCATGTTATAGATCTGAACCTCCTTTTTGATAATTATATTCTTGTATCTATTGGCTTAGTCTGTGAATAATCTCTTTTGGGTACTCACTTAGCTGACATGTGTTGACTGTATTTTGATTACATCTTTATTCCAGGACTTACTATTTCATGATAACTACTACTTTATGAAACTAACTCTATTATAAGCAGTGATCATGTAGAGGAAAAGCATTAAAGTGGGGAGTCAAAAATCCTGGCTATGCAAGATAAGACATTCAACCTTGGACAAATCAAAGGAGCCACATTTTCTTCATCTGTGATATGAAAATAATTCTTGCATTACTTATATATCAGGTATGTCATGAGAGCCACAGGAAACAATGAGTAGAAAGCACTTTGAAAACTTGAGAAGGTTACAAAAATGCCATTATTTTGCCTCTTTGTGGGTTGCCTTTTATTACCTGAAAGTGTTAGGTTGGAATAAATTAATGGTTAATAGCATTTATGTGTGCCAGGAATAACGCTAAGGACTGAGAGTATAAAGAAAGACAACCACATTCTGTCCTTAAGCACCTCCCATTTTAATGGGGAGATACATGAAATAGCTATGAAAATATTAGATATGAACAGTCTAAATGGAAAACTGAGGAAAGAAGGCATTAACAATTGACGAGGAGGGTTAGGAAAAGGTCTGTTACAGGAGGTAAACTGAGTCTTGAAGGAAACCAGGGGGGTAGAGGTGAAGAGGGAACAAATTCTAGGTGTGTGAGAAAGCGAGGGGAAAAAACACATATTCAGGAGATGGTGTTATATAAGAAGGCAAGTACTGATGGGGCAGAGAGGGGATAGATGGAGGAGAATGAATAGTAAAAAATTGAAAAGATAACAGGAAGGGGCTTGTGAGGAGTTGTGAGGGGCTTGAAATATCAAAAGGAGAATTTTATACTTGATCCTGGAAGGAATGATGATCCACTGAAATTGATTGAGTAGAGGGATGACAAGGTCAGACCTGTGCTTTGGAACATCACTGGTGGCTGGGTGTAGAATGAACTGGAGTAGGGAGAGACTTAAGGCAGGAAAACTAAGTAAAAAGCTATTGAAATAGTCTAGACATGACACGATGAGGACTGCACTAGAATTCTGGCTGTGCAGTGGAAAGGAGGAGTATACAAGAGATGCTGTGAACATAGAGATGATAAGAGTTAGCAACGGAGTATATCCATAGATTGTCAGAAAAGAATTGAAGAGGATGCTGGGCTTGTGAACCAGGGTGACTGAGAGGATGGTTTTACTATCAAGAGCTAAGTTGGGAAGAAGGAAGAGTTTTGGGTGGGAGGGACATATTGACAACCAGCATGTTAAATCCTAAGCAGTTATTCCTTAAATCATTTCCACCACTGAAAAAAATCCAAAAGCAAAATATTTATTTAAACTTGATCTTGACATAATTATTTTATTTCTTTACATACTATACAACAGAGGCCCTCTGTGATCAGAAACCAAGAACAGATATTAACTTCAGGCTTCTGAAGTACTAAACTGAGATCAAAACCTTCCTCATGCCTAAAAGGTCAAAGAAAGCATAGGGCAAAGACAGTCAATGTTGAGTAAAAGGGAAGGAGCCTATTGTATCACTGAGAGCTTCAGGCTGATGGAATGAAACACTTTGGAGAGGCACTTGAAATGAAAAATAGACTCAGACATGTCTGTAGTCATTCTGAGGACTTTATTCCTGGTTTATTTGTGTGATTTTGCCTACTTTCTGGAAATCTCTAGTCCCATCCTTTGTGGCATGTCTTAATTCCTAAGCTCACATGAATCTAAGGAACTGTCTCCCTGAAGAGACTAGGCTTTGGCATAGGAAGGGAAACTCTAACTATGGCCACTGTAGGCCCAATCAAACTGGTTGAGAGAGACTGGTCTTTATGTTTCATGGTGTCAGAGATCTGGATTTACGAGGGACCTTAGGGACCATCAAGTCCAAACTCCTAATTTGATAAATGAGGAAAGTGAGAAAGCAGGATTTTATATGATTTACCCACATTCACAGTGGTAGTAAACAGGGGCCAGATGTGAACCCATTTTCAGACTCCAGATCCACTGTCCTTTACACCATACCTTACTCTCTTTGCTACATCTATGCTTTCCTTGATGTGGGTATCCCCTCCACTGCTGCAGATCACAGCTTACTTATGCCTTTTTTTCTTTGTGATTCTCCTCCATATAACACCTCCCTAGAGGAACTGCTTAGCATATTAAAGACCATTCTCTAGGGTTTTTTTTCCCCCTATGTTGGTCATCCCCCATGCTCCATTCAGACTGTTATACTTTCCTCATATTACACAAATAACTATCTCCTTTCCCAGTCACACTTCTGGCCATTTCATAGTGTCTCCACTTTAGCCATCATTCTTGTCTTCATCCTGAGCCTCTTTAGAGTCTGGGACTCTAGACTTTGATAGGTGATCTTTTGCTTTAACTTATCTAAAACCAGATCCCAGTCATTTCCAGACTATACTCCTTCATACATATTTCCCTTCTCCTTGATCCTTAATAGCTATCCTTTGTGTATTGTCTTCTCCTGTTAGAGACGGCAGCTAGGTGGTGCAGTGGATAGAGCAGTGCAGGAGTCAGGAGGACCTGAGTTCAAATCTCACCTCAGACACTTGATACTCACTAGCTGTGTGACCTTGGGCAAGTCACTTAACCCCAACTGCCTCACCCTGTGTCATCTCCAGTCATCCTGATGAATATCTGGTCACTGGATTCAGATGGCTCTGGAGGAGAAGTGAGACTGGTGACCTGCACGTTCCTTCCTCACTCAAAACAAAAGTCAAGTGCAAGTTATTTCATCATTTCTCTGATATTATGGTCTTCTTTGAAAATGAAGGATGAACACACATCTCCTGTTAGAAAGGATGTTCCTTGAGGGTAGGCAATTCTTGCTTTCTTCCATATGTATCCTTAGCTTAGCAATATGATATATGACATGATAGAATATAACATAATATAATAGCATATTATGTTACATTACATTATATCATATCATATTATAATATATTCTGCACTATGAGAATTCCTCACAGGGATAAAGTCTCCCATCTGGACCTGATTTATCAACCAATTTTTAGAGCATTGTGCTAGACTTCAGGGGACACAGGGTTTAGATAAATGTGACTTCTTCGAGCTCTTGTCCTCTAGAGTGTATTAGAAAGATATATGATGACCTTTGTGCTGCGGTAGAAAGAATATGGAGATCTAGTTCTGTCACACACAGTTTATGACCTTGGACAGCTCATCTCCTCTCTCAACTTCATCTATTTCACAAGAAAAAGCTCAACTTGAAGATCTTGAAGATATATTCCACATGTCATTTCTCTTCAGGTAAGTTCCATGAGAACGGAACTGGATTTAATCATATACCTTATACTAAATAACTGTTATGACTATGACACAAAATGATACATGTTTAGCATGCAAGGTATAAGCAAAGGGGGATGTATGGTTGAAAAGAGAAGGCATCATTACTGACTATGTGATGGCAGAAGAAATGACAAGAATTGAATAAAGAGATGGGCAAAGGAGAGAATTCAAGGAATAGGAAAGAACACAGGGAAAGGTCGTGGAATCAAGGTGAGAGGAAAAGAATTCATACAGTTCAGTTAAAGTAGGGAGTGCAAAGAAGAAATTAGAAGAAAATTAGATTGGGAAAGAAGGTGAGGCATAAAACCAAGGAATGCTTTGGATGTCAAGATCTGAAGATTGAATTTGTTGGTACAAGATACTTGCTATCTATGTGGAAGAAAGCGATGTGAAAGGTGATTGGAAGGTAGAGAGGTTTCTGTCTGGAAGCCATGTTTGGAGGCTATAGCCATCAACTAGACAGATATGATTGAGGGCCTGTACAAGGATAATGGAAGCAGGAATGGAGGAATAAGATAGCTGTTGGAGATACTGAAGAGTTAGAATAGAGAGAACTTGGTAATTGACTGGATATGAAAAAGGCAAGTAATTGGAAAGAGGTAATGAGGATAACAAAGCTTCAGGCGTGGAAGAATGAATGAATGGCAGGGACACTGATAGAAATAATGAAGTCAAACTGAATGTCATGTCTGGAGGAAAAGAAAATCACCTGATTTTAGACAAATTGAAGATGAAATTCCAGAAGTATATATAGGAGTGACTATAATTCAGGAGTGACATCAGGACTTGGTGTCTATATTTGGGAATCATGCATGTAGAGGTAAATAGAGGCTTGGAAGTATATGATATTGCTAAGGTCAAGAATATTTGAGGGCAGAATCAAGATGGCAGAGTAGAAAGACTCACATACACTAGTTCTTCCCCCACAGCCCATAAAATAACTGTGAAGAAAGACTCTCAACAAATTCTAGAGCAGTAGAAGCCACAGAAAAATGGAGTGGAGGACATTTCTAGCCCAGGGTGACCTGAAAGGCTGATGGGAAAGGTAATTGCACCAGATGTGGAGTCGAGCCCAGCCCAGCTTTGGCTGAGCAGCATTGCAGCAGGAGGAGGACCCCCGAACAGGCCTCAGGGGTGGAATCCCCATGGGCAGTAGCAGCAGTTTGCAGATCTCTCAACCCACAGGCACTAAAAGTGAGTGAGAGGGTTTTTTCAGCTGACTGAGAAAGGAGCAGGGTCTTCCTATAGCTCCAGCCTCAGGCAGCCACGACAGAGGCCACATTGGGCTGCAGCAGCTCCCACAGCAGACCACATTCATTGTTGTATCATAAAGCCCCTGGGGGATCTGAGCAGCTGATTCATACCTCAACCCTGTGTGGCAGCCCTGCCCAAAACTAATGCTCCTGGAGGAATTGAGCAACTGATCTTTATCTTACACTGAATGGCAGCCCTGCCCCCATGAAAAGCCCCTGGGGGAATTGAGCAGCTTATCTGAATCTCAGCCACCAGTGCTGCCTTGGTGGAAATGGAGGCCAAGTGGCTGTGGAGACGGAACTCTATTACTCACAGATTCTGGGCACAAAAGTTTCTGGTTGCTCCCAGACCAGTGTACATGTTTGACTGTGCCATCTTGGAGGAACTGAGATCTTACAGATCCCCAGAGTATACCCTATTCTTGACAAAGGATCCAAAAATCAAGTAACTATTGGGAAAATGCCCAAAAAGGGGAAAAAATAAGACTATAGAAGATTACTTTCTTGGTGAACAGATATCTTCTCCCATCCTTTCAGATGAGGAAGAACAATGTTTACCAACAGGAAAAGACATAAAAGTCAAGGCTTCTGTATTCCAAACATCCAAAATAAATATTCAATGGCATCATGCCATGGAAGAGCTCGAAAAGGATTTTGAAAATCAAATAAGATAGGTGGAGGAAAAATTGGGAAGAGAAATGAGAGAGATGCAAGAAAATCATGAAAAGCAAGTCAATAACTTGCTAAAGGAGATCCAAAAAAATGCTGAAGAATATAACACCTTTAAAAATGGGCTAACTCAATTGGTAAAAGAGATTCAAAAAGTCAATGAGAAGAATGCTTTAAAAAAGCAGAGTTAGCCAAATGGAAAAGGAGGTTCAAAAGCTCACTGAAGAAAGTAGTTCTGTAAAAATTAGAATGGAACAGATAGAGGATAATGACTTTAGGAGAAATCAAGAAATCATAAAACAAAACCAAAAGAATGAAAAAATGGAAGATGATGTGAAATGTCTCATTGAAAAAAAAAACAACTGACCTGGAAAATAGATCCAGGAGAGACACTTTAAAAATCATGGGACTACCAGATAGCCATGACCAAAAAAAGAGCCTAGACATCATCTTTCATGAAATTATCAAGGAAAACTGCCCTGATATTCTAGAAACAGGGGGCAAAATAAATATTGACCTCCTGAAAGAGATCCAAAAAGATAAACTCTTAGGAACATTGTAGCCAAATTTCAGTTACCAGGTCAAGGAGAAAATATTGCAAGTAGCTAGAAAGAAACAATTTGCATATTGTGGAAATACAATTAGGATTAACACAAGATCTAGTAGCTTCTACAATAAGTGATCAAAGGGTATGGAATATGATATTCCAGAAGTCAAAGGAACTAGGACTGAAACCAAGAATCACCTACCCAGCAAAACTGATTATAATACTTCAGGGGAAAAACTGGTCTTTCAATGAAATAGAGGACTTTCAAGCATT
>CM053770.1:25797324-25812774 GCA_028658325.1 Potorous gilbertii | reverse complement strand
AATGCAAGAATCAAGAGAAACATGAAAAGGTAAACAGGAAGAGAAATCATAAGGGACTTACTAAAGTTGAACTGTTTACATTCCAAATGGAAAGACAATATTTGTAACTCTTGAAACTTTTTTCAGTATGAGAGAGAGACAGAGAGAGAGACCGAGAGAGATAGATAGTACAGGGTGAGTAGAATAGGATGAGATCATATCTAAAAAAATGAAAATAAGGGGCGAGAGAGAAATATATTGGGAGGAGAAAGGGAGAAATGGAATGGGGCAAGTTATCTCTCATAAAAGAGGCAAGAAAAACACTTTTAATGGAGGTAAAAGGTGGGTAGGTGAGAGAGAAAACATGAAAGTTACTCTCATCACATTTGACTCAAGGAAGGAATAAAATGCACACTCATTTTGGTATGAAAATCTATTTTACAATACAGGAAAGTGAAAGAGAAGGGGATAAGTAGGGTGGGAGGGATGATGGAAGGGGGGCAATGGGAGGAAGGTGAAATGCGAAATCAATAGTCTTGGGGAGGGACAAGGTCAAAAGAGAGAATAGAAGAAACAGAGGGCAGGATAGAATGGAGGGAAATATAGTTAGTCTTACACAATATGACTATTATGGAAGTCATTTGCAAAACTACATATATATGGCCTATATTGAATTGCTTGCCTTCCCAATGGGGATGAGTGGGGAGAGAGGAATGAAGAGAAGTTGGAACTCAAAATTTTAGGAACAATTGTTGAGTATTGTTCTTGCATACAACTGGGAAATAAGAAATACAGGTAATGGGGTATAGAAATTTATCTTGCCCTACAGGACAAAATAGAAGATGGAGATAAGGGAAGGAAGGGATGTTAGAAAGGAGGGCAGATTGGTGGTAGGGGTAATTAGAATGCTCAGCGTTTTGGGGTGGTGGGAGGGGAGAGATGGGGAGAAAATTTAGAACTCAAAATTTTGTGGAAACGAATGTTGAAAACTTAAAATAAATAAATTAAAAAAAAACATTTGAAGGAGGTGTCAAGTAAAGAACCAAGGAGGGAAACCTTAGGGAAACTCTCTTTAAATCATTTAAAACATGGATGGGAAACCAGTAAAAGATTACAGGATCACAGTCCTAGAACTGCAAGTGACTTAAAACATCATCAACCCCTCATTTTACAAAGGGTGGAACTGAAGCCCAGAGAGGAGAAGTGATTTTTCCAAGGTCATACAGCTTAGAACAATGGCAAAGCAGGGCTTGTAACTCAGGTTCTGTGTCTCTACTTTTTGAACTCTTTTCACTCCACTTTCTTAGAGAGATATGATGAGGACCAGGCAGCCAAAGGATGCAAAAGTGTCTAGAAAGTAGATGGTGGTCAAGTCTTAGATACTGCAAAGAGTCTAGGTTAAGTGTGCCTTTTCAGTAAAGGTTTTTGGTTTTGCAGTAGACTATGCTAGGGAACTAAAGGAAGTTGATCTCAGAGACATAATCTCTTGTAGCTACCTAGCTGGGGGGCAAACCTGGGATTGTGGAAGAAGTAGAGAGTCTTACCATCCACCCAGAAGATGTCGGTGGTACAAAGCATTCAGTTATCATAGCTGGACTACCCCAGGGAGTAAATGCAAGGAAATATGAAGGCTTCCTCTCAAATGTACCAGCAGGTTCCTTTGGCTGTTGCCTCCATCTTTGATGGGTAGTCTCAAACACGATCTACAACATTAGCAATGTGTGGTACTCACGGTCACCCTTCAGAGAGGTTATTAAAAAGTTGAAACTGATTCCACTGCTAGGTTTCTACAGAACCTTAAACTCTGGGGATTTCCACTCCTGCAGTTGTAGTAATCTCCTTATCTGAGAAATTTTTTGGGGTTTTCATTGGTTCCTCTCTGATTTGTAGCTTTTACAATTGAGCTAAAGCATGTGTGCTTTGTTCTCATATTCCTTTTGCAGTATCACTATAAGGGAAGGAAAAATAGTCAACATCTGTCCATGGTGGGTCAGAATGAAGAGATGAACTTGTCTGAGCTGTTCAGTTTGCTAAGTGTCAGTTACTGACGAGAACTGCTTCAAATTGAACTAACTAGGCCTCTTTCTGAGAAAGTGATGGTGAAAAACCTTCTATCTTAAGGGAAATTTTTGGGGAAGAAGAAAGTATTATCTTTAATACTCAGAATATTCAGCTTAAATGTTCAGCAAAGAATGTTACTCAAATATGTACCCCTTAACTGAGATCTTACTATTTGTTATGTACTCCAAAGAAGTCAATGGTTAAATAAATAAATAAAAATGACTCTCTATACATTAACATTTTTATTACACCATTTTGTTGTAGGAAAGAAATGGGAAAAAATAGAATTCCATAAACAAGGGCAAGGCTAAACATAGTATGGTGTAGGAATAAAATTGAATAGTATTAGGCTGTAAAAATGGTGACTATAAAGAGGTTAGTCAACTAGTTAGTAAATACTTATTAAGTTCCTGTTTTGTACCAGGCACTTTGCTAAGTATTAGGAATAGAAGAAGAGGCAAAAGTTCCTGCCCTCACGAAGATGACAATCTAGTGAATGAGACAAAAGCTGAACTAATAGGTACATATAAACTATATATAGGTAACAGTGAGACAGCACTAGAACTAAGAAAGGTTGGGAAAGTCTTCCTACATGGAAGATAGGCCTGAAAAGAAGCTAGTGAAGGTAGTAAGTAGACACAAGGAAAGACATCATTTCAGACATGGGGTTAGCCAGATAAAATGACCAGAATCAAGAGAAAGAGAATCTTCTTCATGGAAAAGCAAGGAGGCCAGTACCACTGATTTAAAGAGTTCATGGTAAGAAATAAGGTATAAGTACATTAGAAAAGTAGGAGAGGACTAGGTTATGAATGGCTTTGAATGACAAGCAGGAAATTTTGTGCGTGATCCTGGAAGCAAAAAAAGAGCCACTGGAGTTTATGAAATGGGGGCGGGGAAGGGAAATATGATCAGACCTAAATTTAAGGAAAATTACTTTGGTGGCTGAATGGAGGATGAATTGGAGTTGGGAGGGGCTTGAGGCAATCAGATTCACTATCAGGCTATTGCGATAGTCTAGGTGTGAGGTGATGAGGACTGTAGCAAGTATGTATCAGTGTCAGGCAAGAAGGAGGTATATTTGAGAAATATGGCAAAGATGGAACCAATAGGCTTTGTCAATAGACTGAATAAGGGCTGGGCACCGAGAGAGCGAGTCAAGGTTCGCCCCTATGTTGTGAACCTGAGGGCCAGGAGCATGATATTGCCCTCAACAGTAACAGGAAAAAGATAGAAAGTGGAGACCGTTTAGGGGGAAAGAATAAATTTGGCTTTGGACATGTTGAATTTAAGATGTGTACTGAATATCTTGCTCAAGATGTCTGAAAGGTTATTGGAGAAGCATAAGAACACTTATATGAACTCATGCCAAATGGATTAAAAAAAATCAGAAAAATATACACACATGTACACGCACTTAGATATACGTAACATATACATACATACACTTGGATATATACATAACATACACATTTAATATGTATTTATAATATGTGTAGTTGCAATGCAAATGGAAAATATTAAAAGAGAAAACTGAATACTTTGGAATCATAATGTTCAAGCTTGGCATTAAATAAAAAAGCAAAAAATGCATTTCCTTTGTTTACAGAGGAGTGGGACTCTGGGTGTGGCCTATTGTACATACTAAAAAATTTACTAAGTATGTTGGTTAGTTCTACTGTATTGTTATTTTATCCTCCTTTTCTTTGTTATAAAAGATGACTGAAAAAAAAAGTGGGAAGAATTTATCTGAAAAGAAAATTGCTCAAATAAAAGCACTAAATTGTCTTAAAAAGATTATTTAGCTTATTATGTTTGGTCATTTAGGAAATCTGTTTATTTTACTTTGGAAGCATGCTGATTTATTCTTTTTTAAAATTCTTTTGTTTTCCTTCAAGTAAATCATAGGGAGCATACTTATTAATGATGCATCAGCAGATGTCTATGTACACATGTAGATTAATGACTAGACACCCACTGAATTTGAGAGTCCTCTCGAGAGGAAAGACACACTCTCAGTTCTAGTCTTTCAAATTTGCTTTCTGAAAAATTATTTTCTGTCCCACATGACCTTTACAAATGCTTCCATTAGTGGGCAAGACAGAAGCAAATGCATTTGAGGAGGCACTTGAGGACAGCTCATCACTGCATGGATGGGATGCCACAGAGTTGTCAGCTTTGATCATTGTAGTATTTTGTAATGTCATAAAGAACATAAAGTCAGCAGGTAACAAAATCGTCCTCTTGTCATCATGTTTTTTCTTCATCGAGGGAGATAAAAAACTAAGATTTTGGAGCAGAGAGTTAGGACTCTCTGGAAAAAAATCCTCTTAAATATACTTTTCTGATTCTCAGCAATGATCTCATTGCTCATCAGTGTTGGTCTTGAGTTATTTTTGTCAATTGTGTCTGACTTTTCATTACCTCTCTTGGGGTTTTCTTGGCAAAGATCCAGGACTGATTTGCCATTTTCTTCTCCAGCTCATTTTACACAAGAGGGAACTGAGGAAAACAGGGTGAAGTGACATACCCAGTGTCACAAGGCTAATAAGTGTCTGATGCCAGATTTGAACTCATGAACTTCGTGCCTCCAGGCCCAGAGCTCTGTGGACTATGGCACCACCTAGCTACCATTGCTCATCAATATAGGACACCAAAATAACTAAGAAACTGTGCTTCCAACTGTAGAAGTTACCTTCCCAAAGGTATATATTACATAATGCTTTGCTGTTGTTGAGGGCTTGTAAGTCATTCTCACAAGTTTGTAACTGATGAATCTATAATCTCCTGGGTTTGGGGACAGATGAATACCTTCCCATCTGAAGATGTTCTGAATCTTATATGACTCAGAAAGTCATAATATTATAATATTATCATATATCTATAATATTATAGAAGGCAAGTTTTATTATATTCAAAAATTATATAGACACATTCTTCTGCTTCTTGAAGATAAAGACATACATAGAGATAGAGAATCAGAGGTGACAAAAACAGAATGATGGACAGAGAAAAGGGAAAGAGAGAAAACATACCTTATCTATTGTTTAAACATATTATTATTCAAAATAAACATTTTTATTTTACATAGCACTTGATCATTTCTCAAATCACTTTTCTTCCCTATCTTCGATCATCCGTTGTTTTCGTCTAGTCATCTTTCTCTTAAAAGTCAAATTATTTGATAAATCATGCCACATGTGTTTCCTTCATAAATTAGATCAGTGCAAAGGAAATTATTTAAATTACTTGGGAAAAGTACTAAACAGATACAAGTTTTCAGTACTGTTGCTGAAACTGTGTTCCCATTATTTATTTATCTATTGATTTTTGTGAGCATTCCAACATTCAACAATATGGAAATCTAGCCAGCACAGAATATAAAAGCTGTAATGTCATACTGTACCACTAATTTTTTAAATTCTAATTTATTTATTTATAGTTTTTAACATTCATTTCCACAAGGTTTTGAGTTCCAAACTTTCTCCCCATCTCTCCCCTCCACCCCACGAAGACAGCATGCATTCTGATTACCCCTTTCCCCAATTTGCCCTTTCTTCTATCACATGCCTACCTTCTCTTATCCCTATCCCCTCTATTTTCTTGAAGGATAAGATAGATTTGTATATCCCATTGCTTTTATATCATATTTCCCAGTTGCATTCTTTTCCTCATTGGTTTTTTGGATCTCTTTTGTTGTTTGGGTTAGTCTATTTTTTACAGTGTTATTTTCTTCAATATTTTTGGGTCTCCATTTGTAAGCAGTTGACTCTTTTTTCATAATTTTCTTGCATCACTCTCATTTCCCTTCCTAATTTTTTCTCTGCTTCTCTTTCTTGATTTTCAAAATCCTTTTTGAACTCTTCCATGATCTCAGACCAATTCATATTTTCTTGGAGCCCTTGGATGGAGGAACTTTGACCTCGCTGTCTTCTGTTTGCATGTTTTTGTCTTCCTTGTCACCAAAGTAAGATTCTATAGTCTGATTCTTTTTGCAGTTTTTGCTCATTTCCCCAGCCATTTACTTGAATTTTGAGCTCTTTGTCAAGATAGATCTCTGCTTCCAGAGGGTGTGCGTGATGTACTGTCAGCTGTTAGATTCCCCGCCCCCTCCCAATCTGTGGGCCTAGAGCTCCAGAAACAGTGATTTTTGCTGCCCCTGCTGTTGCTGTGGCTGTTGCAATTTCCTCTGCCCCTTTCCCCCTCTGCTGCCCTGGAGCTGGGACCAGACAACTTCACTATCCTGAACTGGTCCCAGAGGCTTTTCCCACTGACCTTCCAATTTGTCCTTGGTGTTTTGGGGTCCTGAAGTCTGGAAACTGCCACAGGTGAAAGAGATTCAGTCCCCCAATGCCCACTCAGGTCCTGTCTGTGCTGGCATGGCCCACGCTGGACTGTGCTCTTCCGCTTGAGTGGCATGATTGTCCTTTTCTGGGTACCTTCCAGGCTGTCTTGGGCTGGAGCTTTGCTTCACTCCATCATTCTCTGGGTTCTGCAGCTCCAGAATTTGTTTTGAAACCATTTTTTAGAAGTATTTGGCTGGGCTTGGGGCAGCGCTCTAGAAAATGTGTGCTCTTACTCTGCCATCTTGTAAGATTGTATGCCATACAGTAAGATTGTATGAATCTCTGCCTTTAATAAAGGAGGTTTATTTAACGTTCAAACCACATTATCATGTTTGACAACCCATTTGCTAGTGTGACAAGCTATGATTTAAATACATGGTGAAAACCAACTGGCAATAATTTTGCTTAACTAAAGCTGAAGTTTGGAAACAACATATTATCATTATTCAAGAACATACATAAGGTGCCATCTTAGAAATCTATGATAGAGAAGGGAATGGGCAGCATTGAGAAGGAAATAAAAATGTCTGTGAGAATTTTTTTTCTTATGTAGGTCAGTCATCTCTTCTAAATGCCTATAGCACATTTCTTCCCACACATGTTCTCTTATACAGTCATTATCCCACTCCCACAAGCACACACATTACCTGGTGATGAAATCCTTTCAACAGAGGTTGGCTGATCTTTAGATTACAAGCCATAGACTTGCCACTGAAGACTTTTCTTATTCTCAGAGACTCAAGGTTTACACTCTACTCACAGCAACCCTGAGAACCCATAGCCCACTGCTGGCTCAAGGAGGCATCAAACTAGGACTTTAGTGAAAGTACTAAATAGATACTACTATAATTTAATTCATTTATCTTCAGGACATTTGAAACTCCCTGAGGGAAAAGTAATATATCTTTTCTCTGATTTGTAAATTCTTAGGATTTGAAAAATGTTATAAATACATATGTTGTTTGATAAATATTCAGTGGCTGACTTAATTTATTCCTGAATTAAACTACTTTAGATGCAAAGTGAACTAGTGGGGAAAAAAGTTATGATACAACCAGATTATTCCTGCTTATTGTCTTATTTCCTGTTAACAATGATATTTTCAAAATCCAACCTCAAATGTATTTATCTGTAAGGTGAGGATGAGGTTAGATTTATGTAATGAAAACTTATATTTTAAAAACATGTTCAGGTTCTCATCTTTTTTTGTGTGTTATAGACTCCTTTGGCAGGTTGGTGAAGCCTTTGGGTTTCTCAGACTGTTTGCTTTGGTTGTGGGTTGTTTTTTGTTATTGTGATTAAAAGAAATGCTAACTTTCTTCTAGCAGATAGTGAAAATAAAGGTTGAATTTTTCCTATCCACACTTACAGATTTTTTAAAATATATACATGGAACCATTGTGGGAGTTGGGTGAACTTGAGTAAAAAATTGTCATTTAAAGCTTACAGTGAAAGGAATCATGAAGTCTAGAAATCTGACATTAAAATAGAAAGATTTTGGTTTAAGTTCAGACTTTGATGTAAACTGATTTCATGGCCCTTGACAAGGCATTTAACTTTTCAGTGCAACTGAGCAGCCTTGAAATTGCATTTTTGCATTGGTTAAAGTTTCTCCATTGAAAATTCTATACCAGTGGAACTTATAGGGATAGTAAGAAAAGGTGAGGGGTGGGAGTGGCAAATACAAAGTGGTTTTCCTTGGAACAACTCTCTGAGGTACAAGTATTATCATTCCTACTCTACAGATGAGGAAACTGAGGCTTTGAGAGTTTGCAAGTTTGGCTGCACTGTTTACGTGACCATGTAACTTGATGATGACTGCACAGCTTGGAAAATGAGATTCAATGCCAAGTCTCTTAATGTGCCAAGATAGCACTTTTCTGACTCTGTCAAATTGCATTTCACGGATCTCACAAACTGACTGTGGTCCCATGGGGTCTGTTCAAAGATATATTACACTTTCACTTGTCCAGAAGCAGATCCAACTAGATTAATCAGTCTTTGTGAAGAGAGAGACATATTCGGATTAGAGTGTTTAGTGGCAATCAACAAACATGCCATTGGAGGCTGAGAACATTGAACTAGATCATCTGTTAAAGTTCCTCCTCACAGACCAGTCTGTGATTCTGAGCATTCATCAATCATCAACAAGCATTTGCTAAGTGATTATTAACTTCCAGTCACTGTGCTAAGCACTGAGAATATAGACAAAAGTAAATCGGGTGACTTAACCCATCCCTCACATGAAGACCCTGCAAAAGAGAAGCCACCAGATTTTTTTTCCTATTTGGAAACTACTACTGGTTGGTAAAATCTAAATTTGGGTTTGGGGAAAGAAAACCTGGTCATAGAGGATGTTTGTCAATTTTGCCTGGTCGAATCCATGTGTCTTTATGGTAAAAGCATGAGAGCTGAGAGCCCTGCTCTAGAAGAAGGTTTACCTATTCAGGGACTCTGGTCTGCTTCAGCCTAACAGCCTTATAACCTATGGGCTGCAGATGACTATGATTTAGATGCACAGGTTTGATAAAATTTTAATTGAAACTTCTCCACTAATTGCAACATCCCCTGCCCCAACACATACACGCCCCATGCAAATCTTCAGAAGCAAACTGTTCCTTCTGCCAGCAATTTTTAGCTGGGCTCCTGTATCTGGCTGTCTGCACATTCTTTCTCATTTATTGGTTCTTGGGCAAAGTCACCTCATCCCCCTATAAAGGACTGGCTGCCCAAAGGGTACCAACTCAAAGGCCACTGGTTTATTTAGCTTTGACACTTCTCAGTGTGATCCTAACTGCCTTTTTTTTTTTAAACAAGCAGGCAAAGGGAAAACGCTCAAGGGACTTTCTTCCATTCATTTCTATAATAGTTTTCTTGCCACAGGAGGTTAAGAAGATTTGTACAGCCTGCTTTCTTTTCATTAGCAGCAAGTGCAATGCTGTTGGGTAAGTTAAATGTGCAAGGAACATTTAAAAATATAAAAATGAAAAGTGCAAGAATTTTAAGAATAGATTTTTTCTTATCCTTTCCTTTAAAATATTTTTATGAATTTCTTTACAATGCAGATAAAGCAGCAATAACTTATATATTATTCATATATATGTGTGTATATATATATATATATACACACACAGAGACATATAGGTGCACAGAAAGAGATACCTAAAAGGAAGGAATTCAAATTTAGCTTTATTCTGTTTGTTGAATGCAATATTATGCTCTACTGACTTTTTGGCATGAGTGTGTTAAAATTCTCGTTATTAGACTGACAAGGAAAGCTGATTGAATTTTCAACACAATCATTGAGCCTGTCATGGAATATAACAATATTTAATGATTTCTTTGTATTTTCATATGCAACCACAAATGTACCAGTCTCTTGGAGGCTGAGTTTGGCTGTCCCATTACATTAACCTGCCAG
The DNA here is from genome assembly GCA_028658325.1 of Potorous gilbertii. Taxonomy (NCBI): domain Eukaryota; kingdom Metazoa; phylum Chordata; class Mammalia; order Diprotodontia; family Potoroidae; genus Potorous; species Potorous gilbertii. The sequence continues at coordinate 25,802,967 of CM053770.1, read as the reverse complement.
AGCTAAATTATCATCAACAGTGCTGATTTTTTTTCCCCTTCGCATTCTCTGGAATAAGACCATCACAGAGAATCTGTGATTCTCATGAAGGAGAGAGAGAAATGGTGTTTTTATTATACAGATCCATATTTTCTCCAGACCAGTGCAACTGGTTTTAGAGAGATTGTGTGTTTAAATGAATAGAATGGATTGATAAGGACCACTTATAAATGAGAAAATTCTTCATATAATGTATAATTTCCTTGCTATGCTTATATTTGTTTTCGTTGAATATTAACTCATTTCATGCTGTTGGTCATTGTTTCTGTCTTATTTCAGGGCTCAGCAAATGTATTGATTGCTAGCTAGTATATATGAAATGAGATTTTATGAAATGATTAGTAGTATATTTTTAAGTGATAGTTAATCACTGGGGCTGGAGCTATAGGGAACATCCTGAAGGTATTCACAGAAAAAGGAGGAAAAGGTTTGCCTAGGCCTCTTGGAAAGCAATGATCTCTTCAGAACATTGTCAGTGGATGGATAGACAATGATTTTGTCTCCCTGTTCCATACAGACTTGGAAGGGATTCTTTAGAGTCACCCTTGAGAAAAGTAACACAGAATCAACAAACATTTAGTAAGTTCTGACTGTGTCAGGCACCGTGCTAAGAACTGAGAATGTGTGTTGGTACTTTTAATAATCTATTCCTTAGTTCCTTTGGGATATTAATTTCTCCATACAATCTTTTATAGACTACCTGGGGAAAAGAATAAATAGTAACTTGAAAATAAGACTGATAACATGGCATTCACCATTTTGTGAAATCCTCCTTTTTCTTTTTTCAACTTAGTAGCAGGACACATGATTTGTATATCTTCTGCTTGTGATTAAGGATTTACCAAAAAGAAAAAAATTCAAGACTTGTTGGTTTTAAAGGATCATGGATTGCAATGTAATCTTTCCCCTTTCCCCCAAAGTTTTATTTTTCTTTCATGACAGTCTTTGATAGCGAGTTGACATTTTGAAATATCAAGGCAGAGAATAACCATTGATACAGCTGTCTGACTTACCCTGATTCCTTATTATAGCTGCCCTGTTTCCACAGGCCATACTTATGTCAACACCACTTCATCACTGATGGCCCAATTGCCCATATATGCATGGAAGCTTGAAGGGTTGCCAGCTGAGTGCTCAATAAATCAAGGAGAAAATTATGGTGGTTGCTTAGGCAGGGTTTGGACTGTGCTGCATCCACATGGCTGTCGACTATTTGCCAAAGTTAGTAAGTCCCTAAACAATGCATTAGTGGGAAGATGATTCCCTGTGATCTATTTGTGTCATATTTTATAGGGTAGGAAAATAACTCGCTGGATACCCGAACATGGTTCCTAGCCTTAAAGAGCCCTTCCTTTCCTGTTTGGCAGTCTAGAGGAGAAAGGGCAGGTCTTACCCTCTTCCTCAGACAACTTTTTTGAAAAGAATTTCTGAATATAGTCAAGTCCCCAATTCATGACTTCGAATGTTAATGGTTTATTTGACACTTTCACCTTTGTAGCATCTCTTGGATATCCCCTCTGATTCTGTCAATACTCATGTAAGCCATCATGATCTCAAACCTGGAACACTGTGATAGCCTGATAGTGGATCTGCCTTCTTTGAGTCTCTCCTCACTCCAATTCATCCTCCTTTCAGCTACCAAAGTGACTTTTCTGGAGTGTGGATTTGATCATGTCACCATCCCTACTCAATGATCTCCACTGGTTCCCTATTCTTTCCAGGATCAAATACAAACTTTTCTGTTTGGCATTCAAAGGTCTTCATTGCCTGGCTCCCTACTCCCTTTTCCATCTTCTTATACCAAAATGCACCCCACCCAACTACTCTTTCTTTCAGTGACATTGGCCCTATGGTTGTTCCATGAAGAAGAAACTCCATCTCTCAGCTCCAGATATTGTCTCTGGCTGACTCACCCAGTGCATTTACCAACCTCTGTGACTTCCATTAATTTTCAACTCAAATATCATCTCTTACTGGAAGTTTTCTCTCTTAATTCTAGTATCTTCCCTCTGTTAATCTATTCCCGTCCTGTACAAAGCTGCCTTTGTATTTATAATTGTTTACATGTATTCTCCCAGATTAGAATGTAAACTCCTTGAGGGCAAGAATTGTCTTTTGACTATTTTTGTATCCCCAGAACATGTTCACGTTCAGTTTTTCAGTTGTATCTGACTCTTCTTGACCCCATTTGGAGTTTTCTTGGCAAGAATGCTAGAGGGGTTTATCATTTCCTCCTCCAGCTCATTTTGCAGATGAGAAAACTGAAAAAAACAGGGTTAAGGGACTGGCCCAGGGTCACTAAACTAGTAAATGTCTGAGGCCAGATTTGAACATGTCTTCCTGATTCCAGGCTCAGCACTCTATGCACTGAGTCATCTACCTACCTCAGTACTTAGTATTATAATAAATGGTGGGGGTTTTTTTGTTTTGATTGATTGGTTTACTTTAGAAAAAAACCATTATTTGATTCGCCTTGCCTATTGACAAATACTTCATCAGCAATTCAAAATAATACATTAATCCCTAACTCCAACGGTTTTTCTCTTTTTTTGGTCTTTTGTTTTTAAATGTTATTTACTAGTTGGGGGAAGAGTTCTAGATCTGTGCGATTTCAGCAATATTGCATTGTGGAAACTCCCTTCACATGTGAAATACATTGCCTAGGACAGAGTAAGAATATAGCAAATACCTTGTCTTCCACCTCTCTCTCTCTCTCTCCCTCTCTCTCTCTCTCTCTCTCTTTCTCTCTCTCCCTCTCTCTCTCTCCCTCCCTCTCTTTCTCTCTCATTTCCTCTCTTTCTGTCAATCTGTGTCTCTGCCTCTTTCTCTGTCTCTCTTCATTCAACCATTCATTCATCCATCTATCTATACTGATGAACAGCTCCTTTATAACTGAAAACCTGCGAGAATTTTGAATTTTGAAAGGGCAGGTCTTACCCTCTCCCTCAGACAACTTCTTTGAAAAGAATTTCTGAATCTAGTCAAGTCCCCAGTTCGTGACTTCGAATGTTAATGGTTTATTTGACACTTTCACCTTTGTAGACTTCCAAATAGTAAGTTTCATAGGCAGGGCTTGAACACTGGCCTTGCTGACTCTAAGGATAAACCTTCTTTAATCCCATCAGTGGCGGCAAACTCAAATAGAAACAGAGGTCACTAAACTATATGTAAGACTACATAATGATTTAGAAAACCAAACATTAATACCATCTATGTCATACAATATTTTTATTTATTTTAAAAATATTTTTCAATTTCATTTTAATCTGCTTCAGGCTGCATTTGGGATTATTGAGGGCTAGACGGACTGGCAGGGGACAAATCTTCCATCTTTGTGCCACACCCTGCTGTTTATTGGTATTCATGATACTGTAAATGAGTAATCTTTCAATGTAAATATGTATTTATGTATTCACTCAGTGAACAAAATGCCAATCCTTTCAAAAAGCAACCATGTTTTCTAAATTCAGGCAATTCAGGCAGGATATTTCTGGGTAATTTCATTCTCTTGGGGCTCTTCCCAGTGTTTTCTAAGTCTGAAAGAACAGTTGGGGAAAGGGAATATATTGATCATTCTAGTTGTTTTAGGAGATTTGGAGATGGGAACTATTAAATGTAAAGAAGTCCTGGGCATATGTGTGTTATGATGCTCATACATTTGCCCATTGTTTATGAGAGGTGATGAATGTGGTGGAATGGATAGAGAGTTGGCCTCAGGTAGAAAGACCTGAGTTCATATCCCATCACTGATTCATCCTGACTGTGGGATCATGGGCAAGCCAGTGCTTTGGGCCAGTTATTTCAAACTCAAATAGAAACAGAATCCTGTCTCCATATTTACATTGAAAACCACAAAGAAAAAAACCCCAGAATAGAGCTAAAACAAAACCAATGACATGCATAGCATTCTATTTTTATTTATTTAATTAAATTTTAATTCTGTTCTTACCACAGGGTCACACGGCATATTTGACCCTTCTGTTCTAGTCTGTTCTAGTCAACTCTCTAAGGATATAAGTTGCAGAGGAAATGCTGACTTCCATTAGTAGAAGTTGTTTCCACATAGGAGAGTCTTCTGTACCAATGCAACACATTTCGAGTCCCTATTCCTAGTGTATTCATGTATATGTAGGTTCTTCAGATACACATTTATACACATATATATTTACATATATCAATTTATGTGTATCCATTCAATATTCACACATATGTATATATTTTTGCATGTGTATGTGCATATATGTACATACACATAGATATACACACATACATATATGTATATATTCATATATACATACATATATAATATAAACTCTGGTCAAAGTATTATTTGATACAAGTAAAACAAAACAAAACAAAACAAAACTTCTATCTTAAAGTGAAATGGGCTTTCACTAGAGATAGTGGGGTCACCGTCACTGGAGACCATTAAAAAAGTTTAGATAGACATTGATTATGTCGAGCAAGGGATTCTTGTTCATGGCTGGGTGGGATTAGTTGGCTTCTGTGGTCCCTTCTAGCTCTAAGATTCTGTAACTAATTTATTATGTACAATATAGTTGCCATATGTTTTGGGGTACTCAATTGATAACATATTGATTAATTAGGAAAGTGAAAAAAGATATAAGAACCACCAATGAAAGCATGAGGAGTAAGGGGAATCCCAGAGTGATTCTTCTTTTTAATACCTAAAACTAAGGTGAAAGTGAGTATAGAAAATTGTTGTGTACCTGATTCTCTGGTGTGATGGTCTTTATATGGGGTGACAGGGGCGGGGGATGGGGAGGGAGAGATGTTTTTCACATTCGAATTTTAAGAATGAAGTAAATCTCTTGTATAACAGTTGTGCTCCCAAAAGGTAGAAAGTAATTTAAAATAATATAGTTGTCATTTCCCACTGAATTAAATTATGATTGCATTATAAAGTCAAAGATGGTTTATCTTCATTTCTGGTTGATTTTTCAAATTTGCTTCTAATTCTATAGTTAAGTGTCTGTCTATCAGCCTCTCACTTCAGCAGTTAACTATGTGGAAGCACATACAATCTCTCATGTACACACTAAAAGAAAGTCATATGAAGATAATGAAAATAAGATGAGAAATGCAGCATGTAGACAGTGTCCTGAGTCAGAAAGACATGGGGTCCCACATACTGGCTATGTGATCCTGGGAAAATACTTCATCTTCTGGGTTCTTGGAAGCTCTCCAAGACTAAGTTGTAAAAGTGACAAACCAGCCCTGGGAGAGGGAGATCCCTCATTTGGGAGATCTCTATAGCAATGAAATGACCTATTTAGTCCCTATCCTCCATAACAAAATGAAGGATCCTTTTATAACTTGAATGACTACTCTAGCTTTCATTGGTCAGTTTTTTTTAAATAATCAAAGCATACATATGTGTGTGTGTGTAGAGCAGTGGGGCAACACAATGGATAGAGGACCAGGCCTGGAGTCAGGAAGACTCATCTTCCTGAGTTCAAATCCAGCCTCAGACTCTTACTAGCTTCATGACCCTAGGTAAGTCAATTAACCCTATTTGCCTCAGTTTCCTGCTCTGTGAAATGAAGCTGGAGAAGAAAATGACAAACCACTCCAGTATCTCTG